>BCJO01000003.1:2319492-2855098 GCA_001600335.1 Apiotrichum gracile | reverse complement strand
CCCCCCCCAATTCCCCAGGTCCCCCCCCCCCCCCCCCCTGGTCCCCCCCCCCCCCCGGCAAATCACAACCCCCCCCCCCCTTGTCCCCTCTCTAATTCCACCCCGACATTGGTCACCTCGCTCACTCACCTCGGCCTTAAGACTGCCGACTGACTTGTTGCTCTCTCTCTCCCTCTCTCTTTCTCTCCACCTCTTCTGTCTCTTCGGTCCTGCCTTAAGATTGACGACGGACGAAAGCTCGGCGCCCCACTCCCCATTCAATGCTCAGCACCGCCCGCACTACCACTCGCCTCGGCGCTTCTCGAGTAAGTTGAGCTGTGGCACGAGGGGATCAGAGGAGATCAATGTGGAGTGGGCGATGACGAGCGGCGAACAGTCGCTCGTGATCGCCCACTCTTTACTCGACGCACCTCCAATCATTCCGTGCTCATCCCCACCTCCCTCACTGTACTCACTCACCCAGATCACTATGGCTCCCGCTGCCCGCCGCATCTCGGCCTCTGCCAAGGTCAAGTCTGACAAGCCCCTCTACGCCTCGCAAAACACCATCCCCCACCTCCCCGTCCCCCGCCTCTCGTCGACTCTCGCAAAGTACCTCGAGACGATCCTCCCCCTCCAGACCCGCGAGGACTATGCCGTCTCGGCCCGTCTGATCCGCGAGTTTGGAGAGTCCGACTATGCTGCCACCCTCCAGAAGCGTCTCGAGGACCGTGCGGCCGAGCGCCCCTCGTGGCTCTCCGAGTGGTGGAACGACATTGCGTACATGGGCTACCGTGGCCGCATCGTCCCCGAGGTCAACTACTTTTACATCCACAAGCGCGGCCTCGGCAAGGGCGCGTCCCAGACCGAGCGTGCCGCCGCCCTCGTCCGCGCCATTGTCGAGTTTAAGAAGCTCGTCGACTCGTGAGTATCCGTCCAGTCTCCGTCCAGTCTGCGTCCAGTCGTGCTTCCATTCCCCTTGCATGTCCCCAACTTGTCCCCAACTTTTTTTTCTGTTGTGGATTTTTTTTCTGCTAGCTTGGCTTCCATGATACCGCTTGGGCATGTGGGTTTATTAGCGGCGGGCCGGCGGCCGGGACCCGGTTTGACATTTCCTATCTGTCAAAAATCCCACCGCCCAGTCGCGTCGCCGGAATTTCGACTGTCGGCTTGGGCCGTGTCGTTAAGCGTCGCAGAGAAACTCTGCGTTTGCGGCTATGCATGTCCGCTCGAGTGCGAGAGCTTGCATTTCCGACGATCGCGCGGACGCCAGCGAAGCCATCTCCGGCCCTGGCGGCCTTGTCCTGTGTCCCGCCGGCTTCTTGCAACCCGGACTCCGGATTCTAACCCACCCACACGATTCTTAACCCCACCCATACTTTATGCTGACCACCCAGCGAGCAGCTCGAGCCGGAGAAGGGCAAGTCGGGCCCCCTCTGCATGTCCTCGTACAAGTACCTCTTCAACTCCATCCGTGTCCCCACCAAGCCCGCCGACGTCCCCAAGGCGTACGCCAAGGACTTGAACCACATTGTCGTCCTCCGCAACGACAACTTTTACAAGGTCGAGGTCGGCGGCCGCTCCGCTTCCGAGATTGCCAAGGCTCTTGAGCAGATCAAGCAGCAGGGCGACAAGGCCCCCGGCTCGGGTCTTGGCGTTCTCTGCGCCGACAACCGTGACGTCTGGACCGATGCTCGCAACCACCTCCTCTCCATCTCCGCCCAGAACAAGGCTTCCCTCGAGGCCATCGAGTCGGCCATCCTTCTTGTCTGCCTCGACGACGGACCTTCGCCCAAGACCGACACTGAGCGCGCCTGGTCGTACTGGGCTGGTGGCCTCACCCCCTCGGCCGAGGGCAAGGGCCGCAACCGCTTCTTTGACAAGCACGAGCTGATTGTTGACGAGGCCGGCGAGTCTGGATTCAACGGCGAGCACTCGATGCTCGACGGCACCCCCACCCTCCGTCTCAACGAGTTTATCCTTGCCTCGATCGACAAGGGTGTCATTCCCCTCGAGCTCCCCGCCAACGAGCAGGCCAAGGGCTCCATTGCCCTGAGCGAGCTCAAGTTTGACATTGACGCCGAGATGAAGAGCGCCATCTCCAAGTCGCGCGACGGATTCGCCGCCGACATGGCCAAGCAGGACCTCGAGATGGTCGCCTTCACCGACTATGGCAAGTCGACTGTCAAGAAGTTTAAGATTTCGCCCGACGCCTGGTCGCAGATGGTCAAGCAGCTCGCCTACTACCGTCTCAAGGGCAAGCCCGGTGTCACTTACGAGTCGTGCCAGACCCGCAAGTTCCTTCTCGGACGTACCGAGGTTATCCGCACTGTTTCCAACGAGTCGCGCTCGTTTGTCGAGGCCATGGAGGACCCCAAGGCTTCTGATGCCGAGCGCGCCAAGCGTCTCCGCGCTGCCGCCGCCCGCCACGGTCAGTACTCTGCCTGGGCCGCCGACGCCCAGGGTGTCGACCGCCACCTCTTTGGCCTCAAGATGCTCGTCAAGGACGGCGAGGAGGTCCCCGCCTTCTTCAAGGACCCCATCTTTGCAAAGTCGAGCCACTGGGACATGTCGACCTCCAACCTCGGCTCCAAGTTCCTCGACGGCTGGGGCTACGGCGAGGTTGTCGCCGACGGCTACGGCATGTCGTACGCCATCGACGACGACAAGCTCTGCTGGGGCATCACCACCATGAACGGCGACGCCAAGGACATGGCCGCCGCCCTCGCCAAGGCCGCGACCGACATGCGCACCATGATGGAGAGCGCCAGCAAGGCGCCCGCCAAGCTCTAAACAAGCAAAAACGACTCAAAACGACGTAACAGGTTCAGCATAAGCATAACATGGCATAACGGCGAGAGCAGATAGAAGAAGCACGCGGGCGATTTTCAACGAATCAATCATATGCCCCAATTCATACCCCAAACAAAACCAATGCTCGCAGAGTAGAGGTGTAGGATCTTGTAGCGCATGCACAATATGCAGTAGAAGAGAGTTGTCAAGTGAATCGGAGTGCAGTAGAGACGAGGT
Source organism: Apiotrichum gracile (assembly GCA_001600335.1). Lineage (NCBI taxonomy): Eukaryota > Fungi > Basidiomycota > Tremellomycetes > Trichosporonales > Trichosporonaceae > Apiotrichum > Apiotrichum gracile. The sequence goes on along the minus strand of BCJO01000003.1, from coordinate 2,852,089 downwards.
GGAAGTGAATTCGGAGATCGACTTGAATGACATCACGACTCGAAACCAAAACAAAAGTCGTGGCTGAGGTGACCCATGTGGGTCTCATCCTCGACTCGATGCGTTTGACATATCTGAAGCAACGACCAACTTCCTAGAATTTCACGGGCGGAGAGTATATAACCGAGTAGATGCTGTGAACAGTACGCGATACCCCAAAATCAGCACATACACAATGGCATCAACGATCCAGCACGCCGACAACGGCGAGGCCTACCTCCCCATCGCGCATCTCGGCCTGCGCCTGACGCCATACCGGCATGATGAAGTGGACGTGACCGCAATGGTGAGCCACCCCCACACGCACCACTGACCCCAGATGGACATCTCGAACGCGCCCGAAGTCGCCAAATGGTCGTACAAGCGTCCTTACCCGTACGTCCTCGAATGTCTCCTCTGACACGCAGGTACACGGCCGAGCACGCCAACTCGTGGCTGGACACGATGGTCCCCGCGCAGCAGAGCACGCTGTCCATTCTCGCGGATCCACCGACCGAGCCCTCCCGACTCATGGCCGGCACAACGCCGACAGTCACCGCGTCGCCCTTTGTCGTGATCCGGCAGGGGGACATTTACGTCGGCGATGTCTCGCTCATGCACGAGGCGACCGACTGCGGCGGGGAGTGGGTGCTCGCGTACGCGCTGCGGGCAGAGTACTTTGGCAAGGGCATCGGGAGCGCGGCGGTGGGCACGGTGATGCGCTGGGCCGAGGACATGGGCGTGCGCGAGGTCTGGGCCGTGAGTAGATAAAACGGGTGGTGCTGACGTGCAGGAGATCCAGACGATCAACACGCCGTCTCTCGGCCTCGTCAAGAAGCTCGGGTTCACGCACGACTCGACTGTCATGCGCAAGTGGACCGAACACCGCGGGGGCGGGGAGCGCGAGATCCAGCGCTGGGTCTGGCGAAGCGACAGGGAGTGATAGAAGAAGCGATGCTACTACTAGTACTAATCCCTGACAGCGTCGGTCGGAACTAACGACCTTTTCCAGAATCCGGGCACTTCTTCCAGCGCAGCGGCGATCAGCGATCGGCAGCCCCGTGTGGCTGATATCACTGGCAACGTGGCGGAGTGGTTAACGCGGTTGACTCGAAATCAACTTCCTTCGGGAGCACATGTTCGAATCATGTCGTTGTCGGAACGCGAGCGCGAGCTCGGGTGTTCTTTTTCTTGCAGCTGTGCGAAAGAGCTGGCTGGACCAAGCTGGACCACAGTAGCTTCTCCTGAGCGCCACCAGACTCATTGCCACATGGCACACAGCCGGCCAAAAGACTATCATCTGATGGCGAAGCACCTCCATGCACCTCCATCGGCACAATACGACACTACCGGACCAACTGCTAGACCTACCTGTCACAGCTCTCTGACCCAATGCGTCACGTCCTCACGGAACGCTGGATATAGCGACTGTGGCTTGGCTCTCCCTGCGCCACAAAGGGATCCGGAGAGTCATGCTGAAACGTCCAAATCTGACAGTGGTCAACAGCAGCCCGCGCCAGAGCCTCGCCGCCAAGATCAGCCAATGGCCAAGGAAGCCATATCTCAGACAAGCCGGACCGGTGTGGCGTCGGCGCAGTGCGGGTACTCTGGGCTCACGCTGGCTCGCCTCTTCGGCACGCGTGGACCGCCGCCATACCTGAGCGTCCCTTGATGCACGGTCGCCCCCGGGCCGCCGAGGTCTGGATGTAGGACGTGCAGGCGTCCCGGAAATACAGGAGGGCGAATCGGATGGAAGAGGCGTGCCTATGCTATGCGGCACGTCTTGCACTCCTGTAGATACGACAGCAGTAGCCACGACCAGTGCAGGCGAGTTCTCGTACGCACGGACTCGCTCGGCAGCACGACATTCTCCCGGCCCGAGGACTGGCTTGGCCGCCAAGCAGGCCTTTCCGACTTTTAATCGGACCGACAAGGCATCAGCTCTACCCGCGACGTTCAATACATGCCGCGCGTCAGTCATATTTGTCTGCCCAGCACCCCGTACCGGAATGAGGCCGTCTCTGGCTCCCTGGCACCCACTCCCCTCTCCTTACGCGTCTTCTGTGGCGCCTCCACCCACCTGAGCGTGGCTTGGAGTCTCACCTCGAACATCATCACCCGCGAGACGGTACTGATGTGTCTCGACGGACCGGCGCCCTGTTTCGAGGTGCAAAGTGAGGTATCCGTCCGAGGCATGCGCTCAACCATTGTTTGATGACCGATAAGGTGGACCATTGTCGGCAACTACTGCCCGCGGCCCTACCTGTCTGCCCTGGACAGCTTGCGGGCCGCGTCTCCGCCTGAGCGTCTCGTCTCAAAAAACGTTCCAAGTCTGAGTCTGACTCACTGGCTTCCGCTGAGTGGCGCCGACGACGGCTTATCCTGTTCGTGGCGTCACCGTATCGCTCGCAACAACAATAACGGCCTCGGCGTCGAGGCCTGAGCACCTCTGCCTGACTCCAATCGTGATGATACATAAACTCACCACTCACTCGTGCTTCTTCTTCATCCCTCATCTTTCTCTCTCACCTTCTCATCTTCTGTCTCTCAGGCAGCTTTCGGTCCGGTACCATCAGCAACCCCCACACTCGTTCACATCCAACTCTTCTGCATACCTTCATTTCACCCTCTTTCACTCTCTACCGCCTCATCTTTCTCTCACAATGAAGCTCACCTCCCTCTCCCTCTTTACCCTCCTCGCCGCGGCCGTCTCGGCTATGCCTGTCAAGCGCGGTCTCCCGCGTCTTGGTGGTGTCAACCTCGCTGTAAGCAACCGCGTAAGATTAAAACTCACTCCAGGGATGCGAGTTTGGCATGAACGTCTGGGGCTGGACCGGCACCAGCTACTGCCCCGACACGTCGCAGATCGGCCACTTTGTCAACCACGGCGCCAACGTCGTCCGCATTCCCTTTGGCTGGCAGTACATGGTGACCGACCAGTCGTCCAAGACGCTCATCAACTCGTACTTTGAGCAGTACGACAAGCTCGTCAAGGCGACCACCGCCTCGGGCGCTTACGCGATCCTTGACCTGCACAACTATGGCCGTTGGAACTCTGCGGTCGTTGGCGCCGACGGCCCCTCCAACGAGGACTTTGCGCGCCTCTGGGGCCAGCTCGCTGCCAAGTACGCCAACAACCCCCTCGTCATGTTTGGCCTCATGAACGAGCCCCACGACCAGGACATTGGCGTGTTTGCCAAGGCGTGCCAGGCCGCCGTCAACGCCATCCGTGCCGCTGGCGCCAAGTCGCAGACCATTCTCCTCCCCGGCAACTCGTGGTCCAACGCCGCCGTCTGGGCCTCGGGCGCCAACGACGCCCTCCTCCAGGTCACCGACCCCGCGGGCGACAAGGCCGACCTCCTCCTCGACGTCCACAAGTACATTGACGGCGACGGCTCGGGCACCTCGCACCAGTGCACCAACAACGGCCTCGACATGCTCCAGCCCCTCGTCTCGTACCTCAAGAAGAACGGCCGCAAGGCCATCATCACCGAGCTCGGCGGCGCCACCACCGAGTCGTGCAAGACGTACCTCCCCCAGATGATGCAGTACATTGTCGACAACTCGGACTCGATTGTCGGCTTTACCGCGTGGTCGGCGGGCAACTTTGCCCCCTACCCCAACTATGAGCTGTCGCTTGTCCCCAACGCCGACGGCTCCGACAACGAGCTCTTCCTCAAGGCCGTCAAGCCTTACCTCCCTGGCACCAAGGCTGTTGTCACCAAGCCTGTCACGTCTGTCGCCGCCACTTCGACCGCTAAGCCTGTTACCTCGTCTGCCCCCGTTGTCACCTCCACTGCTGCCCCCGTTGTTACTTCTACTGCCGCTCCTGTTGTCACCTCCACTGCCGCTCCTGTCGTCTCGTCTGCCCCCGTTGTTCCTTCGGCTCCCGTCTCGTCGGCTGCTTCCGTTGTGCCCTCATCGGTCGCTCCCGTCGAGACTCCCGTGACCACTCCGGAGGTTCCCGTCATCTCCGTCGAGCTCCCGTCGACCACCGCCGCGGTCTCGACTACCCCCGCCGCCCCCTCGGCTGCCCCCGCCTCCGCCACTGTCCCTGTCGTTCCCTCGCCCTCGGCTGCCCCCTCGGCTGCCCCCTCGGCCGCCCCCTCGGCGGCTCCCCCCGCCGTCGCTGGCAACCTCCAGACCTTCACCGAGGCTCTCGGCGGCTTCACCGCGCCTGCCGTCACCAAGCAGGGCGATTACTGGTACATTGGCGAGCAGCGCTACAACTTCCTCATCGACGCGCTCAACCAGTCGTGCTACAAGCAGATGGACGCGTGCCAGCTCAACGCCAACCGCGGCGGCAACGTCGAGCCCCTCACTGTCGCCAACTGCAACGGCCGCCAGATCGAGGCGTGCCTCGCCGCCGCGCGTGCTGCTTAAAATCGTAGACTCAGTCTAGTTCACTGCTCTTCTGAGCCCGTTCTTCCGTAGCATGGGTAGCATCTGGTATGCACTCCTTACATGTCATCTCCTTACATTACGTCTAGCTCGGGACCCACCCCATCCAGTAGCCGAGGTTGACGTCGTCGTCGCACTCGAGAAACCCGACGTAGCGCTCGTTGGCGGTGCGGGGACCGAGGAGCTGGGGCGTGTTGATGCGCGCCTCGGGGTGCTGCCGTCAGCTGAGCAAGGAGCGCACTCACCATGCGGTCGTACGGGATCTCGTCGATCGGGACCCAGAACGGCGCCATCTCCTCGGTCCTGGCGTCAGCGCAGCCAGGGTCGCACTCACTCGACGACCTCGCCCTCCCACTCCTCCGCGAGATAGTAGTAGATGACCACATACTCGCTCGGCCGCCGGATGACGAGCTCCCCCACCTCGCGCACCGTCACGCGCAGCCCGCACTCCTCCTGCCGTCAGCAGAGCCGGGACGCTTCGCACCAATGTCTCGCGCGCCGCCCACGCCGCCATGTCCTCCCCCGGCTCGAGCTTGCCCCCAAAGCCATTTACACTGAGGTCAGCGTCAGTACGCCCGCAGGCTCACATGCCGGTCGCGAAGCCGCGCTTCTTCGTGCCGAGCAGGACCTGCTGTCAGAGGAGTCACCGGTAAGCCTACCTTTTGCGCCTTCCGGTCCACCACGAAGACCAGAGAGTACCCCGCCCGCTTGCCTGCTGCTGGCGGCGCGTACCCCCCGAGAGGGTCCCGCGACGCGATCAGGTCTATGCCCGGTGGTGGAATGTGGGCCATGGTGATAAGGGTGATGTGAGAATGGAGTTAGTTCGGGGTGGTGATAACCGCTGCCGGTATTGTTCCCTCGCCGCACGGGCCCGATATGTAGTCATACATGCACCCCGCCGCATTCCCGCCCTCACAGCGTCACAGCGTTATGCTAGACGCGATGATGCTAAAAGATTGTATATATGCTAAAAGATTGCTGCATCGACGATCCTACAGAATCTCACGCGACAAATCAGCCACGTCAGACCGCGCCGGCCACGCCACGCGTACGTCATTACCAATTTCGTTAATGCGCGCAACCTCGGCGTCGGACCTTGTTGTTGCCCATCTCTTCTCACAATGGCCGCGCTCGACAACCTAGAGTTTCTCCCGGTGACCAAGGTGATCCTCATCAGTGCGGCGGCGGTGACGCTGTGAGTTGTAAGAGTAAGGACATGCTGACGCCAGCCCGACGCTGCTGGGAATCACGAGCTATGTGATGGTGAGTACTCTACAGCAAGACGTTCTGACCTCAGTTCTACCTCGACTGGAGCGTCGTGCGGAATACATACCAGATCTGGCGCCCGCTCACCGCGTTCCTCTGGCTCGGCGGCGGCGGCTTCCCGCTCATCTTTGACACGTTTTGTCTGTACCAGACGTCGACGGCGCTCGAAAAGGACATGATGGGCGACTCGGCGGCCTACGTCTGGATGTGCACCGTGCTCGCCGGTCTCCTCCTCGTGAGCCAGCACCAAGTACCCCGCTGACACCAGGTGTTCAACTTTGTCTCGCAGCTCAACCTCCCCTTCCTCTTCAAGCCGTTCCTCACCGCCATCCTCTACCTGTGGACAAAGTCCAACCCCACGCTGAACATTAGCGTCTTCGGCCTCGTCCAGGTCCCCGCGCGGCGTAAGTCACCTCGTAGTCTTCGCTGACACCAGTCTACCCGCTCGTGCTCATTTTCCTTGACCTCGTGCAGGGCGGCACGTCCCGCGCGCTCGGCGGCGTCATGGGCCTCATGGCGGGGCATCTCTGGTGGTTCCTGTCCACGTACCTCCCCACACAGGCGCCGGTGCACCTCCGCCGCGCCAACCCGCTCGGCATGCCGCCGTGGTTCCGCCGCCAGTTTGCTACCCGCGCAAACATCACTGGCTCGAGCTCGGGGCGCACGACGGCTACAAACGTCGGCGGCGTGCAGGTCACAAAGCCCAGGGACGACAATGCCGCCGCGCAGGTCAGGCATCGCTGGGGCTCGGGACAGAAGCTCGGCGGCACGGGTCTCTGAGAAGAGGGCGGTGCTGTTCAATGCTGATGTGATAGATGAAGACGCATGCGATCATGTATCAGTGCGCCGAGTGCCTCTGACCACAACTGCCCGTAGCACTGCCCTCGTCTGGCGGAGACAGTGGCCAAGTTACTCACGTCGCTGCGCTGACTACACGCATTTCTGACCTCCCCAGCTCTAGACGCTCGGCGTGCTTGGACGTGGCTCCCTCAGGCGAACGCATTGCATACATACTATCGTTGCACAACATCTAACAGCACAGCAACCACACCATCAGGTCCAGCTTGACCCATTCTCACTTGTGTCTCTCGACTAATCTACGCTTCTAGACTAGTAGCGCCTACCGCAAACCGAGCAGCAAAGCCCAGTTTTACCGACAAATGGCTCATAACGCACGGCGAGCAGTTCAAAGGGATTGGGAGACCCGAATAAATCGCCTGTAACGTCGAGCAGGTCTTTGGCACCCTCCGTCCCTTGGACCTTCGACAACTCTGAGGGTGTGCGTTTGCGGACAACCTTCAAAGGTCCTTTAATGTTTAAGATGTCAACCTTGACGCCATCGCGAGTCCTGGTCTGGCTGCCGGTCTGAATGATCTCCAACTCGTCTGGATCGTCGCCCTCTTCCGCTTCATAGTCTTTTGAGAGGAAGATACGTTGATACGGCTGGGAGCTTGGCGAGAAAAAGGTATCCACGTTGTGGTAGTTGAGTTCGTCCAATTTCCAGCAGAGAGTGAGCCCGTCAACGAGTTTGTCGACCTCGTCCTCCTCAGTCTCAAATAAGCAAATCGCCCTTTCGAAACAGACACGTTTCGGAGACAGATGTAGCTGGAGAAAGGCAGTGCACGCCCTTACCGCTGTCTTGTACTCGTCGTTTTGCTCCGTAAAGTGAAGCATACCCTGTAGTACGGTACGGGAGAAGACCACCTCCTTGACGTTGGCAAAAAGTGAACAGCGATTCGTGGACATGTTGAATAAGAGCGTCGTGCGATTTCCGACTTCACCACGATCTACGCGGTGAACGTGGCGAAAGAGTTGGTCGATGAGGTTGGAGAACCTCTGGACCCCGTCGAGATTTTCGAAATGCAGCCGAGTGCACTGTTCCAGCATCCCGAGGCGGGAGTTGAACAGTCGGTTGGAAGGGGAGAAACGATCCTGGAGAGCAGAGTAGTATTTGGCCCCTTGGGCAATCGAATCGACAATGATGTGCTCCTTGTCGTTGAGCCGAATCTCCCTAACACAGTCCTCGGTGTCAGAGGTCGGGACCCATTTGATCATCTGCCGCGTGATGTGTTCGCGCAAGTGGAAGTCGACCATGAGCTCATGTCTGCTAGTCATGGACGAGAGCTGAGGATTGATGTCCAGCATGTACATGAAGATTTCGTGTCGGATATGAGGAAAGGGTGAGAAACTGCCGGATGTTCCCAAGTACTTGGCCATGGCCGTCATCGTCGAGATCGCAGTCCTCATGTCGGCTCCAACAGACAGTGTGTGGAGAGGTTCATTAGTGAGGGGGAGAGGGCCGAGACCTCCTATGGCGACCATGGCGGCATCAGTGCCAGTGGTGGGGTAGAGAAGTGTTCCGCCGTTCGAGTGATTCATATTGCCTGATGACGACGGAGCGACAAATTCCCGGGGCTGCTGGGATTGTAAGTCATGGAGTGCCGCAACTAGACTCACAGCAAAGTGGGGTCGGTCAGTGGCGAGGTCCAGGTCGTGAGGAGGGAGGACCGCTGACCGCTACGTCGCCCTATACAAAGGCTCTGTCGTTTCCTGGCGGCACCCTGGATGAAGGTCTGTTCTGTCAATATCTCTGGCGTCGGCTTTCTACTCACAAGGCCGTCGTTTACAACGGTCTGGAGAGAGGGAGAGAGAGAGAGAGAGAGAGAGAGAGAGAGAGAGAGAGAGAGAGAGAGAGAGAGAGAGAGAGAGAGAGAGAGAGAGAGAGAGAGAGAGAGAGAGAGAGAGAGAGAGAGAGAGAGAGAGAGAGGAGGGCAGTGAGCAGAGGTGAGAACGAGAGGGATGGAGAGAAGGAAAGAAAGGTAGTATCATGTCTGCTTATTTATACAAGAGAAAGAATATACGGGGGATGCGATGTGATAGTACAAAGAAGGAAGGCAAGAAAGGAAGACACACAGTCTTTGATCCTGGTCGTGTTATTTTATGGAACAAGCCTCATCCCCACGCCTTTAGCGGCTTGCTGAGCTGCAATGGATCATTGCGAGCTACTGCAGAAAGGAAGTGTGGCGCCATGCAAGCGGAGAGCGCTGACATGCCTGCATAAGAGACAATATATAGTGGAGGAACAAGATGGGCATGGTGAGGGGAATATGACACTCATTGGCGGTCCGAGTTGCAGTACTGTGAGTACCTTGACGCACTTGCAACGCGATGCGATCTCCACCTTTAAGGCATGTATATGGCGCTGTGGCGGCCCATGGCTTGCCAGTGAGGCCGCTCCACAGAGATAGTTCATGCATGTTTCTGTCAATCCTTTGGAGGCTTGGAAAGCTCAGGCGACGTGGCAGATGAGATCCAGACTGTTGTAGTCCTATGAGCCTTCGAGCCTCACACCGCCAAGCTTCAAGACTCATATATAAGGGTGGGTGCAGGCTCCATTCATGTATCGTACTATAACTCATTACAAGGTCAACTTCCTCCCCCAACCGTCGGCACAGTCTGCCACCATGATGTCGTTCTATTCCGCCGAGGCGCGCGAGCCCGCGAGGCCAAACACGACCGACAAGCTCAAGGCGCAGGGCGCTGCTGCCCCCCCCAAAGAAGAAGACCCGGGAACAGCAGCAGCAATCCGCCAAGCAGCCCAGAGACAAGCGCGTTATTGAGTGGGGCGAGGACTGGGACCGCACTTTTCTTGGCGGGAGCCTCTGCGGTCGAGCTCAACACGCTGGCAGCGAATGAGCGCCCAACGGAGGGTAACTTCGTTCGCATTGTCGAACCGTGTCCAGCTGGCATCAGCTGCTACTGGGGCACGTATACCCTGGTCGACCGCCGCAAGACAGGTCGGCCGTTCGTGTACGAAGGCAAGTTCACTGCCAGTACGTCCAACAAGACGTACGGCATACCTTAGCGGCCCATGGCGACTCTATCGCCAAGGGCAAGAATTCGTTCTTTTACAACTGCGCCCGCTCGTTCGGATTCAATCTAGAAGGTTACGTCAACTTCGGCGTACAGCTTGACGGCGTTAAGCTCACGGATCGGGGACTCCTTGTCGCCCTCGCGATCAGTGTTCAGCACTCAGTCGAGGCTATTCGGCACGAATGGGTCAACTCATGGTCGACGAGCAACCCCACGCCTTGGTGGGCCGATCGCCACCACCAGGGAACCAACGGAAAGTCGCCTGCTCTGGCGTCGCTCAACATGCTCCCCTTCTTCACACCTGAGGAGTACAAGCGGCACCGCGCTGCCAAGCTCAAGGCGCAGCGCCCTGCTGGCGTCCCCCCAAAGAAGAAGACGCGGGCGCAGCAACAGCCGTCCGCGAAGCAGCGCCGCGATAAGCGCGCGGTCGCGGACGGAGAGCAGCCGTCCGATGGCGAGGACCCTGACCGCGACCGCCGTCGCCGTCTGGTCCCCGAGACCGCGGAGGAAGAGAAGGCGCGCAAGGCCGCCTACAGCAAGAAGGGGAACGCCAAGCGCAAGCTCATGGACCCCGCTGTCAAGAGGGCTCAGACGCTGAAGCACAACACGACCGCCCGGAACAAACGCAAGAACGAGTGGACCGAGCGCATACGAAGGAGGAGCGCGGCACCGATGCCGCGAGGTTGGCCAGCTTTGGCCAACCCGGACACCGCTGTCTCCCGCTCCAGAGGGAGATAGGCGAGTACTGCTTGGAGCACATGATGGTAATTGTTTCCTGGCCTATTGTACCCTCATGCATAGTACTTTGTATATACGCTCGTCGTGCCCTTCTGCGATGCTGCCATCTTGCGGATTGTGCCACAAAAGAGAACTACGGAGTGCCAATGGCAAACTTCGGACTTGTCGTTGGTTCAGGTTACACTATCTGTCGTGCAGTCCAGCCCATCCGCCTGCAGCCTGAGGAGAGCTCTGAGGTAGCTTGCGTTGACACCAGAGGCGAAGCTCGCCAGCGGAGGAGAGATACAGAAGAGACAGCCGGAGGTAGCGATTCTTTGTATCAAACCAATTCGTGGAATCTGTAGAAAAACACCGTGGTCGACTGGGTGGACCGCTGTGGGTCATGGATTCCGTCTACAGATTCCGGTCAAAATGTCACCACCCAGGGGGCTGAGTGACATCTGAAGATTCTCGCGGCGTATCACACTCGCTTCACTCTGGATTGAACACGGTGCCAACTTCGTCTCCTGTCTGTGGGACCCACTACAGTGCACCCATGTATCGTTATTCCGCCCTCGGGACATGACGTTTCAAAGGGCCGGACTCGAACACTCGGCCTCCACTTCTGCCTGTACCTCGGCTACTACACTCGGGTCGAGGTGGTGTCGGGCTTGGCACGACTCGTCTTGCTAGATCTTGCTCTGCTCCGAAGGCGGGTGGGCTCGAGCCTGTTGCATGAGAAGCACGCCTGCACATGACAGTGTGCCAAGTTATGCCTAAATGCATTTGGGCAGTGAGAACCCATTACGTAATATGACTCCAGGGTGGATTGCCCAACCACCCCATCTCCTCGGACTGGCATTCACACCGCCGGCCGCCTCTGCTTCTCAGTCATCCGGGACTGCTCCGTTGCTCCGACGTCGCTCAGAGTGCTCTAGGGCGTGCTTCCAGGCCGCTACCAGTGTCCTTCCATGATGCATTTCATATCCTTACATACACACGTGACTGCCAACTCTTCGCATTGGTGTTGCTCTTCTGCATGCTCGTTGTTCGTTTTCGGCTGTTCGCTTTCGCTTAGAGACCGGCCTTGGGCGCGACACTTCCTCCTTCCAGGTGGCCTTGCAGGTCAGAAGTGAGCTAGAAAGTCAGCAGAGGCTCGAAGGAGGACGAGGGGGAGAAAGTGTTGGGGGACGAGGCGGAGCTCTTCTCCGACACTTTTTCACAAAAGTGAAGGTACTCACGAACTCGGAGGGCCAGGTGGCCTTGACCTGGGCGAGCATGTAGTCCGACGAGATGCGGACGTGCTCGGCGGAGATTCCGGGGATGGTGGCGACCTTGGCGGACTCCTCCTCGAAGATGGGCTGGAGGTAGGCGTGGGTGATGGTCTTGCCCTCCTTGGTCTTGGATCCGTACTTGACCCACTGCCAGAGCTGGACACCTGTGCATGTTAGTGACATGATCATCGATGCATGTGAGTGGAGCGGGGCTAGGGGAGAGGCTGGAGGGGTTGTAGTGCGGCCGAAAAAAAGTGCCACCAAGAAAAGTGCCACATTCAGGTGCCACTTTCAAACCACCTCCGTCGCCGTCTCCGTTGACCATTCCGCTCCGTTTTTTCTCTCGTTCTCGACTCACGGGCAATCTCAGCGGTAGCGGCGTCTTCCATGAGGTTATTGATTGGCACACAGCCGTTGCCAGAGATCCAGGCGGCGCAGTAAGAAAGCGCGGCGGAGACATTCTCGCGGACACCCTTCTCGGTGATGGCACCGGGAACCTTGGGATCGGCGATCTGCTTGCCGACAACCGAGACCTCCTCGCGACGCTGGTAGTACTGGTTGGGGCCCTTCATGTGCTCGTCAAAGATGCCCATGGCGATGGGGACGAGGGCGGGGTGGGCGACCCAGGTACCGTCGTGACCGGCGGTGACCTCACGGAGCTTGTCGGCGCGGACCTTGTCCATGACGGCCTCGTTGGCGGCGGGGTCGTTCTTGATGGGGATCTGGGCGGACATGCCTCCCATGGCGGCGACCTGGCGCTTGTGGCAGGTCTGGATGAGGAGACGGACGTAGGCGTCCATGAAGGGGACGGTCATGGTGACGTCGGTGCGGTCGGGGAAAACGGCCGAGCGCGAGGCACGCTGGCGCTTGATGAACGAGAAGATGTAGTCCCAGCGACCGCAGTTGAGGCCGGCCGAGTGGTCGCGGAGCTCGTAGAGAATCTCCTCCATCTGGTAGGCGGCGGGGAGGGTCTCGATGAGGACAGTGGCGCGGATGCAGCCCTGGGGAGCGCGGATGTACGAGGTGGCGAGGTTGAAGGCGTCGTTCCAGAGACGGGCCTCAAGGTGGTGCTCCATCTTGGGGAGGTAAAAGTAGGGGCCAAAGCCGCGGGCAATGAGCTCCTTGGCGTTGTGGAAGAAGTAGAGACCAAAGTCGAACAGACCACCAGACATGGGCTGGCCGTCGACGAGGAAACGGGTCTCCTCGAGGTGCCATCCACGGGGACGGACGAGCAGGACAGCGGGGTTGGACTTGAGCTTGTAGGGCTTGCCGTTGATCTCAAAGTCGATCTGGTGGCGGATCGCGTCGTAGAGGTTGACCTGGCCGAGGATCATGTTGGACCAGGTAGGCGAGTTGGAATCCTCAAAGTCGGCCATGAAGGTCTTGGCGCCCGAGTTGAGCGCGTTGATGACCATCTTGCGGTCGGTGGGGCCGGTGATCTCGACACGGCGGTCCTCGAGGCCGGGGCCGGGGGGAGCGCAGCGCCACGAGACGGCGTTGCGGATCGCAGCGGTCTCGGGGAGGAAGTTGAGGGGCTTGCCCTGGGGGGTTAGTGAAAACTGTGTGGCACTGGAGCCGCCAGGTTTACTCACCTTGTCGAGCTCGGCCTGGACAGCCTTGCGGTTGTTGAGGAGCTCACGGCGACGCTTGTCAAAGGTGCGGTGGAGGACGGCAAGGAACTTGACAGCCTCGGGGGTGAGGATCTTCTCGGCCGCCTGGGGGACGGGGAGGGTGATCTGGACGCCGGCGGGGAGAGACATTGCGACTGGTGGGGTGGTGTGGAGACGGGCGGAAAAGTGGTTCGTAAAGTGGTTCGTGTCGCTGGCTTTTGAGTGTGAGCCTAGGAAGAGTGGACGACGATATGTGCTAGAGAGAGGGAGAAAGGTCTTGGGGTGGAGAGTTCTTGGGCCTTTTAATCTACGAGCAAGCATTGCATCGAGTGGGAGTATGGTGGGAACAAGGCTGGGTAACCGCATTAGCCACACGCCCCGAGTTGGCGTGTCACTCGGCTCCTCGCCTGCACTCCACCGCCCCGCGCCCCGGAGCTGCCCTGCCTCCACTTGTTGTGTCACAGACAGCGTCTATCCGGGTGCGTCGTCGTCATTCCAGAATGATAATGAATGCGAGATAATACCTCCGCCCGCCGCCACTTCCGGCTAAGCCAGCCTATCCAGCCTGTCCAACCACCGCCTCTCTTGGCCTCTCTTCCTGCCCCCGTCTCCGGCCACAACCGGCTAGATTTATTACCCGTCATGGGTGAGTTTAAAGTGGAGGCTAATATGAACAAGTGCGTAGCTATTGAATTTCCTAATGATTTCTTATTATCTCTTCTGTAGACCCGATGAACGGCCGAATGCCCGATGAGAAAATGGAACAAAAGACGGCGAAATTGGAGATTGTAGAAAGACCTCCACTTTGTGTAAAGAGTGTCCGCTCTGGCCCCGCATCTGGGCATCTTCTCATCCGGAAGAGCAAATCACAGAACGCGGATCATGTCAGGAGTGTCACCCACCCCGATCACGATCACCGCGAGCCATCCATCCATGGTGAGCCATCCACCGGCATCCTCCACAACAGGTCCTCCGTCAGTCTCCAGATACCCCGCTGGCCCCACTAGAGGCATTGCGGACGCTGTCTGGAGCCGAGAGTCGTTCTCGGCCGTCGTGTGCGCGTGTGATGTATGTATCCACGCCGCGCAGTATGCCAAGCAGTGTGCAGTGAGGACCGCTCCGTTCAATGGCATCCGTAGCATCCGATCCGCCAGTTACACAATGATGCTATTTATTTTCCAACAACCGGGGCTCATCCAAAAGTGGAGGTTTAAGATTGTTGGAAAATAACTTCCCAAGGCAATCTCCACAATCTGGCTGGCTGCAGTGGCGTACGTAGCCGCGCTGTGCCCGTGCTCGCTGTTTCGGCATTCGCCAGAATGAGCAGTTCATGTATCTCCTCCACTTGTGCCCCGCCCGCATTCCTACTGGACGGCATCTCCGTGGTGCTCCGCCCCCGTGTCGCCTGTCGCCTAAACCCGGAAAGAACGAGCGAGCCCATTGATGCGTATTGTGTTGTTATCCACCATGTGCCCTGCCTCCACTGTGCGCCATTGTCATCAGTCGTGTGCATTCTGCAGCGTATAGCAGCGTATATAAGGTCGCTCCGCTCGCCAGCGTGTGTATCGGCTGGTTTCGAGTGGATTCAATGCCTCGAAGGTCTGCTCACCGTGAGGGGGTTCATGCTGAACTAGATGGACGCACCATCCGATCCGCACTGGCACGGCTTGTGCCGAGTCGTGTGACGTTGTGCCGTCCGCCTCCAGACCACTGACCCGTGACCCGTGACCATCCAAGTGACCGATGTTCGGCATGAAACGGTCGGATCATGCATTCTGGCATTCTGATCAGGACTGTGTCACAGCGATTCTGGTTGATGCTCGGCGTTGCATCGAGCTAGCTGGCTTATCTCTCGCGCATCTCGAGACACAGCGTGATGCAGCGCATGGACCCGTCCGCACGTCGCTTCGCAACACCTCGTTCCCTGCGACCACACTTGTCACTGATCGTAGGAGCCAGCCAGCGAATTCGTGGAATCTGTAGACGGAAGGGCTGGCCGCGATACTTCACGCGTCTGTCCGTCTACAGATCCGGGTCAACCTCCTGGCTGGCGGGATGCGGCGAATCTGTAGCAAGAAACCGTAGTGGTCGACTTGTGACAGGTTTTCTGGACAGATTCGTGTCAAATATCTGACCGAGTACGACTGACATCAGGTCGACAACTGACAGGCATACCGCGAGGGATTCGCGTGCAATCTGTAGGCGTGAGTGTGACTGTTGACCAGCGACAGCTTTTATGGACAGATCGGGGTCAAGTCAACTGGGGACGCTGGGGATACATGACTGGAATCTGTCGACGAAAGCTGGCACCATGTCGGCCACGACGGTTTTCTCCAACAGATTCCACGCATTGCTCTCACAACAAATCCTCTCCTCCCCCGTACCCATAGTGACAATGCCAATCCATGTGAAAAGTACAGTACATAGCCGAGCGTGCTCGACAAATCTAATGATCTCGGGGTGCGCAGTGCGTCCCAGTGTCTCCCACATCCAGTGCCTCTCACAAACCACGGCTGCAGCTCCGCGCTGCCCTCGCCGACTCGCAAACGCGACTCGCCTACTCGAACCGCTTCCACGCGTGCTTCTCGTACTCCTTGATCTTGACGACGCGCTTCTTGGGAAGCTGCGGCGCACGCGGCTCGATGAGCGCGCGGCGCTGCATGTTGACAAACTGGCTCTTGAACAGGTTGCCCTCGGGCTATTGTCAGCACATTCACTCCACGTTACTCACCTTGATCTGCCGCAAGCTCTCGGCCAGGTCCTCGCCGAGCTGCACCTCGACGGCCTTCTTGCCGACACGGTGCCTGCCAATCTTCTCTCCACCGGCGAATCCGACACGCTCGCGCTGCTCGGCAGCGAGCTTGCGCAGACGCTTGGCCTCCTCCTCGGCACGCTTGCGCGCCTCGATGCCCTTGCCGAGGGTCTTGGCTCCGGGGATCGCCTTTTCGAGCCGCTTGCGCTCTGCCTCGAGCTTGGCGGCCTCCTTGGCCTCGCGGGCGCGGAGGGCCTTGTTGCGCTGCGCCTGCGTCTTTCGCTTGGTCTGCTTGGGCTTGAATGCCGCCTCGGCCTCGGACGAATCAGACTCGGGCTCGTCCTCGTCGCCGCCAACACGCATACCGCGGACCATGCCCTGCTCCTCCTCGGCGACAATGTCGAGCTCGCGACGCGCCTTGACGACCTCGCCGAGAACCGCCGCACGCTCGTCGTGGCGCTGCTCGGTCGCCAGTCGGTCGAGCTCCTCCTTGACCGCCTCGGAGATGAGCGCCGCGTGCGCGGTAGCCGCAGGGTTGTACGAGACACCAGTGGTGGGGATCTCGTCCTCGATCTGCGACGCGACAACCTGGCGGCGCTTGGCGCGCAGCTTGGCGAGCGTCTTGGGCGCCTTGACGGCGACCTTGTTGACGACCTCGTTTCCAAAGTCGCCCGCAAGCCTTGTGGCAGGCTTGGCCGCGGCCCACGCGTCGGTAAGAGTGGCAGTGTCGATAGTCTTGATCTCGGCAGATGTAGAAGTGTCGGCGGTCCGGCGGGCGACGCGACGGATGCGGTTCTTCTCCTTCAAGCTCATGCCCTTCTTCTCAATCTTGGGCTCCACGCGCGATGTGAGCGACGGCACGGCCGAGCGCTCGTTCAGAATCGCGAGCGAGCGGAGGGGCTTCTTCTGGCGGACCTTGCGGGCGACTGCGAGTCAGTTGAGTGTCAAAGGTCACACGACCTCTCTAGGAGGCAAGGGAATGAGACAGCGGAGAGCTGCTGCGGACGGCAGGTCATTCATGGTCCTGCAGCGCAATCGTCTGCGCCGCACGATGCCCACGCTTCAGACAACGACACTTGTCCTATGTGGACGTGTCGACGATTGTACGATAGCGCAGGTTTTCGCCACCCATGGACGTCGAACAGCTAGCGTCCCAGCCGCGTCCCAGCGGCACCAGCATCCACCATTCCATCCGCATCCAGGCCCATCCGCACGCCCATCCGCACCCAGCCTCTCTGCACGTCGCACTCACCCTCAACATCACCAGTCGTGTCAATGGTGAACAGCTGCGCGTCCTGGCGCTGCGCAATCTTGCCGCCGGTGACGCGCTCCTCGTCACGCGCGGCCTCCATCGCAGTCTCCTCGGCGGTAATGTCGACGTTCTTGCGCCATGCCTTCTTGCCCTTCCTGCTGCTCTGCTTGGCGGACGGCGCGCCAATGTTGACTGTCGCGGCCGGTGTGGCGGCGGACTCCTTTGTCGCCTTGGCCTTGGTGGCCTTGGCCTTGGCGGCCTTCTCGGGGCGGTCGTACGGCTTGGCCGTTGCTGTCTTTGTGCGTGTGGCCGGCATGGTGTATGTAGAGCTAGAGAGCGAGCACGGAGCAACACGAGCAAACAAGTCCGTCGTAGATCGCGACGTGCAAGCAGCAGCAGCGGACCGACCTCCACTCGAGCCCAGCAACTTTTCTGAATAATTAATTTTTGCGGGATTATTTTTCTGCAATTTCTCCCAGAATTACTAGAGATCCAGATCGGACATTGACTGCAGCTGGCTGCTGGCAGCTGGGTGTCTGCTCGCTGCTCCGAGGCTCAGGAACATTGATCAATCTCGACTACTCCGAACAGTCCAGCACTACTCCTCACCACCATGTCGTTCCTCCTCGCGCTCCGCGGCCCGGCGTCCGCCTCGACCTCGGCATCGCGCGCGCTCTCGACCTCGGCGGCCGTCCTCGCCGGCGGCGGCTCCAAGGGAAAAGTGACCAAGAAAGGAGGTGGGTATCGACGGAGTGCCTCGGGCGGGGTGGAAAACGGCCGGTGATGGTCATCTGGCTGAATCGGACTCGGACAGCCAGTGGCTTGCATGCGTGGTGCTCATCCTCGCCGACCGCGCCAACACCCTGCCCGACACCATAACCTACCACACTTGCTAACCTCCCAGTCAAGCCGCAACAGAAGAAGAAGGCCGCCAACTTCTCCAAGGGCAAGGGCGGCGCTGCCGGATCGGCGGGCCGTATCCAGGTGGGTAAAGAATCTGGACGGAGACGGAGCGGACAGTCTGGAAAACAACGATAGCGCGCGAAAGCATTGCGGCGGAGCGCCAGTTGATTATAACGACATCATAACTGGATCAAGAGCTCTGTCGTCCGCCTCGGCCGCTGTCGTTGTCGTTTGCAGAGCTCTCCCTCTGCGCCTCCTTCACACTCACACAACGCTCTCACTAACTTCAGGCCGGCGGAGTCGCCCTCCGTACACAGCTCGCCAAGGACGAGGCGTCGCTCACCGACCTGGTGCAGCTGTACCCCGAGGCGCTCGTGCCCAGCAACGTCGGCCAGGCCGCCGTCTTCCCGCGCAACACGTACGACCAGCTCAAGACGTTTGGCCTTCCGCGGAAAATCGCCACCGAGCTGGCGTCTGGCGCGCCGGCGAGCGTGATCCGCCAGTCGACGCTCGACCTCGTCAAGACGCTCGCGGGCGCCAAGGGCAAGTCGTCCAAGGACGCGCGCTTTGTGCTGCACGGCCCGCGGGGCAGCGGCAAGTCGATGCTGCTGATCCAGGCCGTGTCGCACGCGATCGAGTCGGGATGGATCGTGCTGTACGAGCCCGAGGCGCTCAAGTGGATCGACTCGAGCTCGCAGTACACGTACGATGCCGAGAGCAAGGCGTTTGCGCAGTACGAGCTGGCGTCCTCGCTGCTTGCCAAGCTGCACGCCGTCAACAGGGATCGTCTCCAGAACGTGACTCTCAAGTCGGCCGTTGCGCTCGACGACGCCAACAAGTTTGACGCCGGCGCCAAGCTCGACGACATTGTCGCGCTCGGCGCCAAGGACGCGCGTGTGGCCGTCAAGGCGCTCGAGGCGACACTCGAGGCGCTCGCTGCGCAGACCGAGTTCCCCGTGCTGTTCGCCATCGACGACGTGCAGACCCTCTTCCAGCGCTCAAAGTACCGCCAGCCCGACTTTAGCACGCTCGAGAGCTACAACCTGTCAACGCCGCGCGCGGCGCTGCAGTACCTGACTGGCGAAAAGGCGTTTGCCCGCGGCGCGGTCCTCGGCGCGCTGTCCAACTCCGCCACCGAGTTTTTGCCCACCAACGAACTCATCACCGGCCTCGGCATCCAGTCGCGCGAGCCCATCACGCCGTACACCAAGCACGAGCCGACGCACCTCGCCAACGCGTCCTCGGGCCTGCAGCCCATTGCCGTGCCGTTTGGCATGAGCAGCGCCGAGGCCGCCGCCCTCTTCCAGCTCTTCACCCGCAAGGGCTGGGCGTCCAATGCCTCCGACGACGTCTTCCTCGGCGCATGGCAGACGTCGGCCGGCAACCCCAAGGAGCTCGGCCGCGCGTGGACCGACAGCCACCAGGCGTTTATCGTGTAGAGGCGGAGGGCGCGTGAGCGCAGCGAGCGCGGCGATTCGCCGCAGTGCTGGTGTACCGGCAACCACTGAACATAAAATTCAAAAACATGGCATAGGCAATAGATGCATGCATACTTCTCCACAACTCGTGATGAGTTCGCCTTGCGCCGAGTGATTGCTCAAAAGTCTAACCAATCGCTCAGCACAAGATTAGTCAGTCAGTCCCGCCACTTCACCCGCGCTTCAATGGTGGATCTCGATGCATACAGAAAGGGGGGTACAATGCGCGGGGGGATTACTTCTTGATACGGGTGAGGAGGTAGTTGATCTGCGGGTTAGCAGCGCTCTTGACAAAGGAGAAAGGGTGCGCGCCAAGGAGCGCCAGAGGCAGGAGGGAGGAAGCTAGCAGCGAGCAGCGAAGGAAAGCAGAGTCGAAGGAGAGACGATAGCGCAGGGCAACGGCAGGCGAGAATGTCCGGAACATCGACATGGCCGGCAGTTGCACGCTGACCGTAACAGCTCGAGCACGATCACACTGCCAAGCTCAATACGAGCCTCCGACCAGCCTCAGTGCCGCGGCTCCGGGTAGTCGGCGCTCGTCCACTCTCCTTCGTCTCCATCTCCCACCGATGCGCTCTCTCCCTCTCCCTCTTCCCCCCGCGTTCGCGGCACTCGCTGCGCTCGCACCGCTCGCACTCACCGATCCGCGCTGCCCCTTTCCGCCCTTATGCGGCTTGGCCATGCAGGCATTCAGGCTGCGGGCGGCGGACGCGCAGCCCTGCGCGCCCTCGCTGTTTGCGCGCAGGTCGCCCGTCGTCGCAAAGCACGCCAGGAGCGCCGAGAGCTCGGTCGCGCAGGGGACGTTGGCGAGTTCTAGCGTGTGGAGCGAGTGCGGGGGGTTGTGGGTTAGCGGAGAGGCGGAGACGGCGAGAGGCGGAGACCGGAGGAGGGGGACGGTGACGAGAGGTTCAACATCGCGGGGTTCGATATCGCGGAACGGAAGGAAAAGCTCAGTCAGCACCACACACACCACGCTCCGCACTGCTCGACTCACGGCGCGTGGGGCGGACCTTGTACCGGATCGCCATCTTGTAGGTGTCGTTGCTTGCGTTGCTTGCGTGCTTGGTCTGCTGTCGACTTTTGTGATTGTTCGGCGGCGGAGACGGATCGACGGACCAGGCAATGGACATTTCGAAAAGTCGGAAAGTCGGCGGGGTCAATTTCGTGTGCCGGTCGCGTGCCTTTCGCATGGCAAAATGGCCCCCAGGAGCTACCCACTGTTTTCTGACAATTGCTCTTTGCTCTGCTGCTGCTGTGCTACTAGCTCTGCAATGGAACAAATACATCAGAGACACCAGTGGTGTGCACTCTCCCCTCGGCGGTCAACGCTGGGCGGGCGACTACGTACGCGGCTGGTACCGAAACGGTACACTCGCCACGAGGCGATATCCCCCCTGCGTCTTGGGCCTCGACGCGCTCTCGCTCTCGCGCCGGAACCGCCCGCTGTGGTCCTGGTTCTCGCGGTGCGTGTGGTCTGGGCTGTAGCTGTGCTGCACGGGCTGCACGGCGTCGTATACGGTCACGGCGGCGGTGGGGCCGTAGATGTTGTAGGTGTTGTAGGTGATGTTCATGTTGTGGCTGTGGCCGTGGCTGTGGCTGGAGTTGTAGTAGTAGTAGTTGTTGATGACCGCCGGGGGCGTGGGAGCGGGAACCGTGGGAGCGGCGGGAACGGGGGCCTCTTCTTCGGGCTTTGCCACAGGGCCAAAGACGTACGACACGGTGGACGAGACTGCCGTCAGCGGGGTCGGCGGCGGGCGTACCTATGCGCAGGACGAGGGCTGCCATTGTGATGATGAGAATGAGTACACTGAGTACATCTGCACGATGCATTCTAGATGGTGGCGAGGGTGTGAACGCTGGCCGATGAGGGGCGCGTTAGTGCGTCAGTGTCGTGTGATGGTGGCACAATGTTAGTGTGGCTTAGCGCCCCGACCGACCTCCGCATCTAGACTGTCCCTCCACTCGCCGCTGCCCAGCTCGCGCTGCTCGCTGCTCGCTGCTCACCGCTCTCGCACGCCAGTATTGCATCTAGGAAATGTACATACACGTGTCTGGCGAGCCGTGCTCTGCCAGTAATCCAAGCGGTCTCTCCCTCGGCGGGACAAGATGCGTTGCAGGCTGCAGGCGATGTTTGTGCTCGCCCGCAGCGGATGCCGTCCACGCACGGCTTTTGGTCCACCTCCGCGTCCGCGTCCGCGACCGCCTCCACCATGCCCAAGCTGCAGAGAAACATAACAGAGACAGGAACAGAGCCCCAGCCCCAGCCCCAGCCGCCTCCGGCGACTGGCGCCGGCGACTGGCGGCGGCGCTTACTTCCGTCCCCGCCTGTTCTCGAGCTGCTTTGTCCTCGTCTCGAGACGCACGGCCTTGCGGAGGTTGAGGTCTCCGTCCTTGCCGGCGCTGCCCTTCTTGGGCGCCTTCTTGCGCTCGGCGGTGCCAATCTTGCCGAGGAGCTCCATGGCGGCGGCCTTTTCGGTCGCATGGTCGCCGACGTTGGCCTCAAACTTGCGCTTGATGCCCTTTGCGCGGGGCTCGCCCTCGATCTTGCGGTCGAAGCGGCCGAGCGACGCGGTGGCGGTCTTGGACACGAGCATGGTGCGCTCCAGCTCGGCCTTGCGCACTGTGCGCGCCGTCTTCTTCTCGCCCTGCGACGCGCCGGCAGCCAGGGGCTTGCGGTCGAGTGTGGAAGTGGGGTCGGCGGCCGCCTCGGCGACGTTGCGCGCGTGCTGGCGCTCGTTCTTGGCCATGCGGTCCTTGCGCTCCTTCTTGGCGACGGCACGGGGGTCGACCGTGGGGTCTGGGTGTTAGTACTCGCAGTAGGAAGGAGCTTTAGCCACAGTCATGCAGCTGCGTCAGCAGCTGCAGCCGCCTCGACTCACCCTGGCCGCCCTTGACCTCGTGGAGCCACTGCTCCTCGGCGTCCTTGTTCTTTCCGTCGCGGCCCCAGCGCGCGACCCACTCCTGGCGCTCCTCGTCCCAGACCTTCTTGTCCTTCTTCGAGTGGCTGATGCCCTTCTCCTTGGCGAAGCGCTCCCACTTGGTGAGCGGCTTGGGCTTGGGGAGGGGCTTCTCGCGCGGCAGCTGGAAGACGGGCTCGGGGAGCAGCGCGATCGGGCCGTTCTCGCTCTTCTCCACCGGCAGCGTGAAGAGCGCGCCGAGCAGCGCCTGCGTCGACGTGAGCGTCAGCGAGAGCAGGTGTGCCTCGCGGTTGGACCTGGAGTTAGTGGATGCTCAAGCATTGTATTCCCAGGCCGCTCGTGCAAGCACTCGCGCGCTCGACTCACTCGTACTCGGCGGCATCGACGGGGGTCGTGTCGTACGCGGCGAGCAGGCCGGCATCGATCTCGACGGGGGTCTCGCGCTCGAGCACGTCGGCCGTCCTGATATGTCAGCAGAGCAAAGAGTCGGAGGCGTACTTGGCGGCAGCGTAGTCTGCGAGCTGCTTGGAGACGTCCATTTTGTTGATTGTTATGGGTGGTGATGCAACAGCCTCAGTACTAACCAACCTCGGTCTCGTGCAAATGTTCAACCTGCAGCCATCATCTCCTGAGTGGCAAAAATCTCGAAAGTGGCATCAGTGGAATTACTTTTTGGGATTAATGATGAATAAAATAATGGAAAAATAATACTCTGGGTGAGAGCGACCACTTCCGATGCACCAAGTCCCACCCATTCACCGTAGCCAGCATCCCAGCCAGGCACCCAGCCATACATACCTACTGGTCATCTCCGAGCCAACCACCTCGCAGCCAACACCACTGAGCGGGAGCAAAATTCACACACCCACCCAGTCCCACACCCGATCTCTCCTGCTGCTCACTGGCCAGCACCCATTGACCGCTACTTGCTTCGCCTTCATCGCTGTCCAGTCCTCTAGTCCATCACTACTCATCCCCAAACATGTGGCCCGTCAACAGTGAGTGCACCCCGCCGAAGGAGCTGACAGCAGTCACCCCCAAGATCCGCGAGCGCCAGATCGCCTTCCAGGTAGGTGTCGGTTTTCGCGATGAGGTTGCTCGGGTTGTTGGATGCGCGGCGTCGGCGGAATGTTGGTGGTCAGCGAGCTGGGAGCTGGGATGGAGCTGCGGAGCAGGGGTATACGGAGATGCGTGGGCTGAGGCGGCACTACAACCGCGTCGCGCCGCGCCGACACCGAGCCCGGAACGAGGACGAAACGCGACCGCGAACATCACGGACAAGCTAACCCATAGGCCCGCGCCGGCAAGGACTTTGTCTACCTCCGCAAGCCCGGATCGAAGCCCATGTTCGGTACGTCGCAGGCTGTTGGGGCTGCTGGAGCCGTTGCTGACCGAGTGTGATCTTGATTTCTGAACGCTCTCCGAACACTTAAATGCGAATCTCCCGATGTGCGCCGTGTCCTGCCGACGACTCGACGACTCCGATGACTCATTCCACTCCTCTCCACACCGATTCTACCCCCCTCGTTGACTCGCCGACCTCCTAATCGACCTCAAACGATGCTCTCACTCCAACTGCGCGATCCAATTCACCCGACTCGTCTCCGGCGCACTCCGAATCCTTGTCCCATTGTTCCTTGCTCGCTGCCCTGTGCGCCACACGCATTGCTATTGTTACAACAGCCGCCTACATGGCCCTCTTCTCCGTCTCGGTTATTGGCTCCACCTTCCAGCTCATCCAGTACGCTCGTGTACGTGTTGATGTGGTGTCTTGTGAGATGACGTGCTGACATTGATTTCTTTTACTTCGGACGATCGCTTGACTCTTCTGTTCCTGCTGCTCGATGATCCTCGCCTCTACGACATCACACGGACATCTACGGCCTTCACTACGTCCTCGCGAACAACTCGTGCACCTCCCACCTCCGTTCCACCCAACAGGGCAAGGCCGACAAGCTCGAGTAAACTAAACTAAAGCATGGATGCATGACTTGAACTGGATAGACAGTGGCATGCACAAGATCAATAGCAAGCGCGGCAGGAAGCGCGGCAAGCGCGGCGAAGCGGCGAAGCGCAGCAAGTGAGCTGACTGAGCGGATCGTGAGGATGAGAATGGGTCTGGACGTTGGAGCCAGGAAGGCCAGAAGACGGTGTGGCTGGGTGAAACACACGCACTCACATCCGGGACCAGAGTGTCCAGCCAGTAAGCATCCAGCGGAGCGATTTGACGTCACGGCACGTACGGCACAAGACCACACCACACGCTGCATCCCGCTCAGCTCCTCAACATACACCATGGACGTGTCGCCCATGAGCATGACGCCCGCCGACACGCCGGCGGGGGAGCGCACCCCGCTGCTCCACGACGACACTGAGCACGAGCACGGCGAGCACGACCCCCACTCCCCGCCCGAGAGCTTCCGGCGCATGTCGCTCGCCATCGCCGCCGCGCGCCGGTTCACGCTGTACGAGGCCGCCGCGTCCGCGCCGAGGCACTCGCACTTGTCGCCCATCGCGTCCCCCACGTCCCCCACGTCCCCCACGTCGCCCAGCTCCCCCTCCGTGCCCATCCTGCGGCACGAGTCGCCCACCTCCCCCACGTCGCGCTTCGGCATCTCCTTCGGGTCGTACGGCGGGTTCGGGAGGGGAGAGAGGGCGCCGCCGGTGCGGTACGCGTCCCCGCTGGCCGAGGAGGACGAGGAGAGCGTGATCGGCTCCCCCGGCCCGGGGTATGGGAGCACGAGCACGAGCGCACGCCGGCGCCGGCAGACGACCATGGCGGGCGCACCGGGCGTGCCGCAGCGCCCGCCCCTGCGCTCCATGACCGGCTCGAGCGGAAGGCCGCGCCGCATGAGCTCTGTGGTCCAGGCGAGGTACAGGTGGCTCTCGGGCGGCGCGGCGAATACGGGCGACGAGCCCGGCGTCGACGTGCGCAGCGAGCGCGACCAGGAGATGTATGGCCACCTGAGGGGCAAGACGCACGTTACTGTGAGTCAGAGTGCCTGGCCACCGGCTCTGGACTACGTCTGGGCGTTTCTGGGCCACATCCGTCTAGTGCTCTAGGCCCGGATGTGTGATCGCCAGACCAGAAGTGAGACTCACGCCAGGTGGTCGACTACTCGTCCGACCCGGCCGAGGAGGACACCAACGTCCGCGTCGACTTTGACGGCGAGCGCCTCGCCGAGTGGCTCAAGTCGAAAGCGGGCACGCGCGTCGTGCGCGACGGCAAGCCGAGCGGCGTGCGGTGGAGTAAGTCGTGCCGGGGGTTGTGCTGATGGCAGTTCACGTGTCGGGGCTTAATTGGGAGGTCATCAAGACGTTGACGCTGAATTATGGGTAGGTCGCGTGTGTGCATCTCACTTCCTGCGCTCGGCTCGCTGTGCGCTCGCTAACGCTCGCGCAGCCTGCACCCCCTCGCGGTCGAGGACGCGCTCCGCTCCTCCCGCTCCCCGCGCAGCAAGGTCGACTTCTACGCAAACCACCTCTACCTCCAAATCGTGCTGTATCACATGCACGCCCCCGACCGTGCAGCGCTCGCGCGCATCGCCGAGGGCATCCCCGAGGGCGTGACGATTCCGTGCGAGGAGGGTGCCGAGGGCATCGGGGAGGGGATCAAGAGCGGGTGGCGCTGGCCGTGGGCCGGGAGGGGGGAGGGGCAGATCCGGCTGCCGGAGGGCATTGAGGGTGTTTTTGAGTTGGGCGGGAAGGACCGCGTGGAAGAGGAGGACCACCGCTTGGTTGTGGAGAAGCTCACTGCGAGCTATATGGTGCCCCTGCGGCGCGGGATTGTGAGCATCTTCATGCTGCGTGATGGTGAGTAGGCAGAGCTGGCGAGGTTCGTCTTGCGCGTGGCTCGCTGACGCTGCAGGAACCCTCATTTCGCTCTCGGTGCACGAGATCCACGAGGCCCTGGCGCCCATCTACGAGCGGCTCGAGGACGAGCACTCGCTCCTCCGGCGGTCCAACGACGTCTCGATGCTCGCACACGCGATCCTCGACGTGTCCGTCGACCTCAGCGTGGAGATCACGCAGGCGTTCGAGAGCGAGATCATCAAGGCGGAGGCGAAGGTGCTGGTGCAGGCGCAGGTGAGCAGCGAGCGAGCGAGCGCAGTGGAGCGCAGTGGAGCGAGCGCCGCGTACACCCCATGGCTGACATTTAGCTCGACCTCGTGCGGCACCTGCACATTATCCAAGCGCAGATCCTGCGTTTCCGCCGCCAACTCGCCAGCCTCCTGCACGCATGCTACGTGATCCGGGACCAGGACGCGCAGCGCGCGCAGGCCGCAGGCTCGCTGACGGCCGCGCGCCGGGAGAAGCGCAGCTCGGAGGGCAGTGCCAGCGCGCCGCTTGCGCCGCCTGCGCCGCCTGCGACCCTCGCGCCCATTGTCGAGGGCACGATCAACCCTACGGGCGCACACGACCCCGCGCCCGCGCCGCCGCCGCCGCTGCCGCCCACACTCCCCCCGTACGAGAACCCGCACCATAACGACTACCTCCCGGCGCACATGACGCCGCTCGTGTCGTCCGCCGCCACCGCCGCGGCGGGCATGCAGCCCCTCGCCGCCGCCGGGCGCGGCTCGACAGCAAGCCTGCTCGGCGCATACGCCGCCGCGGCGCCGCAGGGCATGGGCTGGTTCTCCCCGCTCGCAAAAGTGTACATGAACGACGTGGTGGACCATCTCGAGATGGTCGTGTCGTCCTCGGAGCAGTTTGCGGGGACTTGTGATCATCTGACAGACTACTGTTTTGTGCGTACCCTGTCGAGGGCGGTTGATGCTCGCTGCGCTCGCTACGCTCGCCGCTCGCCGCTCACACCCAGAACGTGCTCTCGTTCCACACGAACAATTCCATGGAGCGGCTCAGCATCGTCACCGTCGTGTTCCTGCGTAAGTTGCACGCAAGGCGGGGCTGACGGCAGCGTTGACGTTTATCGCGTCGTATTTCGGAATGGTAAGTGCTGTGGTCTGCGCGGTGGCCAAGGCTTCGATCGGCCTCGGCTCGCCTGCGGCTCGACCGGCTCGACCGGCTCGCTGATATCAGAACTTTTCAAACTTCCCCTCGCTCGAGAACCCCGACAGCTACTTTTGGCGCGTGGCGGCGCCGTGCACGACGGCCTTCTTCCTCGTGTTCAGCTACCAGTACCTGTGCTCGGCGTGGGACACGTTTTCGCGCCGCATGACGCGATACCGCCGCGAGCGCCAGGTAAAGCAGAAGCACGAGTAGAACCAAGGTGCGGAGGTTGTGAAAGGCGGGTGAGGCTCATTGTTTTCGTTAGTTTGCTTGGGTACCACAGTTATGCCATCTTTTGACTGCATATCTCGACTGTATCATCCGCCACTTGCATCTGCACTCGACTCCACACTGCGACTGCGCTTCACACTGCGACTGCACTCCACACTGCGACTGCACTCCACACTGCGACGGACAATATACATCGTCAGGCATGCTATGAGTGGCGCGACCAGCGGCCGCAATGAAACAAGTGAGACTATGGATTGGAATGGCGAGGACAACGACGGAGAAGAAAGGCGCGTAGAGCAAGATCTGGTCCCAACGCGCCGGATTAACTGGCTTGCTCGTGAGGTTGAAATAGGTCGCAGTGTATATAGTGTGTAGGTGCTGGTGCATTGGGGGCAGACGGCCGCAGAATATCCGCGACCGCGGGCGTGTAAATGGCGCAAGACTTGAATGCACGGTTGAATGTGTATGCGGGTGTGTGTGTGTGTGCGTGGTGTGGTGTGCTGTTATGGAAAAAAAAGTGCGAGTGCTGGCAAAAGTGGCAATAAATGGCGCTTGAAATGCAGGAGCGCATGGGGCATGGAGGCGTGTGCAGACGACATGAGGGTGGACGGAATCGAACAAGACTGGAGGACATGGTGGTGTGGATGTGCGTATGGATTAAAATGATGGTGAAAGAACAAGCGACATCTCCTTGGGTTCAGAGAGACAAATGTCCCAAACGTCGCTCGAGTCGGGGTATATCTCGGGGTATTCAGACAACAAAATGTTGCTGCTCTATGACGGTGTGTTGGCAGAGTTGCCAGTGGCAGCACCCCACGCGCTGGCGGCGCCGTTCAGCGAGCCGAGGCTGTGATGCGGCATCGCAAACGCGTCAAACGCGCCAAACGTTCCCGACGTCGCGGCGTTGCCCGTAGACGACGACACCCAGCCCAACGAGGCGGGGGTGCGGATCGGGGAAGACACTGGGGAAAAGCCGCCGCCGGGGGTCGTGGCCGTGGGAGTGAAAGAGTTGAACGGCGACGACGGGTCGGGCTTGCCAGGGCCGCCGGGAGCGAGCCCCTGGGACGGGGGCTGACCAGAGCCAGGAGCGGAACCGGGCGGGCCACCGGGCGGAGGCTGGCGCTCATAGAAGCGCTGCGACCGCGGGGATGTCGGAGGAAGAGGAGCATTGAACGGCTGCGCAGTAGGCGAAAGGGACGACGAAGGAGCGTCGCTAGGGCGTCCGCTGTTGCTGCCAGAGTTGGAGGGGGGTCCGATAGGCACCGGCTGAGTGACGCTCAAGCCGTAGGATCCCGGCGGCGCACCACCACCACCACCGCCTTGTCCAGGAGCAAACTGGCCAGCAGGAGCCGGGCTCATGCCGGCCAGCGCGACCGTGTGCGCAATACCGCCAAACATGGAGTTGTTCATTCCCTGCTGGTGCGAATTGCCGCGCTGTCCCAAAGAGTTCTTAGAGTACGAGAGACGAATCCCGCCCTTGACCAGCCCGTTGAGCGTGTTGCCGTACAGATCGCGCATGGCCTGGGTAGCAAAGGGAATGTCCTCAAACTCGACAAAGCACATGGGCCCGTTCATCTTCTGACGGAACGACATGCGCTTGAATCCCGGGCGGCGGTGGAAAAGCGCCCGGAGAGACTCTTCGAGAAAGTTGGGAGGGTGCGTGGGAGGCGAAATGGCTGGTAGGTTGCCAATGTACAGCGTGTTGATGGGCGGGTTCTGGTCGGCGGGGTTCATGTTTCCAATGCCGAGGCTGCGCGGGTCGAGGGAAGCATCCTGGCCTCCGGCACCGAAACCGAGTCCAGAACCGTTGTAACCGTGCTGGTTGAAGCTGCCGCCAAAGCCGCCACCAAGACCGGGGTGCTGCGGGCCGTGCATGTTGGACGGCGTAGTCGCCAGAGCACCGCCTGCCGACATGGGGCCACCTGCGGAGCGCCCAGAGCTGGAGGCCGATGCAGGGTAGTCGAGGTGCATGCCAGCCATGCCAACAGATCCAACCGACCAGCCCTCGAGCTCGTCAGCCTCTTCGGCGAGCGCAAGCAGCGCCTTGCTGTCCGTAGGACGAGCGCTGGGTGACTTGACCGACATGGGGGGCGAGCCCGACGCGTTGGAAGGAGTCGAGCCAGCACCCGCCTGGGGAGCAACCAGCTTCTCGCTCTTGCCCTCGGGGTTGGTAGGGGTAGGCGCAGGCCAAGCATCCCAGGCCTCCTTGGCTGACTGAGCAGTTCCGGTATGAGGGCCAGCAGATGGAGGCGGGATGCCACCAGCGGACATCATCGCCTGGGCCTGCTGCTGGGCCTGCTGCTGAGTCACCAGCTGGGTAAGACGCCCGGAGCGGAGTAAAAGTCCGACGAGGTCTTCCCCTCCGGCACCACGCTTGGTATGCAGGTTCTTCTTGGCCATCTCAGCCTTGAGCGTCGCACCGGTCAGCGGGTCAATGCGGCGGCCTTGCAGGTGGTCGCGAGCGGCAAGGGCATCCGCACGGGTCTTGAACCGTGCAAAGCCAATCGTCTGCCGACGCGGGGGAATCGACGAGGGAATGGCAGTGGAACCAAGCTGAGCGCCTGCAGTCGCAGACGGTGTCAACGACATGGCGGCAGACGGAGTATTAGAGGCCGTAGACGACTGTGTGCCAAAGTTCATCGCGGCGGCAAATGACTCGTCAATCGGCTGGTCCTGGTGGTCGGGGGTCATGAGTGGGCCGGGCACACCACCCTGGTTGGCAGCCAGGTGCTGCAGCTCTGCCAACAGGGCAGCAGCGGCCGGTTCCCGCCTCGCCGTCCCAGACGGAAACTTGAGCGTCGCTGCCTCAAAGCCAGGCGCAAAAGTGAAGATGTTCTGGAACTCGCGCTCCTGCAGAGTGTGAGATTATGATACTGGTCAAGGTTCATCTCGACTTACGCTCATGTCATCCGGGAAGCCGACAACAAATATTGTGCTGATAACCTCTTCGTCATCGCGCTCGCGGCCTTCCTCGTCGCGGTGGCGATCTCTCCGACGATCGCGAGGCTCGCCGGGCTGCGACCCCGATCGTCCTCCCTGCGTGCCGTTGGCGGGGCCTATCGGTCCCGCGCCAGGCGTCGAGGTCATGGACTGCCGAGAGCCAGGGGCACCGTATGCTTCAAGAGGGTTAGGGGGCAGCTGGTGAGTGGGATGGCCATTGGGCGCACCTCGTGGGTAAGCGGACGGAGGACCGCCATACGCTGATCCTGGTCCTGCGCTCGGAGGTCCGGGGCGCCAGCCTTGTCCCCAAACGGATCCGGTATGAATCGGGTCGGGGGCCATAGCGTGCTGAGCTGGAGGAACGTACGGCGGCGCGTGGGGAGGAGGCGACGCCGTCACTTGCGGGAGAAAGGCAGCAGAGTGGCCAGGAAAGCCGGGACCGGGAGCCTGATGGTGTTCACTATCAGAGGAAAAGGCGGCTTCTGAAGACGCGTCCGGAGTTGGTGCGCCGTCACCAGGAGCACCGAGAGACTGACTTGCGGCCGATGGAGAAGTACCAGACGGAGATGGGCTAGCGTGGTTGGGTTGGTAAGCGGCAATAGACGAAAATGTCGGCGGTTTTGCGGGTTGCGATGAGCCAGAGGACGGTGCCGGGGACGGCATTGATGGTGGCGGGGTTGTCATGGTCAACAGTGGGTGGATGCAAGGTGGATGGATGCAATAGAGTTAATGTTGCGCGAGCGCGTCGCGCGATGGTGGCTTAAGGGTGGTTGAATAGTTGGGCGAATGTTTGTGGACAAGATACGAGCTGTTAAAACGGTACGCGTGAAAAGATGAGTTCTGCACGCTCCTAGAGTTGTCGAACACGTAAGGAGGGACCCAGCGAGTCTACACGGGTCGTGATGTCGGGTGGTGGTGGATGGATGGATGGGGTGGATGCTTCGTTGGTGCTAAACCTTACACGAAGCGTCGAGAGGCTTTGTCGTTGGGAACCGGCGCACGGTCACCAGGCTCGATCGCTTGGTCGAGATGGCCCTTATGCAGCAGCAGTCCTCCTCTCTTACCAGTGTAGTCTGGTCGAGAGCGCGTGGAGAGGCGCGTAGTTGAATCGAAGCGAGGCTTTAAGTCAACGCGACGACTGGGTGATGTAGATGTGGATGCCAGACAAGGGACGTGTAGGATCGCTCTCTCGGATGTACCGGATGAACGTTGAGTGAAGGGGGCAAGGAGAGTAAGAGTGGGTCGAGGAGTGACAAGCACTTGGGAAGTATAATCGAAGGATGGATGGATGGGGTGGATGGACGGATGGAATGAATATGGATAGATGTCAGACACAAGAACAAGCAAGGTCTCCTCTCTGGTCTCTGAGTTTGAGACTCCCGGAAGTGG
Organism: Apiotrichum gracile; assembly: GCA_001600335.1. Classification (NCBI taxonomy): domain Eukaryota; kingdom Fungi; phylum Basidiomycota; class Tremellomycetes; order Trichosporonales; family Trichosporonaceae; genus Apiotrichum; species Apiotrichum gracile. Next base: position 2,820,057 of record BCJO01000003.1, on the reverse strand, counting down.
TGGGTGCCGAGGCGTCGTCCGTGCCAGGAAATCGAATCCAGCCTAGAAAAAGGTTGTGTTTTCAAACAACAACACACGAGAATCGACGAGTGAACCTCCGAAGCAAGGTCAATTTACTTGTTGTTGTTGTTGCGTGGAATGCGGTGGATTGATTGTTTGATGGATGAGAAAGCACCGCGGGGTGAAATGAATGGTGGTGGTTGTAGTGAGTTGGTTGTTGTTTTGCCCCGTGCGCACGCGCGTTGTCAGGACAGGGATTTAATGCTGATGGGATTGTGATGGCGCGATTGAATGCGAAAAAAGGGAAATGGAGAGATTGGGCGGAGGGCGGGGGGAGGGAGGGTAAAGGGGGGGGATAAGTAGAATGGGATTGGATCGATACTATATGCGATGATTGATGAAGACGCCGAAGGGGATGATGATGAAGAGAGGAGGATGGATGACGAGGGAGGGTGGGGAGGTAGAGTGGGATGGGATGGGATGGACGGGGAGGTAAATGAGATGAGATGAGATGAGATGGAAGGAAGACGAGGTCGTGGTCGAGGATGCTTGATTTACAAAGGATAAAGCGTATTGTAAGAAATGGGTTGTTGATGTATTCAAGAATCAAATCAGAATCAAACCTAATAGACGATACATTATCCTATTAAGATAGACTCTTTCTGATCAAATTGTAATGCAATGTAATTTAATGTAATGTAATGTAATGAAGATTCAAATGTAATGTAATGTAATGTAATGTAATTGAGTAACACGAGGACTGGCCGGACTGGCTGGACTATGCGCACTATGCTGAGGTGGAAAGCATGTGAAAGCATGGATGGGATGGGGGGATAAATGAATAGACTGGATCGTATTCCCGCTCATTATTGGTATAATCAGTCGTACCGTGTGGTGGGTGTGGTGGGTGCAGTGGTGGTGGCGGGTACAAGGCTGATGGATGGATGGGCGGGGGACCAGAGGGATTAGAGGGATGAGACTGGGTCTGGATCTATCAATCTGCGCTGCTGCAGGGTGGCGGTCCCACCGTAGCCGTGGCTGCAGAGCTGCATTGCTGCAGGCCGTGGTGTCGTGGTGACTGACAGTATTAATCCTAATGAATATAATTCAAATAGAATCCTATCCTATTGAATACCATTTATTTTAATGTCCCTATTACTACTTTGAGTATAAACACTACTGCACATTTCTCTTGTACTACTACTACTACTACTGACCGAGCGACAACGACCACCCACCACTGAAAGAAGAAAGCTGACTACTACCACTGTAGGTACGGGATACTCTTTCCGACTCTCCGACTCTCCGACTCTCTCTCTCATATCTCCTATGAGAGGCATTACACCAGAGAAAATGCAGTCATAGTGAAGCATCACAGACTCGCAGTCTCGCTGTAAGGAAGGTGAGACTTTCTTACTGTAGTTAACCTCTTTTGACTTGGCCATACATGACTATACACTACTAACGATGCAAGTGCCACCAAACACGCGCCACTCACTGTCTCTGCCACTGTCTCTGCCACTCACTCAATCACTCACTCACTCACTCGCGGCGCGATCACACGTCTCGCCACCTGTGGTACACCTGGTCTGACACTTTTCACCCCCTTGCACTAGCACTAGCAGACATGTCTCGGATTCCTCTGCTCTCATGCCTTGGCTAGTCTAGTCTTGTGTGTCAGGCATATCAGGCATATCCAGGGCCTAACGATGAGAAAAGAGAAAAATATGAAATATGACATGTTGATCTCAGGGTAGATCCATGTGGTAAGGCTCGGTGTTATATTCGGAGTTAGTATACCGCGTCTGATGTGGCGTTTTACCATGATCGATGCAAGATCTGCAGATCTACAGATCTCCAATGCAAATGTTAAGTAAGATGGAGAGACGCGGGACGCTCTGCAAGCTTGGATGTAGATGGAGGGATGCTAGACAACGGTCCCCTCGCGATGTTGTTGTTCCCGTCCGCCCCTTGTGGGGTCCCCGTAGCACATGTCCTCAACCTCGCGCTCGGAAGCTCGGAACGGTAGAACATGCACCATGGGAACACTCAGAACAAGCCTCCAGATCTAAACGAGGATTCAAAACTCACACTACGATTAACTGATATTGACCCGCTGGAATCGCAGTGTGGCTCTGGAATCGGCTGGCCCCGGCACCGTTCGGCATCGCCGCTTTCCGAGACAGATACACTGCTTGTACCTACGGCTTGTACCTACGGCTCGTACCTTCGTCTCAATAACCACTGTCACAGCGAGCATGTGATTGCTGTTCATCGCCTAGCTCCAACCGCTTCGCTCCTTTCCCGGGCTTGTCCCTTCAGTCTCATAGTCGTCTCTGACGGGATCACTCCGGKGGGGGGGGGGGGGAGGTGCGCCTGCCACGGGCTGCCTGCCCGCAATACTCTTTGCTGACAGTTGGTCGTGGCCTACGGAAGTTGTCGCCAGCAGTGTCGAGGCGTTGACTTGTGCCTTCCGATTCACTACGCTCTTCTTTTCTCAACAGCTACGGTCTCAGTCTCTGTGTCCGGGTGTCCATGATTGCCATTACACGTTGTGTGCGCTTATACTTGTTCTTCAGCTCATACTCTCTTGGTACCGACCGCGACATGCTACTGCATCTATCCACTATCCAGCTACTCACTCCCACACGAGCATTGTAACACTCACGCCATAATCTGATTGCGGGCCCCCGGCCGGAACTACCCCGCCACCTGGGTTTTCCAGGTTAAACTTCGGGGCAAAGGGACAACTGTCGCGATCCCTCGATCAGAAAAAGGTCGTATTTCGAGTCATCATCACTGTTCTTGTTCTTCGTTGTTTCCATCTCTCCACCTCCTCTCCTCTGTGTATAACCGCGGCTCTCCCCCACCCTTCCTCCCCTCACTCACTCACAATGTCCGCTCCCGGCCAGGCCCCCCTCAAGGCGCAGCCGCTGTACTTCTCCCCCGTCGCGCCGTCGCACCCGGCCGGCAAGGAGGGCTACGGCCGCTACATGCTCTGCATCCCGTACGCCCCTGTTAGTGCGCTACTGACGCCGCAGCTGGAGCCGCTCGTCGGGCTGGGGCCAGCCCAAGATCTCGCCCCGCGCCGACCTCTCGTTTGACCCGCTTGCCGGTGTGCTGCAGTAGTGAGTAGTGGCAGAGTACCGCGGAGGAGTACCACGGAAGAGTGGAGCTGACGCCCAGCGCCGTCACCTGCTTCGAGGGCATGAAGGTACGCTGACATCCGGGGCAACGGAGCTATCTGCTAACGCGCCAAGTGCTACAAGGACGAGCAGGGTGAGTTTTGTCCTTTGGGTCTGGCCGAGTGCCGAGTCCAGGACACGCCCGGCTTGATCCGGACGCCATCGCTGACCTGCAGGCAAGCTCCGCCTCTTCCGTCCCAACGCCAACTTTGACCGTCTCAAGCGCTCGGCTGCCCGTGTTGGTCTCCCCGTGAGTAGAATGAGATACAGGGAGGGTGGTGCAGGGCAAGCTGTTCGCAAGCCGTAGCTTAAAATGCCCAGGTTTGGGTTGTTACTGTACTACGTCGCAACTTGCGGTGGAGGTTGTTGGCGTGGTGTACGAGGCGGAGCTGGCGGTTTCGGCGGACGTCGTGCCCTCGTTGTCGCAGGGTCGCAGTCTTATCGCCTTCTATGCTCCAGAGTGCTGCTTTGACACCCTCGTTTGCACAATGAATCAGCGCTGACCCCCAGGCCGAGTGGGACAACGCCGAGCTCCTGGACCTCATGTCCAAGCTCCTCGCGCTCGAGAAGGACCTCGTCCCGCAGGGCGACGGCGAGAACCTCTACATCCGCCCGACGCTCCTCGAGACCTCCGAGTCGTTTGGCATCAAGGAGGACGCCTTTGCCTCGGAGGCGCTCCTCTACGTCGTCACCTCGGCCAACCTCGGCAAGGGCCTGTACGCCTCGGCCGAGGGCACCGGCCTCCGCCTCGACGCGTGCAACCAGTACATTCGCGCGTGGCCCGGAGGAACCGGCTCGTACAAGCTCGGCGCCAACTACGGCACTGTCTCGGTCGCCAAGAAGCCCGGATTCGCCATGTCCCTCTGGCTCCACGGCGAGGAGGACTTTGTGTCCGAGGCCGGCGCTATGAACGTCTGGATCATCAAGGAGGCCGCTGACGGTGGTGAGTATGAGGTTGGGGAGGGTGGTCTGCAAGCGCGGGGCCTTGCGCGAGCGTGGCCCACACCTTGAGCCACAACCACTCCACAGCATCTGTTATTAACCCCGCAGTCACCGAGTTTGTCACCATGGGCCTCGACAACGGCATTGTCCTCCCCGGTGTCACTCGTGCCTCGATCATCGAGCTCCTCAAGGACCACGCCTCGGGCAAGGCCGAGTTCCCCCTCCCCGGCATGCCCAAGAACATCCGTGTTGTTGAGCGCGACATTGCCATGGCCGAGATCATCAACGGCGTCCAGGACGGCACCCTCAAGGGCATGTTCGGTTGCGGGTAAGTGAAGCAGAGAAGAACATGCGCCAGAGAAGAGTCTCACTGACATTCAGCACCGGCGTCGTCGTCGTCCAGATCGGCGAGATCCAGTACAAGAACCAGCTGTACCAGATCCCTGCCAACCCCGCCATCAAGCTCCTCCGCGACACCATGACCGCCCTGCAGCGCGGTAAGATTGAGCACGCGGACTGGTCGTACGTTGTCCCCCAGTGGGACGGCGCCGAGCGCGAGCACGACGTCGACGGCCAGAAGGTCGAGGCCGCCTAAGCGGAAAATTAGATACTTGCAGACAGTGTCGCTGCGATAGATGCAAACAAACCAAAATGACGAGCACGTGACTTTGGGCACAATGATGCAGACTGTGTCTCTGTGAGTGTCTCCAGTCTCTGCCAGACGAAGGTAGCAGTGAAGAGCGCTCATTGTGCAATACGAGGAGCCTGAGGCGCCCATGCATGCATAAGATCACTCGAAGAATGCGCTCAGACGGCGTCCAAACGTCTCTTGGTGCGAACACAATGATGGTAAAATAGCCCCGCTGCGCCACACCATAGCCACCACCACCATCACCACTCGGTGGAGGTAAGGGTTCCAACGGTTTTGTTGTTCTCCCTCCCACTACCACCCACTGTCGCTCGCAAGTGACAGACACTACCTCAACGCCGCCTTTTGACATCTCCACATCTCTCCCGTGTATCCCTAGAGGCTGTCACTCCGTATTGTCTCGGCACCCGCGTATCGAGAGCTCGCCGCAAGCAGAACCCAGAATCCAGAATCAGAACGCATAGAATCGGCTTTCGGTGACTCGTTATTGTACACCTGCTCATCGCTATTGTCTACCTACGCGCTTGATCTCCGCCCGCCATCCACGCACCACCCGCAGCAATGTCTGGGTATGTACCTCTGTGCTCTCCCGAGCTTCGCGCTGACCCCCAGGGCGGAAACACAAATGCTCGGCGTCACGCCGCCGCTCAGCCAGGACGGGCCCAAGGAGACGGACCTCAAGTCGAGCGAGGGTAAGCGCTGCGCGCTGCGCCGCGTGCGTCGGGACAAAGCTGACAGCCAGCACTGATGGCGGACCTCGTCGCGCTCAACCAGTTCGAGTCGGAGCAGGAGCGTCGCGTGCGGTGAGTCGCTGATTGCTGGAGTCTGCTGACACACAGTGAGCGGCTGCTGTCCAACCTCGCGCAGCTCGTGACCAAGTTTGTGCACGACGTGTCCATCAAGCAGGGGCTGTCGGAGAAGGTGGCCTCGGAGGCCGGCGGGCGCATCTACACGTCCGGATCGTATCGGTGAGCACCATCGTGGGTCCTGAGCGCGGCATGCTGACGGCTAGACTGGGCGTCCACGGCCCCGGCTCGGATATCGACACCATCTGCGTGTGTCCCCGCCACATCTACAAGGAAAACTTCTTTGGCGAGTTCCAGCAGATGCTGCGCGAGTGGAACGCCGTCACGGAGATCTCGGTATGTGATTCCTGCGTGCGCGTGACGCGGCTGACGACAGGCGGTTCCTAGTGCCTTTGTGCCCGTCATGAAGACGGTGATTTCGGGCGTCGAGGTCGATCTGCTGTTTGCGCGCGTCAACCTGCCCCAGGTGAGTGGCTTGTTAGGGTGCGACTAACCGCAGGCGGGCGACAAGCTCGACATTGAAAAGGACGACATCCTGCGCGGTGTCGACGATGCCTCACAGCGGTCTCTGAACGGTAAGAAAGAGCTATTGTTCGTTTGGTGTCTAACACCTAGGTCCCCGCGTTACCGACATGATCCTCAGCCTCGTGCCGAATGTCGAGACGTTTCGCGTCGCACTGCGCACAATCAGGTTATGGGCCAAGCGGAGAGGAATCTACTCCAACGTCCTCGGTTTCCCCGGTGGTGTCGCCTGGGCCCTGCTCACGGCACGCATCTGCCAGCTGTACCCGAATGCGGCTCCCTCGACTATTGTCTCCAAGTTCTTCCCCATCTTCTGCCAATGGTGAGCTTACTTCAGACGTGTAAAGCTGACTCCAGGGGCTGGCCGCAGCCGGTGCTCCTCAAGCGCATCGACCCCGGACCAGCACACATGACCCACAGCGTCTGGAACCCCAAGACGGACCGGCGAGACATGGCGCACCGCATGCCCGTCATCACGCCCGCGTACCCGTCCATGTGCTCGACTCACAACATTACCGCTTCAACCATGACCGTCATCAAGAATGAGATGCTCCGAGGTGAGTAGAGACAGCTACACACACTCCGCGCTTTAGCTGACACTCCCAGCCGTACAGATCACCGACAAGATTGTCAACAACCCGGGCACCTCCTGGGTCGAGCTCTTTGAGCGTGTCGACTTTTACGGCATGTACCGCACGTACGTGCAGGTTATCGCGGCCGCGTCGTCATCAGAGGGCATCAAGGACTGGAGCGGCATGGTCGAGTCGCGTATCCGTGGTCTCGTCCAGGACCTCGAGGTGACTGAGAACGTCATCCTCGCGCACCCGCATCCGGGCGGCGTGTCCAACGTCTGGATATGTACGACAGAGGAGGAGCAGGCTGCCGCGTCGCAGGGCGAGCTCAGCCTCGAGGCCATGCAGCGCAAGGAGGAGGACTACAAGGACCAGCAGATCGAGAAGGTCTACACCAAGAGCTTCTTTATCGGACTGGACATTGAGAAGAAGCCGAGTGAGTACAGCGGCACTCGTACAGCGGCACTGGCTCAAACCTGCGACTAACGCGCCACAGAACAAGCAGCCGGCAACCGCATATTGAGCCTGTACTATCCCAGCACGCGCTTCTGCACGGCGTGCCAGAACTGGGAAAAGTACGACGAGCAGGAGATGAGCGTCGTGCTGCGCCCCGTGCGCCGCGCCGACCTGCCCTTCTACCTCTTCCCCGACGGCCAGGCGCCAAAGTCCAAGAAGAAGGCCAAGCGCGCACAGGAGAAGCCGACCGAGTCGGCGGGCGAGAATTCAGATAGCCAAGGTCCGAGCAAGCGTTCAAAGTGAGTATTCTCGCGTGCTGCGTCTGACGCCCAGGTCGATCCCCGAAGGCTCCGAGGAGAACGCTGGAGTGAACGGCAACGGCACCCCGGCGGGACCCGAGGGGGCTGAGGCACCCGGACTCCCTGGGCTTGCAGCCAACGGTGCCACCAACGGCGCCGAGTGATGCAGCCTACGATGCCTGGATGCCACAGGCCCACCTACCCACACCTTCCACCGACACCCCGACTCTGCTTGACTTGACTTTCGCCCTCTTTACTGTCTCCATTATAGCATTCCACCCCCGCCGTCGTCGATCATTTCAATCCAAAAGAGCTGTAGTACTTCACACCTGCAGCAAATAAGACAGTACGAGTATGAGTGAGAGGACGAGAGAGCGCGGGAGGGTACAAGACAGTAGGACAGTACGAGACACTCTGAGAGAGAGAGAGAGAGGTATAGTAACAATACAATGAGAAATACACAATGCATACAAGTTTCTTGGTGGAGAGAGTGTACTATGAGGGCATGGGGATGTGTCTTCCTCTGCCTTCCCTCGGCTTCCCCCGCCTTCCTTATTGCCCTCCTTCCTGCCTTCCTCCGTTTATAACACTTCCATTTCCACTTCCTTCACTTCTCTTTCTCCCACTCACTCTCATTCACTCACCCACTTCGCAGCTGACAATGTCGACGCGCCTCAGCAGCCTCAGCGGCAGGCGCGGCAAGCGTTCCGCGAGCGTGCTCTCCGACACATCGACAGTGGCGGGGCAGAACGGCCGGAACGTCCGCGCACGCGAGGGGACGTACGACCTTCCCCCGAGTCCAGACAGCAGCTCCGTGCGGGGCGGGCCGCCAGCAAGCGGGAGGGTGGCGGAACGCATGCCGGAGATCGTGTACGGCGAAAACAAGGAGAACGACGAGGACGAGAGCGACTATGGTCCACGAGTAAGCTCTCCCTTCCTCAAAGCTTACGCAGGTACTCACGCTACGCAGGTACTCGCGCTGCACGCGCCGGGGCTGAACAACCTCGCGGCGGCGTACTACGACCCCGAGACGCGGCGGCTGCAGGTCCTCGAGGACACGAAGGACACGTGGGGGTGGGACCTCGCTGTGCTGCGTGAGTCTTACTCTGGCTGGGCTGACGCGCAGTGATCGAGCAGTTTCGGCCGGACGAGGTCGTGCTCTCCTCCACTGCGCCCGCGGGGCTGGGCAAGCTCGTCGAGGACTATTGTGAGCACCTTCTCTGCGGCGCTGATGGGCTAACGCGCAGGCACGCAGAACCCCGAGACCAAGCTCATGAACGTCGCGCACACCCAGTACACGCACACGATGGCGACGTACCATCTTGCGGCGGTGCGGCTGCCGCACGACGTTGCGGTGCTTAGTGGGTCGGAGATGTCGTGGTCCGACTCGGGGCGGGGCGAGCCTGAGGAGGACGACGGGGCGGGCATGGGCCGCCTCCGCCTGTCGCTGCTCAAGATGGGCTGCAGGGTTAATGTGGACGCGCCGTATGCTGTGAGCTGGGCTGTATCGTTTAAGCTGACAGCAGGTATGCGTGGCTGGTGCGCTTCTCAGCTACCTCATCAGCTCGCAGAGCCTTGAGATCCGCAACGACGATGCCGGGTTCGAGCTGCAGGGGATCGAGAGCATGGATCTGTAAGCTGATCTCACCCCCTCCAAGCTGACACCAGTGAGGAGCACATGGTCATCAACCACGACGCCTTGACGTGAGTATGGCACCTGCACCGCTGACCCAAGCTCCATCGGCGTGTTCGACACGGAGAACCACGCCAACATGCACATGCAGAAGCACAAGGCGGGCATGTCTCTGAACGGTTAGCTTCCTCATTCGACACCGCAGCTAACCCCAGGGGTCATCAACACGACCATCACGCCGCTCGGCCGCAAGCTCTTCCACACGTGGCTCCTGCGCCCGCTCATCAACATTGACCGCATCAACGAGCGCCTCGACACGGTGCAGCTCCTCGCGTCGCGCGACCACGCCGACCCCCGGCGCAACATTAAGCGCGAGCTCAAGAGCATCAAGAACATTGTCGTCTTCTGCAGCAAGATCAAGGGCGGACGCGCGTCGTGGAAGGACTGGCTCGGTCTCGTTGATGCAAGTTAGCGGGTTATCAGATGCTAACTTTCAGTACATTCGTTCTGCCGTGACTATCAGAGACACCCTGGTGGTGTTCAGCCTGCGTGGATCGCTCCACGTCGCGAACAAGGTAGGCCCTGGCAGTGGTTGTGGCTGACAGTAGATCAAAGAGGCGATCAACGAAGACCTCCAGCGGTTCCTGATGGACATCCTCCAGGTTGTGAGCTGTGGGAGATGTCTTGAAGCTCACTGGCAGATTGACTGGGACGCATCCCGCGACACGGGCGACACGCACATTTGCATCCACAGCCGGATCGACGACGAGGTCGACGAGTGGCGCGAGAACCTTGCTGGTAAGCAGAGTCGAGGATATCGGTGCTGACAGGCACAGGTCTGGACGCGTTTCTGGTCAGCTTCGCTGATGAGGGGCTCATAAGCTGACGTCCAGAGCATCACCGGGCAGGAGATGAACAAGCGCGTCTCACCCGGACTGTGCGAGACGCTTCGAGTGATCTACCTGCCGCAGCTCGGGTGTCTGGTGTGCCTGCAAGGCCTCATGAGCGAGAATGATGTGCCCTCCGACTGGGAGCAGCAGGTAAGACTTTATTCTCGCATGTTAACATCAGTTCGTCACGGATGACTCGATCTACTTCAAGACGCCCGAGATGCACCAGCTCGACGGCCACTTTGGCGACCTGCAGAACATCATCATGGGTAAGAGTTACTTGCTTGTGGCGCTCACCCAGACCGTGAGATCGAATGGGTGCAGGCCCTCGCGGACCGTCTGCCGGATGTGGAGGAGAATCTCCAGATCGCTGCCGAGGCGCTGGCCGAGCTTGACTGGTGAGTACGACTGACGGGCAGTCTAACCACAGTCTCCTCGCGTTCGCCGATGCAGTGGAGCGGTTCGACCTCCGGCGCCCCGTAATGCGCCAAAAACCCATTCTCAAGATCCGCAAGGGGTTCCATCCCCTGCACGCCATGTGTGTCCCTACCGGCCGGTACATTGACAACGACACTGTGCTCCAGGGCGGCGGCGGAAACGACATGGCGGGCATGGTTAGTTGATCGTTGGTGTGCCAACTGACAGCAGATGGTCGTCACTGGCGCCAACGGCTCGGGCAAATCGGCGTACGGCAAGCAGGTCGCGCTGATCACGTACATGGCGCACATAGGGTGCTTTGTGCCTGCCGAGTCGGCCGATATTGGCATCTGCGACAAGAGTGAGCAGCGGGTGGGAGTGCGCTGACGCCAGTCTTCACTCGTGTGCAGACTCGCGAGTCTTCGTCAAAGGTAAGCTTTCGCAAGCCGTTGGAAGCTAATATCAGACTGCCTCAGCCTTCATGATCGATCTCAGCCAGGTTTCGCAGGCACTCCGCGGCGCGACGCAGCGGTCGCTCATCATCCTCGACGAGTTTGGCAAGGGTGCGTTTATACAACAGCAAGGGCTCACTGCAGGAACCACCACGAGCGACGGCGCCGGCCTCCTCGCGGGAGTAGTCTCGTGGCTCATCAAGGGGCCCAACCCCCGGACCGTGCTGCTTACGCACTACCAGTAAGGTCAAGCATCCTGCTAAAGCTCACCTCTCAGCCAGCTGTTCGCGCAGCAATTTATCGACAAGTCGTACCCGATCATCTACTGCCACATGAAGAGCTTTATCGCCGAGGGCAGCAATGTGCTGGCGTACCTGTACAAGTGAGTAGGTCAGTACACTCGCTGCTGACGGCAGGCTGTCGCCCACACTGCAGTTGACCTCCAACGCGGCCGAGTGTGCTCTCATGCACGGCATCCCGCAGGACATTGTCGACCGCGCGCGGTTTGTCAGGTGCGTGTTAGGATAAGCTGCACTGACAGTAGCGACTGCGTGGCCAACTTCCAGATCACCAAGCTGATCGACGCCACGCTGACGGACGAGGACCTCGAGGAGCTGTCGCAGGCGGAAGACCTGGCCAAGCAGTTTCTCGCGTGGGACCTGCAGGAGGAGGACGACGGGCTGCTGGAGCAGCTGCGCAGCATGTTTGTCAGCGTGGAGAGCGAGGACGTGCTCGAGCCGGGCGAGGGCGCGAGCGGGATCACGCGGCTGGAGCGCGAGGCGGAGCGCGAGACGGAGCGCGATGTGTCAGTGGTCGTGAAGCGCGAGCGGGACGCGTCGGTGGTGGATCTGACCGAGGACTAAAGTGCAGGCATAAGTAGACAGTATAGTTAGCATCTGTGCATTCATGAACCGTTCTTTTATAGCTTAGAGCTTGCGCTTCCAGACGACGAGCTTCTCGGCACCAGGCGGGCCCTTGCGGCGCATGTCCCCCGGAATGTCCTTCTCCCACACGCGCTCCCAGTCGCTGCCGAGGATGTTGTCGTAGTCGGCCTCGGTGAGCGAGAAGGGCGGGCCGAACGGGGGCGGGTTGCCGTTGAGCGGGTACATGAGCGTAATGAGGCGCGAGGTGGGCTTGGCCGCCGAGAGCGCCGTCATGCGCGCGCCCCACTGCGGGCGGAGCGTGGGCGGGAGTGCGCAGAGGAAGCTGCTGTCAGCGAGCGAGCCAGCGAGCGGGCGAGCGGAGCAAGATGTCGCCAAGTAAAAAACACGACACGCGGCGCAGCTCAGCGGACTCACGTATAGTCGTAAATAAGATCATACCCCTCCCCGCCGTCCGTGAAAAAGTCGCCCTGGACGACCTTGGCGGCCTCCGTCCGCCCCTCGGCGTTGGACTCGAGCCACTTGTTGGCGGCAGCCACGCCCGTGGCAGCCACGTCGAGGCCGGTGGAGGCGAGGCCGCGGCGCGCGAAGAGGTCCACGTCGTAGCCCTGGGGTGAGCGCGAGCCCCGAGCGGAGCGAGGGGGGAGAGGGGATGGAGGGGGGAGAGAGCGGAGCGTGTGGAGCGAGGGGGGAGAGCGGGGAAGGGAGGGGAGAGAGGACTCAGAGGACTCACCTGACCGCAACCCGGCACAAACGCCTTACCTTCGCGCGGCACGCCCGCATCGTCGCTCTCCGGCGAGGCGAGGAAGGTCTTGAGCGCGACGTGGCTCCCGGCCTGGTCCCAGTGCGTGGCGCCCGAGACCCAGCGGTGCTCCCACATCTGCGGGTAGTTGGTCTCGTCGGTGGGTTGGACGTCGGACATGGTGGTGTGATGGATGGGTGATGAGAGATGCGAGAAGAGGGATAGCGGAGGTGGGGGTGGGCGCTTGTGGGATGGATGGTGGGAAGTTGTGGGCAATATAGCCTGCCGTGACCGATGCCGATGTCGATGCCGAGCCATGACGTCGGCGGGCAGCTCGGACGGGCCTGGAATTTCCTTACTTCCTCACTTATTCCGAAGACACGCGTTCCCCTCCAGGCCGCCCCGATGCATGCCGGGGTCTGCTGCTGTTCGGAATACTGCACTGAGTCTTGGTCATGCTTGCCACGGCTGGCATTGTTCGTCTGCGTCTTTGTCAGGCTCAGGGCTGGAGAGGTTCAAACGCCGTTGTTGCTCTCCATTTCGCTGCGCGGCGGCGGTCGCGATCCGGGGCTCGAGGCTATGTTCCTTCGTGGCGATCATTCTGCTGGCGTTGAACAATGAACTGTTGACCCGGCCCAGTGCCTGAGATAAGGATAGCCGTTATCGTACTCTGGTACTCTGGTGCATTAAACAGTGTTCATATAATAACAAGCTCTAATCTATAACTGTCCATACTCTAATCAGACACTGCTCGTGCCGCTCCCTCCGGGGCGCATGCTGCGGCCGCGGCCGCGCTCGGCGCCGGCCTTGTCCTCGGCCTGGGCTGCGGCGAGGATGCCCGCGAGCGAGGTGCCCTGGCTCGCGGCCTCGATGACGGTCGCGGCCTTCATGCGCCGCTCCATGTCCTCCATCTTCATCCCGCACGCGCAGTTGGCCCACCCGAAGCCCGTGTTCTCCTCGGGAAGCACGTTGGGTGTCTCGGGCGCCACCTCGTCCTTTGCGTGGTCCTCGTACCGCGGCAAATCGACGATTTGCGGCATGAGCGTGCATGACGGAATAGTCACTGGGCGCGAGACGCGGAGGAGACGCAGGCCGCCGGGGCCGGGGATGGGCATCTTGGCCCCCCGGTCCGTCTCGGCCCACACGGAAAAGTAGACCTCCATCACGAGGTGGTGGGTCACGTTTATCGGGGTCACGACGCCGGGGAGCGTCGACGGCCGCCCGTTGTCGTCGGTCGGCAGGCGGCCCTTCGAGTCGATAATCACCTCGCCGCCGCTCTCTGAGCCCGGCTCCGGCCCGTCCTTGCCGCCCGGCACGCCGCGGCCTCGCCACAGTGCCGGGTAGTGTCGGTCCGGGTGGTGGTGTCCTGTTGGCGGCCGCTTGCCGGCCTCCATGATGGTAAAGTTGCGCGTGTTCTCGAGCTTGTTCGTCGAGTCTTCCGGGTCGCGTGGGGAGATGATCGACGCCGTCTGCTGGAGCACCAGGCGGGCGGAGAACACGGTCGTCGTCGGTGTGAGCGATGAGAGCTTGATCTTGACGCTGAGCAGGGCCGAGATGGACCACTGGAGTTAGCTACACGTACACACTGTGTCAACTCACGATATCGCTCATCATGCCCAGGTCCCACACGCCGAGACCCTTTACGAATCCGTTGGTGTGGTCGTCGAACCCGCTCGCACCCCCCGAGTCGTCCGGGTTGTAGATCAGCATCAACTTGCGGTCCACGCGCGTCGTGCCCATGAGCCACTCGGGCGGCGTGCTGGTCCCCGACCCGCTGCCGGCGGCCATGGCGTTTTCATACGACGGCGTGCGCGGGATCTGCGTCTCCTTGTGGGAGAGCGACATGCTGTGCGCGGCAGAGAGGTAGGCGGGGTTGATGCGCGGACTCGGCGGCAGACTGGGTGTGCCGGGGACGGTGGCGGGGGCGGAGAGGGGTTGAGAGGACATGGGGGCTGTGCCGTTCGGGTTGAGGTTGAGGTTGGCGAGCGCACCGGCGAGCGCTTGGGGGGCAGCAGCGTACCCCGGCCCTTGGTACTGTGGTGTCGCTGCCCCGCTCCCTGGTGCGGTCTGCCCGATGCTCAGCGGCCGCCGTGTCGGTGACGGCGCGCGAGATCCAGGTCGCGAGCTCGCTCGAGACGGGCCTCGTGATGTCGCGCGTGGACCCTCCTTTGTCCGCGCCTTTGAGCTCGAGCGGAAGGAGAACAACGACGTCGACGACCCCACGCGGTGCATTCCCCAGTCCACCGGTACCGGCTCGCCCTCGAGCTCGGCATAGAGGTAGTGCTGGATCGTGCCGTTCGGGTGCCAGTCGTGTGGCGCGAGGTTGGCAGGGATGATGATAGTAAAGTCGAACCTACGAATTAGCATACATGCAGCCAACATCCTGTGCACGCGACTCACCGCTGCGACCCGGGCATGAGGTTGATGCCCTCGCTGTCCGCGCCCGTCATCTCCAGCTTGCGCTCAAACAGCACGTCCTCCTCGTTCTTGCGCCCCGGCCCCATGTCGAGCTTGATGATTGTCCTAAAGCCCACGCGGATGGCCTTGCAGCGGCGCGGCTGCGTGCCGCCGAGCCGCACCTCGAGCTCGCCGTGCAGCATGTGGTCCTCGCGCGGCTCGTCGGACGTGTGCCCGTCGGGCCCTGGTGCTTCCGGCGCAGCGATGATGATCAGACCATAGTTTGGCACATGGAGCGTGAGGACCGGCTGGCCCTCGCGCGGCGTGCGCGGCGACGCGGGCGTTTGTGCGCCCGACCGCCCGGGGGAGAGGTAGCGGAGCATTGTGTGGTGGCGTGGATGGGTCTGTGGCGGCAACAACGGAACGCTGTTGCAGACCAGCTGGTGTGTTGTTGTCGGCGGCGATGCGATGTAGAGAGTGTAGAGAGTGTAGAGAGTGCGATGAATGGATGGATGCAAGCAATGCAACAGGCAACAACTCCCGGTCGACTGTGGGTCGTCGTCGGGTTCAGCCGTGGAGCTATTGCAAGCACGCTAGAGAGGACGCTTAAAGTGGAGGTCTGGTGTAGAAATTTCCAAGGAAATCAAGGACAACGGCCAGGAGTGCCAGGATCAATGGGAGTTGTAGGGATCAGCTGTCGTTGTTCGTGGACAATCCTTGTTGTCGTTGTCTGTGCAAGACCCGGCCGATCGCCAGAGTTTGCCGTTGATTGGCGTGGTGTGGACGATTTCCCTGGCTGTGGCTGAAGTAAGAGCGGCGCCGGTGTCTTGTCGTGTTCTTGGAAGATGATGAGAATAGAAGAGCCAGAGTGCTGCACATGCTAGAGGTCGAGTTTCTCCGACATTGCCACCAGCGTCATGCATCAGTACGTGTCGAGAAAAATATACAAATATACACCTGCCGTTCCCAGGCACTCTGCGTCACGAGCAGCAGCAGCTACGCAAGCAGCCTCTAAAACGAGCAGCCCGCAAACTTTGACCTTTGCCCGGGACCGTCGGCAACCGCTACGCAGCAGCTGTCACACCATCCGGGAACCATCCGGGATTGCGTCTTGTGAATTTCCAAGCATCGCAGAACGTACAGTAGCGCAGCGAAAGCGCCGGCGCGGCAGCCCTGCCGAAGCCGCGGGATTGTACCTACAGCCATGCTCCAGACCCATCGACTGCCATCGACCGGACTGGCCGCTCTGGCCAGGCGACTAACCCTACACGCTGCCCTGCATGCCTTGGTCTTACCTGAGGGTTTCTCATGTCGGCATGGCGTGTTGGAAAAACAATCAAAAGGGACTGGTAATGCCCCGGCGCGACCACGTGCCCGGCCACCGTCCGTAGCGCGTATCGGATGTGTCACCGCTCGCTACCGCCGGCAGCGCGGCAGCGCGGCAGAGCGGTAGCGTGCGGTAGCGCATGGTGCACGGCAGGTCCTGAGCTACGGGTCTACGTCGGACTGCATCGCAAAAGTGCAGTTAGGGGTGAACAAGTCGCCGTCCGGCCAGCTCCCCAGGCAGCCGGGAGTCTCGGTATGAAGCAGTACAGTCACAGTAATCGTATTTACGCTGCCGCAGCTTAGCGATAGCGAATGGCAGCCAGCAGCATTGAGCCGGTCCAGCCTTGCGCGGCCATGCGCGGCTGGGATCATTGGAAACTGCAGTCAGGAGGAATGATCGTTGGAAAAGACATCCCGCAACAGGAGCCAGGAACGGCGCGCAAAATTAATCGCCTCCATTCTGCGCTAAAACGACCACTGCCGCATTCCAGATCTTCACGTGTCCAGCGTCCGGCGCTTACAGCTGCTGTTGCGATGTCTTCCGGGTTCGGGGCGGCGGGCGTCGGGCGTCATCGTGATGGAGTGTACGGCGGGCGCCAACTCTATTGCGGCTTGACGGCCGACGGCTTGCGTACCCACGTTTACATTGGAATGTGTTAGGCTTAGTAGTGCGTTGCCAAGCCACGTTCTCGATCGGCCGCAGCTGTCGACGCGTCTGGTAGCGCATTGCTATCCCGGTGGCCAGCTGCCCAGGGTGTGAGCGAGCCAGGGGCACAGAAGTCGGTTCCTCTATGGAGGAACATGTCCAAGTGCGCACAT
Source organism: Apiotrichum gracile (assembly GCA_001600335.1). Lineage (NCBI taxonomy): Eukaryota > Fungi > Basidiomycota > Tremellomycetes > Trichosporonales > Trichosporonaceae > Apiotrichum > Apiotrichum gracile. The sequence goes on along the minus strand of BCJO01000003.1, from coordinate 2,803,069 downwards.
GCCCATCCAGTGCACTAAAGGCTAGGCTCTATCACGTGTGCGATGCTACTGCTGTAGCCTGCTCGTAGTGGATATAGTGGAACAGCGACGTCGCATCCACGGCATTGTTCTCACACACCTCACACGACTCACACGCTCGCTCGGTCGGCACTTGCATGGCACCTGCGAGCCCGCACTTTACGGGTTCGTGATCTCGGAGATTCACAGGGATAATCCCCCGCCCCGTGGGGTCGAGCGGTGTTGCCGCAGAGATTGCATCTGCTGCATCGGCCACTCCGGCTCAGATACCACTGCGCCAGCTCACTAATGCATGACGATATAATGCTACAACGCGCTCGCGCATACACATGGCGCGCACACGCGCCTTCTACTTGCCTGTCTCCCTTCTCTCAATCGTAGTCTACCTCTCACAAGAGCCGGTTTAGTCAATGTCCATCTTGGACTTCTTCTTGGCGGGCGCCTCGTCGCCGCTGCCGTCGGCCTTCTTCTTCTTCTTGCTCGCCTTCGAGTCCTGCTTTCGGCGCAGTTCCTCCATCATCGGGTCGGACGCATCCGATGCAAAGCCGCTGCCCTCGTCGTCAGAGTCAGACTCGCTCGGCGAGCCACCGTCAGACGACTCGTCCTCGAAGTCCTCGTCATCTACAGAGTTAGCAAATGTCAAACACAGGTACTTACCAGACTCGGACTCCTCGTCTGCGGCCTTGCGGGCCGACCGCGGCTCGGCCTTCTTGCCCTTCTTCTTCTTCTTGCCCTCATCCTCCGAGTTGATCGAGACATCATCGTCGTCGTCGTCCGAGAGGTCGTCCATCATGACGGCGTCGACGTCCATCGCGTCCTCCATCTCGTTCTTGAGGCGAATGTTCTTGCTGGCAAGGAACTGGCCAATAGGTCCGACCTCCTCCTTGTTGATAGCAGTGAAGACGTGGTCGGGCGAGCCCGTCTTGGAGACGACGCGCATGTCAAAGGTACGAGCGGACGCGATGCCGCCGCCAACACGCGAGAACGCAATGCTCTCGGTCTTGCTAAAGTCGATAAGAATAGGCTGCTTGGCAATGAAGATGAGACCCTTCTCGAGGAAGTGGAGCTCGCCCTGTACAGCCTTGACGTTGGCCTTGATGCCGTTGATGCCCTGCGCGTTGCGGAAGCTGCCGGGGGGCGTGACCTTTTTGCCAGTCAGAGACTTGAGAACACGCGAGATGACCTGGAAGGTGGGCGCCTCGTACTTCTTCTGGAGATCGGGATACTTTGCAATCTCGTCGTCCTCGAGGTTGAGCTCGGCGTCGACCTCCTCGTCCTTGGGCCACTGGGCGACGAGGAAGGGGTAACGAGTAGCGCCCTGGCGGATAGGAGGGTCGAGACCGAGAACAAGCTGGATGTGGAGGTCGTCAAGCTTGGGAAGGAGGAACATGCGGTTGATGGAAGTAAAGGGAACACGGTAGTCGGTGCTCTTTCCGAGAAGGCGGAGCGACTCGTGGAAAAACTCGAGCGAGAAACGGCCACGGGGTGTGAGAACGAGAACGTCCTCGAAGACGACAATGCTGTCACCGACAGCGGCGCTAATGTCCGCCTTGTCCTTGATCATGTTGTGGAGGGCCTCGGCGGCACTGATCTCGTTTCCTTCCTCGTCGCGGTCCGTCTCCTCGTCGCCACTGCCCGCATCGCTTCCACGGGCCTTCTTACTCTTGCCGGGAACGTAGAAGCGCACTTCGACAAGCTCGTCGGGCTCGCGCGCCCCAACGCCGAGAATTGTAGGCGGATTAAGCTCAATGGCAACCTCGTTCTTTCCAGCAATGTTCGAGTTGGCGACCTGGTCGAGCGGAAGCTCAAACGCCGTCTTGTGCTGAACATCAAACACAAGGTCGTTGTCTGCAAATTAGCGGACGCGCCGGCACTAGACTCACTCTCAATAGTCGCCTTGCCCCAGTTCCATCCCTTGATGCTGACATCGCGGTGGTCGAGCTTGATGGAGAAGTACTCCTCGAGCGTGCGCTTGACCTTGTCAAACTCCTGTTGGTCAGTTGTCTTCCATGGCAGGAACTGACATCGCGCTTGAAACCGTCAAACGTCACGCGCGGCCTGTCGGGCAAGCGCATCGAGAGGCGGAGCTGGAAGTGGCGCGCAACACTGGGCTGTCAGCGAGATCTTTGCCACCCGGTCGCGACGCTGCTCACCGGAACCATGTCGCTCCACGGACGTCAGAGCCGTTGAAGGTCGTCGGCGCATTGGCCTCGTCCTTGTACGACTTCCATCCGAATCCGGCGGGGTTGAAGCGGAGCTCTGTTGGTTGTCAGCACCGTGTTGATGGAAGGCCATCGTTCGCATTGAGCTGCTCTTGTTGACACTCACTTCCCAGCTCGGCCGAGTCGCCGATGTAAACTGCGTGTAAGCATGTGTCTGTGTTGTAGTCTACCCACTGTTGTCGAATGTGACGTGCGACATTGTCCCACTGCTTGTTGTTGTTGATAACGACGAGAGTGAGAGAGATGGTGAGAAAGCAAGAACAACAACTGGTTAATGTATGTTGCTTTGCGCCGTTGAAATGTGACAACATTCATAAATGGAGGCGCGTCGCGCTCGGTCAGAGTTGGGTGAGCTAAGTACTGACTTATCACACAACGCGGCAACAAGTACACCTCAATCTCCACGTGGCTACCACACTTTTCTACATGCCGAAGTGTGATCGATGTTGATCGGTCCATGCCCGCATACGCTCCCTGCACTATCCTGGACCATTACGTCCATTACCACATCGACGACGGAAAATAAATCAGAACGCGTCCCGTTCATTGCCCACACGCTCACGTCCGACACGTCTCCGACTCTTCTCGCTTCGCGTCTGGCGTATCCTTTGCGGCTCAGCCGAATGCATGAAGAATGGGAAGAAATGTAGTATTTGGCTTAACATATGGTACAAATGGCACAACAAAAACTCTGCTGACTCTGGTGACCCCTCTGCCGCATGCATCTGGTCTCCTTAAACACGCCATCCAATGTTGGCGAGCTTGGTAGCGAGTTCACCAGAGCTGCGGAGCTCGTCCATGACGGCCTCGGTAGCGTGCACGGGCTCGCCACCAATGACGAGGACGGGGGCAACGTTGAGGTCAAAGCCGAGACGAGCAAAGATGCCGAGCACGAGTTCACCGTCAGAGCGGTCGGCGGTGGAAATCATGGTCGGGCGGTGTCCGTAGCCGTGACGAGCCATGACACCCTCGGTGGCGTAGTGGGGAACCGAAGAAGTGGCGTACCAGAGCACAACGTTGCGTGCGTTAGCACCGGCCACCTCGTCAAGCCACTGCTGGTAGCGGGCAGATCCGGTCTCGCCAAGACGGCGGGCCGCAACGCCAATGAGATCCGAGACATCCAGAGGCTTGGAGACGTCAACGTCGCTGCGAAGGAAGTGGTACCTCGACTCGGCGACAAAGGACTGGAGCGCAAGGAGCTCGTGCGATTTGGGGAGGGGGTGGTTGTGAGGACGCTCAGTGCGAGGAGGGGCTGAGTTGTTAGATTGACTTTATATATTTCCGAGAGTGAAACACTTACCAGCGACAATGGGCCTAGAGAGCTGGATGGCAGCGGCCTGAGGGGGCATGTAGTGGCCGGTCATGTCGTACGGGGCAATGACAGGGGCAGGGAGGAGAGCGTCGACCACGGTCTGCATGAGCATCACGCCGGAGAGGACCAGTGCGATGAAGACGACCAAGCGCAAGATGGGCTTGGGGACGGTGGTGCCCCTGAAGAGGAGACGAGGTGAGATGATCGGAGTGAGACGGGTGGTGCGCTGCCGGCTGAAAGTGGGGAGATTGGCAGCCTCGACGTCAATGTGCTTGAGGTTGCGCATGGCGGCCCTGCCAGCGGGAGAGCTGGGGCGGGACGGGGTGGACGTCGGGGGCAGCATGAACGAGCTCACGACCTTGGGTGACCGGGGCGACCTGGCAGCGTCGAATGACCTGCGGACAGCTGCGGGAAGCAGCGAACGGAGAGGAGACAAGATACCGCCCTTGTTCTCAGCCTCTGTCACTCCCACCGGAAGAGGAGGTGACGGGGGAGGCGAGAAGAGGAACGTGTGGATCGGTGAAGTCATCGTGGCGAGCGACAGTGTTGGTTTTTGTTGATCAGTGAGCCTTGTGGCAGAGATCGGCGGTTTTGGGCGATAACACAAAAAGAGGAGAGTAGGAGGACAAAGCGCTGTCAACCAACAGAAGGGTGTCGATGGATCGATGGGAGGGGCGAGAAAAGAAGCAAAACAGACGGCTATGTGCTTTATAACAGGACTTCTCTTGCAAAGACTTGCAAAGAGTGGGGAGGACGCCGAGACAGCAGCACCTTTGTGAGGGGAAAGCAATTGGGCTGGGCTAGGGCAATGGGCAGTAGTGGTGTCAGAATCGGGATCCAGTCCGCCAAAGGAGAAAAAATAGCAGAGCAAAAGGAGTTCTTGTGGCTGCCCAATTTTATTTAAGATTGACAGAACGCCGAACTCTAGGAAAGGACAAGAAAGGGTGCAGGATAATGAATAGGAGAGATGAAAGCAGAAGAGGAGGGGGAGACGAGCAGGACAGAAGACGATGAAGAGCCGCGCTATAAAGCACTAGACTGAATTTAAGGACAATTTGAGTGGCCAAGGGTATGAATACGCATTTTGTGGTGGCGTCGTTTAATTCTAACCAAACAACCTTTGCCTTTGCACCATGTCACAGACCTCTCGACCTCGCCGTGCATGCGGTCCTCGGGCACGACACACTCGCGCCACTCGCCGAGGGTAAATACTGCTGTACAGTAAATACAACCCCGGCAGGTCCGAGGCATCAGGTGTTGAGTGTCTCCTGTGTCACTCAATCCTTTGTCGTGACCTGTCCACAGCTCCATCGCATCGCACCGTCCTGTACACTTCTCATGAGTCAACGAGTGTGCACAGCCGTGGAGAGATTCAACAGCCCAGGCACAATCCGAGACCCGTAAAGCAACACTCTAACGGCATCGAGATACCACCGCGACCCCGCGTTCCTCATCGTTCCTCATCGGTTGCAACGCCAGTACTAACGGCACCTCCCCCTGTCTCATCATCAGATGATACAGCATCTCGTCGCTGATAACTCATCGCCATGCTCATGATGAACAAGGGCAAGGGGATATTGGGACTGCATTGTCGCACCGTGCAGTGAGCAGCCTTGTCAACAGTTTCGACGCTGCCACAGAGTGAGGTACAGATACAAGCCTCGGCTGGCTAGGGGCCAAGTGACTCCTGTGCGCACAGACAGGTGAGGGCACCCTCAACGGTAGGACACGAGCGCGTCAGAGGCTGCCCCGCCTCGAGTTTTCCTGATGTTTCCACTATCGGACCACGTAGATGATCAGATCTCAGCAGCGAACAGAGCCCAAGGGACGACGAGATAAGCTCTCAGATGTTGCGACACAGGCCCAGCTCTGGACATTGCTCAAGCTTTGAGTTCCACTCGCCCAGACCGAAACGTGCCACTCTCGCTCAGTAAGGCTGCGCTGACACTGAAGAAAAGTCAAAGCTTGACCAAGACTCGCCCAGGAGAATTGCAGGAATGCTCTTCAGGCTACTGAACTAAGCTTACGGCAAATGCAGGGCCTTTGTGGCATCACGCCCGAACACGATCGAACCAAACAGCTGCAAGCAGACCACATTCGGACCGGCTCGTCTGCTCGATAGGCTCTGCGTCCATACAATTGAATGGGTGTCGCACGAAGTCTATTTCCCCAATCAAGCAGAAAAACTCTGCATCTACTGTTACTTGCAGGGCACAATGGGCCAGGAACTTTAAGAACGAACCATGTCGGCTGATAAGAATGCAATCTGCTGCGCAGCTAGTCGGGCCGTCAATGGGAGTAGCCTCGTCCTCAAACGTTTATGAGGCATGTGCAGCTCGCAAAGTGGAGCATCCTCGGACTAACAAAGCTGCTAGCCACGGAGGAACCAACGGCGGACAGACGGATGCCCAACAATAGCATCAGCAGGTGTGCAGCACATGAACACGACCACTGGATCCAACCTAAAGAGTAAGACAGCCGAGTAGGCTGGTCCTACTGAATTGACATTGAGTGAAAAACAACGCCTTTCAACCATGGCTCCGAGGCCCCAAGCACCGAGGCTGCAGGATCTATTGTTCCTCGAGCCGCGGCCTCGGCACCAGAGCATGCCTGGTGTAGCGCTCGTCGAGGCGGCGTGTCCTTTTCTCACAGATCTGTGTGGGCCGTGTGGGACCGTGGTTGATCCCAGTGGAGCCCCCGAGGGCGGCGAGTGCCAAGCGGTGGCAGCGCAGGTGGCGATAGCAGCTGACTAGTACCACTTTCTGAGCTACTACAAGACATCTACGCAGGTACTGTTCCTCGGCAGCACCACGTTCCGCCTGGCAAGATCGTGAGAAGAGGTACTCGTGAGAAGAGGTACTCGTGAGAAGAGGTACTCGTGAGAAGAGGTACTCGCGAGGTGCTGAGAGCAGATCTTACAGGCAGGCCACCGTTTCGAGAGCTCACAGCTGACCTTCTGTTCGCGGGAAACAAACACCGAAGACGTTCAACAGCAAGCTTGGGTGCCTGCCATCTGCTCCAGCCTCGACGACCATCCATTCCCCGTCATCCCGCCACACAGGCCCGCACGATGATCTCTGGTCATGTGCTCGTCCCAAGGGCGGTGGCGGTGGCTTCAGGCTGAGCATGGCTGAGCTCATGGCTGAGCATGGCTGAGCCCATAGCTGAGCCCATGGCGCTGAAGTGGCTAATCCATGAGGCGCGCGGCGATGACGTCCTCATACCTCGCTTCCCATGCTCGGATGTTACATGTACGAAACAGATCGCAGAGATATGCTCCCAGATCGCCAGGGGATGCCACCAACTTCGCCATCCGACTCGGAGAGGATGTGGCATGTAGGGGTTGCGTTCCACGGAGACATCCGAGACCCCTCACGGTGGCCCCACTAGGGGCAACAGCACCCACGGAGGAACAGTGCCACGGACGCCTAATGACTCGGGCGGCGTCTCGGATAGCTGATGTGCAGCGCCGAGCTGCCGAAAGTGCGTTCATCTCTCCGTGCTGCCCGTGTGGAGGGGCGGGTGAGCTTGGCAGGCTTGTGGAATGAGCTGAGTGCCCTGTAGACGATTGTGGTGGGGCGGTATGCGGCGTGACGAGGCAGGCCTTGGTTGGGCCCTGCAATGCATTTTTGACTGAGGCGGTCTCGAGTTGGTCAGCATACAGCTTTTCAGACATCCGCAAGCAGACAAGCACGACTGCTCACTTCCTATCGTGATCGATTCCAGGTTATCTAGAACAAGCTTCCACTCGGTGAATCGAAGGGACCCGAGTTTCTGGCAGTCACACCGGTGAGCCTAACTCTGATCACAAATGCTGCTTAACTCCTCCAGCCAATTGCAAGATGGAAGTCGCAGGGCTCGACATGGATGTGCACAGGCCTCTGAATCTTGATCGATGGACGCACCGAAGGTGAACATCGAATGCAGTGAGACCTCCAGACCCTCCGATCTTCCTGATAACTTCTCTATGGACGATATCTAACGCCCTCATTCCCTCTTCGCGCCCTCGCGCCACACAATGCCCTTGGGGCTGACGACGGCGTCGAGCGTAAAGTCGCTCGGCGTGACGGGTACAGGCTCATCGATGAGCTGCGGCGTGAGGGCGAGCGCGACTGCTGTCAGATGGGCTTTACTGCGGGCACTCACCGAGGAGCGGACGAGAGCGGGCGGAGGTGTACTTTGCAAGGAATGTGTCGTAGAAAGCCTTGCCGCGGCCGAGCTGCCCGTTAGGATATGAAGACAGGATGGCACTCACCCTATTGCACTCGGCGTCGAACGCGACGCCAGGGATGAGGATCACGTCCAGCTCGGGTGCGGCGGGGTCCATCGCTTGGCATGTCAGCTGCAAGCCACTTGATGTAACTAACCATCCTCGCGAGCCTCCTCTGTGATATCCCGCCGATGTGTCCCCGGGTCGAGGATGCCCCACTTGTCCAGAGGACACGCGGCAAGGTCGGCCGAGTTGTACAGCCGCAGCATCTCCATCAGTGGTGTGGGCTCGTTGGCCTGGCTGGCCGTCGGGGGGAGGTACGGCGTGTACAGGGCCTTGTTGGCTGCATGTCAGTGCTGAGCGGAGATGTTGAGAGCGGGGACAAGTCCAAGATTAGATCAGACCGCTCCGGTATGGAGACAAGCTCAGTCCTATCAGATCGGACACACCAAATCGAGATGCTGGTCTCGTTCCGAGCTCGCCCCTTCCTCAGCATACGCACACGCCAGCAGTTCACGCACGATCCCCTCGGTCCGGAGCTCGCCCTTGGCCATCGAGAGGTAGCACCCCACTGTGCGTGCGTTGGCGAAGAACGGCTGTTTTGCGAGATGCGACGCAACGGCAGCGGCTGGCTGTCAGCTCCCCATCTGCGAGTTCCAGACGCACACTGTTCTTTCAGCTCCGCGTCGGTCATCGCCCGCAGTGTGCGGAGCATGCCCTTCCGCAGCGCGGCCTTGCGGGCGAATACGGCAGACATGTCGTCGGACGGTGCCATGAAGCTCGGTGATGGTAGTGATGCAGTGTCTACTGGTTGGAAGAAACAGGCCAATGAAGGCCTGGGCTTGCAGCCAGTGAGATCGAATGGGGACCCCGCATTCCCTCGTGCCTATCAAATCCATGATCCGAACTTTTCCACGATCCATGAGTCGATACCCGCTCGCTCACCACCTTGCAGCTTGCCGCCATCGCATCTTTCGTCGACTCTACGATCCCGCTACTCGTTCTTGCTTCTCCGTAGGGTCTCCGGCCTTCGCTCAGCCACAATGGTGCCTCCGCTCCCCCGTACCGTCATCATCGACTACTATGATTCGTGTAAGCTCCAGCTCCCGGCACCGCTGACGTCAAGACACCAACAACCTCCTCATCTTGTTCACCCAGCTGTACCCCGACTCGGAGGTGCTTCGCAAGGTCGTCGTGATCAAGGCGGACAAGTACGACTGGTGCGTACTTCTGTTGCAAACACGCACATCTAACGTCCAGGCCAACTTTCCAGCGTGATGTCATTCCCAACATTGACTGTGTGATCCTGTCGCCTGGTCCCGGACGACCGGACAAGCCAAAGGTGTGTAGACTGCCGTGCTTCATTTGGCTGACACTTTACAGGATATTGGCTTCGCTCTCGAGTTGCTGAAGGCTCACCCGGTCCCGATTCTCGGAGTGTGTCTCGGACACCAGGCAATCGGGGTCGCATTTGGTGGAAAGGTGCGAAGACAGCTTAAAGTTCCTCTCCCTACGAGCTGACGCAGCCCACAGATCATCAACACCCCCCGGATCACCCACGGGCATGTCGTCAATGTTGTGCCTGTCGCACCTGCCATGGGCCTGTTTGCGTCTCCCATCTTCCCCGAGGCGGCGCGTTCTGGCTTCGACGCCGTGGTGTACAACTCGCTCGCCGTCGACCCAAACAGTAAGTGCCAGCTGTGCCTGGGTGTGGCTGACCGCAGCTCTCCCGTCCGAGCTCGAGGTGACTGCCTGGTCGAACCCGCAGAATGGCAGCGAGCCAACTATCCAGGGCCTCGCGCACCGCTCGTTCCCGATCTGGGGTGTGCAGTATCATCCCGAGGTGAGTCGTGCCGCCGCACATGTACTCACTGCAGTCCATCTCGTCTACTCGCGGCTCGGACCTGCTCCATGCCTTCCTCGACAAGGTCCACCAGTTCCACTCCTCGCCCCCCGTCTTCCCGCGGCTCGAGCGCCAGCTTGTATCCGCCTGCACCTACCGCGTCGCCGCTTCTGCTGCCCCGACCCGTGCCGCGTCCCCGGTCGAGGGCAGGCCGGACCCTACTGGCCGTCTGTCTCTCGTTGAGCGTCGATTCGGTCAACTCGGCAAGGACCGACCGACTGCAGAAATTTATGAGCGGATCGTGCGTCAGGATCAGTCCAAGATTGGCGAGATCTGGCTCGACGGAAAGAGCGTAAGCTACCAAGAAATGTCACAAGCTAACCTTCAGCCATCACGGCCGACAACGACCTCATTGGCAGCACCCAGCTTTGTCATGACATATACCCTTGCCAACCGCACAGTGACGCTGTACAGGTCAGGCAAGGATGCCGTGACGCTCACTCTTCCTTACGGAGAAACCTTCTGGTCCTGGTTTAACGAGGGCCAGCAGGCTCTCGAGGCGCGGGTGACTGGCCAGACTGGCGGATTCCGTGGCGGCTGGGTCGGATGGTTCACCTACGAGATGAAGGAGGAGAGTCTAGCGGGATACCGTCGGCCAGCGGCTGTTAGCGGCGAACGGGTGGACGCCGTGTGGTCTTGGTCAGACAGGATCATCGAGCGGACAGAGGATGGCGAGTGGATTGCGCGGGGTGTCGTTGTAGACAATGGGGAGGTTGGCGGTGCGGACATGCTCACGTGGCTCCAGTCTTGTTGTGTCCGCTTCGGCTCGTCCCGGTCCTCCTTCGAGTCGTACGCCTCGGCGCTTGACCAAGTCCTATCCGGACCTGCTGTGGAACCCGCTACGCCCGCCGCCAAGTTCCCCACGTTCCGCCCCCGCATCACCGGCGAGGAGCACATGTCGCGCATCGACGCGTGCCGCGAGGCGATCAGGCAAGGCGAGAGCTACGAGCTCAACCAGACAACGTCGTTCCTTGCCACTGCCGACTCGGGGGCGTACGAGACTTATCTCCGTCTGCGGAGCTTCAACCCGGCATACTACTCGACCTTCATCTCCTTCCCTTGCATCCCCACACCAAAGGGGCTGGGCCTGCATGTGCTCTCATCATCGCCAGAGCGCTTCCTCCAGATCCGCGATGGCGAGATTGAGATGCGGCCGATCAAGGGCACGAGCAAACGCGTCTTCCCCGGCCAGTGCGTCTGTGCCCCTCGTGTCGGCTGCGGCGGGACAGACAAGGGCAGCGAGGCGTGTCTTGCCGAAGCCGCTCGCGAGGATGAGGCTCGCGGCAAGGCATTAAGCGAGGACCTGAAGGAGCGCGCAGAGAACCTGATGGTAAGCCACCCGCCGATCTGCACTGACACCAGATCGTCGACCTGATCCGCTCCGACCTCCTATCCTGCTGCGTCCCGTCGACCGTCAAGGTGCCCCAGCTGATCGCGCTCGAGAGCTACGGCGTGCACAACCTCGTCACAACCGTCAACGGCAAGCTGGCGCCGTTCATCGGCGCCGTCGAGGCTGTCAAGCGCTGCTTCCCGCCGGGATCGATGACGGGCGCACCGAAACTCCGCTCCGTCCAGCTCCTCGACGGCTTTGAGGAGCACTACCCCCGCGGCATCTACTCTGGCGCGCTGGGGTACTTTTCCATGTGTGGCAGCGCGGACCTGAGCGTGGTGATCCGCACGATGGTGCTGGAGGGCGACCGTGAGTGTGGTTAACAGCACTCGAGAATCTAACCAGCTAACGCCACAGAGCTCAGCATCGGCGCCGGCGGAGCCATCACATGGCTCTCGGAGCGCGAGGGAGAGTGGGCCGAGGTGCTCACAAAGGTTCAGTCGGTGGTGGGCCCCCTCGAGGGTCTGTAGAGCGGAAGTAACATTGCATTGGATGGATCTCAACTTCACATCTGCTTACTGTGACTGTATTCGATGTCTTCATCGTTGCTGGGTATACTAACCTCTGACCTCTTGTCGAAATGTACTCTTGATTTCAGATATTCAACATATCAAGATGGACCCAGGTCGAAAGAAGGAGCCGGCCCTCCCCAGGTTGCAGGACATGCAGGACATGCAGGACATCAAGGGGCCAGGAGACCAGGAGCTCGAGCGATCGAGCTCAGGTCCCCCCCTCCGGCTCCTCCTGAGCCTTCCCCTCCTCCCCCGACTCCCAAAAAGCATCGGGGAGGAAGTGAATCCTCTTCTGACGAGAGTGGGATTCGAACCCACGTCCGAAGACTGCGGAGGAGAAGCTCCTTAACACAGCGCCTTAGACCGCTCGGCCATCTCGCCGACGATGGAGACTTCGGCGACCGCATTTCCGCGGAAAGTTTGCTCTCCAGCGCGTTCTGAGGGCCGCCATTGAGAAGAAGAGCAGCTAGTGGCTTGCAGATATGAGCCCTGCCTGCTCTGGGTAAGGTTGAGATGAATGAGTGGCATCAAGTCGTCAAATTCGTCGCTATGAATACAGGTATGTCGGAATCTAAGGATATAATGTCTATGGGAATCTAAGTTCTTCTACCACCCGACGTACTCGGTGCAGAGGGGCACGGCGCCAGTCATGTTCTTGGCCTTGTAGGTGAAGGGGTCGTCGCGGGGGCTGGCGGGGATGTGCTCGATGCCGTCGGCGATGCTGTCGGCCTGCTCCTCGCCCCAGTACGCCTTGATGAACGAGTGGATGAGGTCGATGCCGGACGTGACGCCGCTGGCGGTCCAGTACTTGCCGTCGCGGACGTAGCGGGCGGGAGCGGCCCACTGGACATTGGGCCCGTCGGCAGTGACGGCCTGCCACGCCTGCTTGTTTGTTGTCGCGACGCGGCCGTCGAGCACGCCCGCGCGCGCAGCCACCGTCGCGCCGGTGCAGATCGTCGCGAGGATCTTGACCTTGGGGTCGTAGCGCTTCACAAAGTCCACGCCGGCGGTGAGGTTGGCGCCAAACGTGAACGGCCCGCCGGGGATGATGAGCAGGTCGAGGTCGCCGTCAAAGTCGGCAAATGTGGCGGTGGGCACGATCTGGGCGCCAAACGACGAGTTCTTGGTGTTGGCGGGGCCGGTGATCGCCCCAGACACGGGATCCATCGTCTCGGCAATGAAGTGCAGGTTGAGCTTCTGCGTGCCCATCGACAGCAGCCAGAGCGCGTCGAGCGGGCCAAACACGTCGATCCCGTCGTAGTTTGGGAACAGCATCATGCCGACGTTGGTAAAGTCGGTCGTGCCGTTGAACTCGGGGATCGGCTTAGGCATGTAGCAGATGCCCTTGGGCTCGGAGCCGCACGTGTCGGCTCCCGTCTCGGTGGCGTTCGCGGCGCTGTCGGTGCCTGTGGCGGTGGGGGCGTCCGTGGCAGGGGCGCCAGTGTCGGTGGGAGCGGTGGTGGTGCCAGGGGCGCCGGTAGTGTCGGTAGGGTTTCCAGTCTCGGCCGGCTTGGTAGTCGTCTCAGCAGGGTTGGAGGCAGTAGTCTCGGTGCCGCTAGCCTCCGCCTTGGTAGTCTCCGTAACCGAAGTCTCCGTGGCAGTAGTAGTCTCCCCGCCAGTGGTAGTGCCAGTGGCGGCATCCTTGGCGGCGCCCTCGGTGACATTGCCAGTGACAGGCGCGTCACACTCGCGGACGTGCAGCGCCGGGTGGGCGACGACGGCGGCGAGGCCACTGAGGATGAAGAGGGAAGAGGCGAGCTTCATGGTGAGAGTTGTTGTGATGGTCGGGGAGTTGATGCTCGTGATGATGGCGATAAGGGAATGTGTCCGAAGCGGCTTATATACCCTATCTTTGCCTTCTCGAACATCGTTGAAGTCGTCGGTCGGCTGAATGGCACACGAGCGGTCGCCGGGCTGTACTCGTGTGACAATGCAGGACAAGCGGTGTGTTGCCCAGGAGTAGCGGGTCACTGCTGAACAGATGGTCTGCAACGGCCTCCACATGCTGAGATCCGTTTCATGCCTTCCGCGATTGCATGTACCGACGAGTCAGTCCATCACAGTCACACAAAGGTAGGCGGAAGCTGCGCTCCCTGTGTGCGTTGTCACTTTGGGCGGTGCTACGTCCTTCATCGGCACACTGAGTCTAGTCCGTCGGTCGGCTTGCATTACAGGTGGGCTAGCTGGCACAATGCGATGCCCGACCCCTTCGTCTTCACAAATCAATCGTGTCGTACGCAAAACTATGTGGATGTACGATATCCAGGCAGCGATTTCACGCCTTGGCTCGAAACGCACCGCCACAAGGTGTTCTCCCAGGCACGCAGCTGGATCTCTGTGTTGGCTGGGATCTAGACGCGTTTCGACACTGCATCCTGAGCACGTTTCGGGGGTAAGCCATTTGTAGAAGGATCGCGAGGTGCTTCTGGCGTCTGGAAAGGGCTTACGATGACGGGAACCGGGGGCACCGATGTTGTTCAGAATGGCAGCAAGTGTCCCTGCCACAGACCGCGCCTCTGAGAGCGGGATCGGGTTTCAGCCGTCCGTGGAGAGAACAGCTGTGGCCTGGAGAGCTGTTATAGGACGGGATAGAAGAGGTCAAAAGGGCGGAAGGGATCACGCTACATGCATATGCATGCAAAAGCTCTGAGCGCTTGAAACCCAAAAAGAGGACGTCTCCCCCCCATCACCCATGAAGACCGTCGAGGTCAACCGAGTTCTGTCAGCTACGTCCGACTCTCTCGTGAGAATCGAAATCCCGCCCCCTTGTCTTGACAGTAGGAGTAGGGCGGACCGTAACCGCGAAGCTACACACTTCGATGCTAAAGAGCCGTGTTTGCGGCAGAAGAGAGCGCTAGTGAGACATTCCTAGTTGGGACAGTTGGCGTGGTGGAGGTTCAGGGCAAAACACGTGGAGTTCACGCGACTAATGCATGGAAAGATCCTCACTCCCTGTTGGTCCTGATCTCCACTGGATCAGTGGGCCCTGTTGTATGGACATCCCTCCATGACCGTCAGCTGTCCGTTGCCCACCGTCCACTTCGGCTTCATCCGAGATGCATGATGGGTGTAGAGGGGGTTAGCATCACGTAGAGCGCCATACTGTCGACCTTGCCGCATGCCTGGAACCTGGACTGACCCGCTGGATCCGTTCTGGGCCGCGGCCAACTCGTGCTCGGCGCGTTTGTCGATACACGGGCACCCATGAGGTCGTGGGCGGCATCTCGGCACGGCTCTCTCGGCATCCTTGGCGCCAGGTACGTTGGCTACCCTCGGGTTTCTCCACTGGGCCCCAGTCGGGCCCAGCTTCCCCGCGTCAGCCGAGATGGGACATATGAAGGCTGCCAGCCTGATCCGCTTCACGCTCCTCCTCATCAGTCTCAATAACAATGACCACGGACCCCGTACGCCCGCCCCGCCTGACTGCCGATGGCAAGGCGGCTCTCGCGGCCTTCCTCGCCGAGTCGGTCGGCAGCGGCCAGTTCCCCGCGCAGTTCCACGGCATCGCGACGGCGGACGAGGTGCTGTACTGGAACACGAAGGGGGAGCTCGTCCATGGCGAGCCGGACAAGGGAGAGGTGAACGATGACACGAGTAAGTGTGCTTCATGGCCTGGCTGACATCAGCCGTCGAGCTGTGGTCAATGACTAAGGTCATGACGTCAATCGCGTGCGTGCAGCTCCAGCAGCGCGGGGTGCTCGACCTCGAGGACCCGGCCGTGATTGACAAGTACGCCCCCGAGCTTGCCAAGCAGCCGATTCTCAAGGGATATACCGCGGAGGGGCCGGAGGGGACGCCAATCTACGCGCCGCGCACACGCCCGCTCACGCTGCGGCACCTCCTCTCGCACTCTGCGGGGATTGGCTACGGCGCGCTCATCCCGCTGCTGGGGCGGTGGGAGCGGGAGAACAGCCTGCCGAGCTGGAACGCAAAGAACGCCGTCGTCGAGGCGTATTGCGTTCCCCTCCTCGCTGAGCCGGGCACGACGTTCATGTACGGCTACGGTATCGACTGGGCGGGCATCATTGTCGAGCGCGCGAGCGGGCAGAACCTCGAGGAGTACTTTAAGCAGAACATCTGGGAGCCGTGCGGGATCAAGAGCACAACGTTCTACCCCACCGACGACATCCGCGGCCGCCTGATGCAGATGTGCGGGCGACACGAGGGCAAGCTCGTGCACACTGACGGGCTGCGGCCGGTGCCCAAGCTCCGGCCTGAGGACATCGGCCAGCTCTCTGGCGGCGGGCACACGATCGGACCGCTGAAAGAGTACCTCACCTTCCTCCAGAACATTCTCCGGTGCAAGGACCGCGAGGGCGGGATTCTTTCTCCGCAGGGATACAGGCTGCTCTTCACAAACGCCCTCCCGCCCCGCGACAAGGAGCCGCAAGTGTACGAGGCCCTCGGCGGGTTCCTCGGCAGCTTTGGCCACACGGACCCCGGCATGTGCTCTGGCGCGACTGTTTCCCACTCTGTTGGGCTCTGCCTCATCGAGGCTGACGCTGACTTTGGGCGCAAGGCGGGCACGGGCTGGTGGGGAGGCGCGGCCAAGACGGAGTACTGGATCGACCCCGAGACTGGGATCATTGTGAGCACCAGGTGGTGGGCGGTTGCTGACTTCCCCAGGGCCTCTTTGGCACCAATCTTCTCGACCAGTCTCATCCCATGTGGATCCAGGAGTATATCAAGTATCAGAAGCTCGTGTATGCGGCTTTGGAAAGGTAGATGGAATTGGAGCCTAGATATGATGCATTTCAGTCCATGATGAAGTGCCTCACGTCAGCCCTCTGTGGGAGCCATGTCTTGAAGATGTGACACTGAGTCGACTATTGCTCACTGAAGTGGGGCCCTTCCGGCACCTAATGTAATGTAGACCTGCCCGCAACATGTTCTCTGCAACACTGTATCGATTCTTCACGTCTGCAACGACAAGGCGGCCCGTCGGCGTCAGGGGGCTCGAATAAGGACCGGCCCTAATCTCTCTACTCACCGAGATATTTCGGCCCGATCCTGGCACCGAGTGTCGGCATCAACAACCGTTGTCCCGAGAATCCACCGACCGCTTCTTAAAAGGGGTCCGCGTTGGACTTTCCATCCCTAGGCTCTCTTGACTCTACTCTCTCGTCGATACCCAAAGATGGCGGCACCATACCAGGACTGCGCGATTCTCCTCGTATGTCATGCAATTTGTGGAGGTGCTCATGGGACAGGGAGACTCTATTACCCAGCAGCAGGAGCTGGACGGCCAGATGCAGAGCCGGTTCTCTGGTGCGCCTGCCTGCCTTTGTGGTTTCTGACATTCCCAGATGCGTACCGCCGAACTCTTGACGTCTTGAACCGTGGTTTCAGCGGATACAACACGCGATGGTACATCTTGCCCTGTGAACTCATCTGACGCCAGGACGCGCGAGCTGTGGGACACCATGTTCGCGAAGAAGGGCACGCCGAACGCACAGGTCGTGCGCCTCGTGACCATCTGGTTCGGTAAGTTCTCCCGCCCTACTCATCCTGACCTCAGGCGCGAACGACTCGGTGATCAAGGAGCTCGAGGACAAGGCCGTCTCGCAGGCGGTCCCGCTGGACGAATTCAAGGCGCACCTCCGCTTCTTCCTCGACAGCATGACTGCGCCCGACTCGCCGTACGCCGTCGCGCACGAGCCCGGACTGAATATTGTGCTCATCACGCCCGGCCCGCTCTGTCTTCCCCAGATGGCGCTGTCGCCCTACCCCATCGACCGCCACCCCGACGTCACCAAGCAGTACGCCGACGCGGTCCTCGAGCTCGGCAACGAGTACAAGGCCAAGGAGACGCCCGGGGGCAACTGGCGCATCGGCACGATCAACATGTGGGACCGCGTGCTCGAGGCCGCGGGCAAGGGGCACTCGAACACCGACGAGGGCCTTCCTACTTATCTCAGGTGAGCTCGAGCGGAGCAGCCCTGCGGCGTGTAGCTGACCCTCAGCGACGGCCTCCACTTCACCGGCGCGGGCTACGGCATCCTCTGGGACGAGTACGTCAAGCTCGTCAAGACCGACTTCAAGGGCCGTGGACTCGACTGGGAGGACCCCGCCGACCTCCCGCGTCGTGTGCCTGAGTGAGTACTTTGATTGCAGGACAGAGTCGTGCTCACACGTCAGCTGGGACCAGGTCGATGCCGACAACGTGCGCTCGGTCGTCGACCAGATGAAGCTGCCTCCTATCCGCCAGCAGAAGTAGGATATGGGCATTTTTGGGTTGTATGGTTCTTGATATGCACTGCATCTTCAGCGATGTTCCACATTATCCTAAGAACTCTATCCGCACCAAGGTTCGACGCATGAGTGGAATCTGTTGGAAAAGAGCGACGTATGAGACGTACGCTGGTCGAAACGACCACAGATTCCACACATGCGACAGACTTTTGAGCAGCTGCCTTCTGTCGAAAGGTATATGAACCATTATACGAACATGACATCCCAATATAGTCTACTTGCCAGCCTCGAGCTCCCTCCGCGTCTTCTCCTCG
Organism: Apiotrichum gracile; assembly: GCA_001600335.1. Classification (NCBI taxonomy): domain Eukaryota; kingdom Fungi; phylum Basidiomycota; class Tremellomycetes; order Trichosporonales; family Trichosporonaceae; genus Apiotrichum; species Apiotrichum gracile. Next base: position 2,784,996 of record BCJO01000003.1, on the reverse strand, counting down.
ACCTCTGCGACCCGCTTGGCGATGGCCTCGTCCGAGACCTCCTCCTTGCTCCTCATGCGGATCTCCTTGCTGGTCTCGACAGTGTTGTGGGCGGCGCCGAGCACAAACTCCTTGGTCAGCAGTCCCGCAACGAGGGCGAGCATGGAAGTGATCAAGGCGCCGATGTAGAGGCCCCGCAGAGACTCGGTGTACGCCCGGTTGACGAGGTCGTGGGGCTCAGCAGCGCGTGCGACGATGATGCTGCCAAAGATCTCGGCGCGCTGGGTCGCGTTGTAGTAGTCGCCGAGGTACATCTCGAGACGCTCAGGTACCTGCTTCGTCCACACTGCGGCGGAGATGGCGGACGCGATCGAGCCGCCGAGCGATGTCCAGAGGGAGAGGACGGCCATGGCGAGCGCCATGTCGGTATGCGGCACCGAGCCCTGCGCCGCGACCTGGGTCGAGATGACGGTGATGGCGCCGCCGAGCGAGCAGAGCACGCGCGACATGATGAGGGTCGCGTCGCTCTGGTTGCCGTTAACGGCCATGAAGTTGATGCCCTCTCCACTGACAGTCAGCTTGTGTGACACTGGTGGTACTCACATGACGCGGACGGAGAGGCCGACAATCTGGAGCAGCTTGTAGCGGTGGGTGTACCGCTGGATCAGTCCCGCAAAGACCGCGAAGCCGCATAGGCCGACAGTCATGATGTTCGAGAAGTAGGTGTAGTCCCGGTCGCTCCAGGTGGGCTTGATGATGTACACCCACGAGAGGTAGTACGTGTCGACAAGGTAGCCGGAGAAGTAGTACAGGAAGTCGATGGCGATGCAGCAGAGCTGGGGTCAGACGTGAACATGGTGTGGCACGTACGAAAGTGCGGTTCATGACACGCTTGGGCATGATGGGGTGTGCGGCGTAGCGGAACTCCCAGAAGAGGAAGGCGGGGAAGAGAACACCGCCGACGCAGTACATGGCAATGAGCGAGGCTGGGGAGTCAGCTAGTTTGTAAGAGGTATCACTCACGGTTCTTGTAGCCTCCGTTGGCCGAAGCGCTAAGGGTGGCAGGGGCAAGGAGACACGCGAACGAGAAGCCGAGCAAGAGTAGGCCAAACGCGTCGATCTGCGACCAGTAGTGGAGAACGGTCTCCCAGGCAGTGCGGCGAGGAGCCTCCATACCCTCGAGAACATGGCGACGAGCGTACGAGGAGGAGGCGAGGGAGAGGGCGCCCAGCTTCCTGGCACGGCGGTGGCCCCAGAACATGACCAGAATGGATGGCGCAATGCAGACGGGGACGAGGATGATGAACATTCCGTACTGGATGGGCGTCAGTGATGATCTCAGCGGCCACATTCTTGACTTACACCCCAACGCCATCCGTCCTGAGAGAAAGCGCCGATTCCATCGGTGATGTACCCAGCGATGAACGCGTTCAGCACCCATGGGAGGGAGTAGGCTCCCTGAACCGCACCGCGCCACTGCAGACTGGTGATGTCCGCGATGAGAATACCGGACACCTGAGAGATACCAGTCTGACCAAGAGTGTAGATGACCTGACCGCCAACAACGGCGTCAACGGTCTTAGACGAGGCCACGATGATGTATCCGAGAGCGTAGAAGAAGACGGCGAGGGTAAGAGCCGCCGGTCGGGAAAGAAGGTCTGCAATCTGCATGTTAGCTCCAAATATCTCACATACTGCTTACCTTGGCAATGAATGGCTGGGCTACAGCCGCCATAATGGCGGTAATAACCGAGATTGTTCCAACGATAGCGTGCTGCGAGTACGAAGAGGTTGCAAAGGCAGCGTCTAGAGGTGTCAGTCAGACCCAGAGTCGCAAACATACAGGTCCATGTCGTGCTCTGGCTGAGAGCATAGACAAAGCAAACGAGCCCGATTGAGCTGTAAGTCAGCAAACATTCCACGCGTGCTAGCGTACAGCCACAGGAGCCACAGCTTCCATCCGCGTCCGAATACGAGGTCTGTCGTCAGCGATAAGCCACAGAGCACCACTCACACAAGGCTTCGATCTTTGTGACTCCGATCGCCTGCTCAACTACCGGGGTCTCGGGCCGCTGGGCCTCGAGCTCTGATTTTTCATCACGGTCGAGGTGGTTGTGCTCTACGGCGAGGGAGGTGGCTGCTGGGGTGCCCGCAGTCTCGAGGGGGGTGCGATTCAGCATCCTGCTGAGTTTTTTCTTGTGAGTGTTGTGGTCGGTCTGAGGGCTCAGACGCCTTATCGCTGCCAGTCTTATGTATCATCCACCTCTCCGACCCACTCCTCGTCAGTTGAGACTTTTTCTCGACAGCAGGAACGCAAAGACGAGGTACCGAAACGCGTCGGGTCAGTTCCCACCTGACTGCGGCGGAATTTATCTGATAAACCTATGGCCTATCGGCGGCCTCGGCCGATCTGCACCCTGGACCCATCAAGTCGTTGAAAGCCCACGCTTGGCACGCCAAGTCGGAGCTGTTTGGCTTACCATGTGATGGCGCCCCCATGCATGGACCCTCAGTTTCTCGTTAACTTCGCTGTCGGGCGCTTAACGATGCGGAGTATGGTCCATGGAGACTGGCACTTTATGCGAGGATTCTCCGTGAGGCTATCGGGGCCGTCGTTGCCCCAACTTGTAGTGCAGCTCGACGATCTATATAAGCCTCCACCTCGCCAACATCGCTAGACATGTCTTGCAATCGCGACATGGCTTCTCATCAGCCTTTCGTGAGCCAAAACAGGACGTTGCCAAGACATCCTTCGGGAGGGAAGAGAGTCGGATTGGCCTACTGTAGGTACTCATCGCTCACACCCGAAGGCTTGTTGCTTCGGCCTCGCCATGGACCTCACAGCTCCTCATGTTCTCTCATCTTACATACGTTCATCGGTCCAGAACGTTCGCGATAGGTCAAGGCACGCGTGCACTCCTGATACGGCTGGCATATCGGTCTCAGCCGATCTTGGGCTTAGAGCTTCGGGCCCGTAGAGGGAAGCTCGACCACCTGCTCAGTGCCGGGATACTCGGGCAGATTCAGCTCGTACTTTTTAGCCAGGTCACTGAGAGTCAGTACTAAAATCTGAATCGCAGGCCATTGCAAGTCCACTCACTCTGGCACAAAGCGGCCTCCCAGCCAGTGTTTCCCAGTGTAGGCTCGTACACCCTCCTTGGGCGCAGTGAGGCTGATGAGGACAGCAGGATCAATGGTCTCGACCGTCTCGCTCTTGCCATCTGATCCGGGCTCTGTGGTCAGAGGTTGACGACCCTCCTCGACGTTCCAGCCGGAAGGGATGTCGACGGAGAGGATGGGGGCAGAAGAGCGGGCAAGTGAAGTTAGGACGTGGTCGAAAGGCTTTCGAACAGGGGGATGGAAGGAGAAGCCTGTTTTGTCAGCCATAGGACGGCTGTGCCTGTGCTCACCAAAGATGGCATCGAGAACGACATCAGTCGACTTCAGAGCAGCGTCAAACTCATCAGCGCCCTTCACCACGGGAATGCCCAAGTTCTCTGCCTGTTTGAGGAGGCGGACATAAATGTCCTTGCTGCCTGGCTTGGGGTAGTAGATGGTTGGTGTGTAGCGGAAGTGGTGCAGGTGACGAGCTGCAACCAGGCCGTCTCCTCCCTGCAAGTAAGCAAGTGTCGCACATAGGGCAATGAGTCTACGTACCTGGTTCCCGGGACCGCAGCATACGAGAACACGCTTATGCGCTGACACGGGGAAGCTCTTGGCTACCGCCTGAGCGCAAGATAGTCCTGCCAGCTCCATAAGCTGGGAGTGTCAGATAGCTCCTTCCGCGGCCATCGGAGATTGTCTCCCGATAAGACAAGACTCACCTGGTCGAGCGAGAACGCTCCGGCGGCGGACATGAGCTCCTCGTCAATCTGCTGCGCGAGCTTTTGTCCGATGTACCTAATAGACATTGTGACGTGGAAGAGTTGACTTGCGGAGAGGAAAGAGAGTAATAACAGAGCAAGTGGCCGGTGATATCTGAATCCCAGCTGTGAGAATGTGGACGGAGTACGGAGTACGGAGTGAGCATCGGTCATTGTCGTCATAACTGTCATGGCTGTCATAAGCGGTTCACGCCGAGAGTCTGGGGCTCCGTTGATAAGAACAGTCATCTCACGTGGCAACCATGCCTCATATCCTATCTGGTCGGAACCTTTTTACACGTAATTATCCATCTGTGCCTGAGCAAAGATTTCTGGCTGGGCGGATTTTAATGTACGTACAGGAAAATCAAAAGTTCGTGTCAGTCAAGATTTCAGCGACTACTGCAACAGCAACGACGAGTCGAGTTGGTCGGCTTTCATCTCATCTCAACTCTCTCTCCTCCAACAACAATCACATCCATTCAAAATGGCGTCCGCTGAGATCCACGACCTCTACGACTCGGTCCTTATCCTCGACTTCGGGTCGCAGTACTCGCACCTCATCACTCGCCGATGCCGTGAGCTCGGTGTCTACTGCGAGATGCTCCCCTGCACTCAGAAGATGGCCGACCTCAAGTGGAAGCCCAAGGGTTAGTTTTTTTTTGTTGTTGATGTGCCAACAAATTTCCTTCATTTTTCATCACTATTTCTCTATGAGATGTTGACACGACGCCAGGTATCATCCTCTCGGGCTCGCCTTACTCGGTCTACGCGTCGGACGCTCCCCACGTTGACCCCGCTGTCTTCGAGGCCGGTGTCCCCGTCATGGGCATCTGCTACGGTCTCCAGGAGATCGCCCTCACCCACGGCGGCAAGGTCGAGGCTCACTCCCACCGCGAGTACGGATCGGCCAACATCACCGTTGTCAAGACCGGCAACCCCCACATGGACGCTCTCTTCGAGGGCATCGAGTACGGACCCGAGGGTCTTCGTGTCTGGATGAGCCACGGTGACCAGCTCACCCAGTGCCCCCCCGGCTTTGTTGCCGTCGCCCACACCCCCACCTCCCCCTTCACCGCCATTGCCCACGAGACCAAGCCCGTCTACGGTGTCCAGTTCCACCCCGAGGTTACCCACTCGCCCAAGGGCAAGGAGGTCATCGGCGCGTTCATCAAGAACATCTGCAAGATCAGGCCTGGATGGAGCATGGAGTCCTTTATCCCCAAGGAGATTGCTCGTATCCGCGAGATCTGTGGTGACAAGGGTCAGGTTATCGGCGCCGTCTCGGGTGGTGTCGACTCTACCGTCGCCGCTAAGATCATGCACGAGGCTATCGGTGACCGGTGAGTGATAAGCGCACGGACCTTTTGGCTGACTCTTATCAGTTTCCACGCCATCATGGTTGACAACGGTGTTCTCCGTCTCGACGAGGCCAAGAAGGTCAAGAAGATGTTGACTGAGGACCTCGGCGTCAACCTCACCGTCGTTGACGCTTCCGACCTCTTCCTCGGCCGCCTCAAGGGCATCGAGGACCCCGAGCAGAAGCGCAAGATCATCGGCAACACCTTCATCGAGGTCTTTGAGGAGGAGGCTACCAAGATCGAGGAGGCCTGTGCCGCCGACACCACCAGGGGTCCCATCGAGTGGCTCCTCCAGGGCACTCTCTACCCCGACGTTATCGAGTCCATCTCGTTCAAGGGCCCCTCCGCTACCATCAAGACCCACCACAACGTTGGTGGTCTCCTCGAGGACATGAAGCTCAAGCTCATTGAGCCCCTCCGCGAGCTCTTCAAGGACGAGGTCCGCGCTCTCGGCCGTCTCCTCGACATTCCCGCCCACCTTGTTGGCCGCCACCCCTTCCCCGGACCTGGTCTTGCCATCCGTATTCTCGGCGAGGTCACCCGTGACCAGATTGAGATTCTCCAGGCTGCCGACGAGATCTACATCAACGAGATCCGCGCTGCCGGTCTCTACGACCAGATCTCGCAGGCCTTTGCCGCCCTCCTGCCCGTCAAGGCCGTCGGTGTTATGGGTGACGCCCGTACCTACGACCAGGTTATTGCCCTCCGTGCCGTCTCGACCGAGGACTTTATGACCGCGGACTGGTTCGAGTTCCCCCCCTCTGTTCTTAAGAAGATCTCGTCGCGTATTACCAACGAGGTGAGTAGGCAGGTGTGTGGGAGGGTGTCAGCGACTTGCAAGGTCAAGTCAGACTGTTCTGGCAGTCCTGTTCCCACCCCTGATGACCCAACTCCCCGTCCAGATTGCTGACATATCCAGGTCCGCGGCGTCAACCGTGTCGTCTACGACATCACCTCCAAGCCCCCTGGAACGTGAGTACCTACGTCTCTCCGGAACCTTGTCCGGAGACGGACAGGCGTGTGCTTCGGCATATGCTTGCGGCGTAAAGTGTTTGAACATTACTGACTCCTCCAGTGTCGAGTGGCTGTAAACGAACGATTTTGTATGGGATTGATGCACACACATAGACTCTATTTTCACTGGCCAGACTCGCAGGCGCTGGCATCATGCAGGGCGGGCCCGTCAGCCTCGAGGGCTCGATCGAGTGCTTGCTTCGCAGCTGACGCTAGGCTGCAACGAGGCGTTGAGTGGATCTTGGCGACGCCATCTTGCTGCGCAGTTTTGGGGGTGCCGTTGTCGAGCAGCTTGTCGAGGGCGTCATCGTCGTGGACCATAGGGGGGCGCTGGGCGGCCGATGCGCCCAAGTGATCAGTGCGACGAGTGCGAGGAGCGGAAGGTCGCCACCGGGGCACGCTGGAAACATACATAAAGCCCACCGCGCGCCCCACCTCCTCACTTCTTCCCATTCCCCATTCCTCATTCTTCATTCTTCATTCCCATACCCCTCCTCTTCTTGTCATGTTCCCATATGAGCTGTTCCCACACCCGTCCTCCTCGACCTGTTCCCACAGATGCAGAGCACACCGAGCACCGCCCTAGAGCTCTCAGTGTCCCGTTCCGCACATTGCGCCGCCACACAGTGTATGGGAAGCAGGAGGAAGCTCGGCTCCCGGCGCCGCGCAATCAAGTGACGGGCACATTCCTGTCGGAGCTTGCTCAGAGTATGTAGTTTGGGCGTTCTCAACGCGTCAAAACACCGCCGGCGCCTTCTCGTGTCGACTCGCCCCCGATTCCCACCATATCTCGAGGCGACTTCGAGCCAGATAGCATATATAAGCAGTGGCATGTCCCGTCTCCTCGGCCCCATCCTCTTCTCCTTCATCACTCCAAACTCCCCCCTCTCCGTCCAGCCCCTCCCCCTCGCCACCAACACTCTCGCCACCACTCACGCTCCCACCCCCACCATGAGCAACATGGCCCAGCAGGCGCAGCAGACCCAGGCGCCCGTCGCCGAAGTCCCCAACCCCACCAACGGCAGCAGCGGCCGCGACTCGTCGGCCTCCTCCCTCCTCGAGCCCAAGACGTACCTCGACCCTAACGCCGACGTCGTCCTCCGCTCCAACGACGGGCGCGACTTCCGTGTCTTCTCGCACACCCTCAAGGCCAACTCGTGAGTATTCTCATTCAGCGGCGCAAGTACATTGCGGCCACTTGACACCACGCCTAAAGGCTCTCAAACTTTCGCTGCTACCACCGCTCTTGCGTGGTTGCTCCGGAAGCTTGAAGGCTCCCGATTTTGTCGGCCCATTGCATGGCAGTGGGCCGTTTGCGCGCCGAGCTTTTTCGGGGCGCATCGTCATGCGTCCCTCAGTGTGAGGGACGTCATACCCAACGGCTATCGTGCTTCTCTATGGAGAGGCCCCTAGCCGTTGGAGGACGTTTTAATCTCTGGTGACCGAAAGTCGCCTTGTGCGAACGGTCGCCTTGGTGCGAACGCCTACGGAGACCCGGTTGCACCAGCGGTCTTCTCCTGACCCATATCAATTTGTTATGGATCAAAGCGAGCACACTTGCGAGCATGCTCGTCAGTGTGTTCGCTCGATCAATGAACCTCGAGGTCATCTGCCCTCTTGCCAACAGCACCGCTGACTCCCAGGGACAAGTTTGTGCAGATGCTCGCCAACCAGTCCGGCGAGACGACCATCAACGTCAACGCGGACCGCAAGCCGCTCAAGCTGCTGCTCGACATCATGACCCTTGTCCCCATGCCAGGCGTCTATGTCTGGTCGATGCGCGACCGCATCTTCCCCCTCGTGGAGGAGTACGAGTGCAAGTTTGCCCTCGAGCGCATGCTCGCGATGTGCGTCGAGTGTCCCGAGCGCGACCCCTGGGGAATGTTTGTCGTCGCGTCCAAGAACAACTACCTCCCCCTCGCCCGCGTCGCCCTCTTCGAGCTCGGTCGCGAGGACATGATCAACGACATGGGTCACGACATGGGTACCGCCATGAACGGAATGAACCAGTTCGGCGGCAGCCCCATGATGGGCTACGGCCAGTTCCACGGCCAGGCGCTGAGCCAGTTCAGCTCGCCTTCGATGCCGTCGTCGCCTGAGAGTGCCATGTCCATGTTGTCTAAGCGCTCGTCAAAGGCCATCCCGGCTCCGCCCCTTCGCAACCTCACGTCTGCCAACCTCGAGGGGGTCTCGGCGCCGTTCATGCTCGGCCTCCTCAATGCGGTCATGGAGGCCGCCACTGACGGCGTGCCCCTCACCTGGTACCACGTCGCTGCGCGCTTCAACCCAGCCGGCGACGAGCGCCCAATGACCAAGAAGGAGCGCAAGATGATGGCCATGGGTGGCATGGGCGGCAACCAGCAGCAGCACCAGCAGTTCAACAACATGAACGCGCGTTCCAACATGCAGTCGCCCTCGGGGCACGCGCAGGGCGGCGCTGGCCTTGGTCTGCACTTCAACCCCATCCAGCAGTTCCAGCACCACCAGCCGTTCTTCGGGGGTAACGGTAAGGGCATGCCCCACAAGCAGATGTCGCCGGGCAAGAAGATCCTCGCGTAGGACCTGCTCACTCAGCTGGGTTAGGGATTAGTCTGATCAGTCTGCAGAAGTGTTGTCAATAGAATCAAGTAAATTAGTGCCGTACAATCAATGAAATATGGTTATATACCGACTGGTAGTCCCCCGTCTAACGGTCAGAAATTGGTCAGTCGCACTCACCGCCCACTGCTTGATCTAGATACATCTGGTATGCCGCGGTTACTTCTTTCCCTGCCCCAGACGCGCAAGCAGTGCACCGGCAGCGCCATCCTGGCCCTGGCTCGCGCTCTCGAGCAGATCGCGCATCATGCGGTACTCGCGCTGCTGCTCCTCGCTGAGCTGCGCGACCTCGGCGTCGTTGTCGTCCTCGTACTCGCCGGCATCCTCGAGGGCTGCGCGCAGTTCGGCGTCCATGGCCGCCAGCTCGTCGTCGTCCATGTTGTCCAGGTCGGCCTCGGACGGCAGCGTCGTGAGCGAGTTGAGCTTGGACTTGCCCTTCTTGCCCTTGGGCTTTGTCGACGGGGGCTTGCTGGCCGCCCCGGCGGGCTTCTTGAACTGCACCTTGGGTGCGGCGGCGGGTGCGGCGGCGCTGCCACCCTGCTCGGCCTTGGCGCGCGCGAGCTCCGAGTCCATGGCGGCCATCATGGTCTCGAACGAGTTGAGCGCCGCGTTCGGCTTGGCCGTGTCCACATCCATCGAGTCGTCCTTGGGCTTGGCGCCGGGCGTCTTGAACGTGTTGGCAACCTTGCCCTTGGGCTCGGGCACGTACGCGCCGCGCTCGCGGCGGCTGCTGAGAATGTCGTCCCACTTGTCATCCGGGATACCCAGCGCGTCGCGGGCAAACTTGAGGAAGTCCTCCTCCTCCTGGTCCATGTCCACGTCCATGTTCTCGTTGTCCGCGTGCTCCTGCTCGTTCTCCTCGGCGTCATCGTCGCCCCACACGCGCTGGCGCATGAGCTCGTCCAGCTCGTCGTCGTCAAACTTGAGGTCCTTGGCACGCGCGCGGTCCGCCTTGTCGTCCGCGTCGCCGTCCTCGTCGCTCAGCTCCTCGATGTGCGCTTCGCGCGCCGGCGCGCCGTCGTCCCACTTCATCTGCGCAATCTTGCGGCCGAGAGAGCCCTTGGCCGGGAGGTCTTCCTCCTCGTCGGACGAGTCGGAGATGACGCCGTCAAACTCTTGTTTGGCAAACACTGGCGGACGCATGTTGGGGGGAAGGAGCGAGTCGCCGTACGCAGTTCCAGCCACAACACCCTTGCCGCCCGACTGCGCTTTCCGAGGCGCCGAGTCGCTCTCCACCTCAATGTCAGGCTTGGCGGCAGGAGGCTCCTTGCGTCCCCACTCCTCAGCAGTGAGACCGGGGACGAGGTTGTCCATGCGGTGCTTCCTCTGCTCCTCGGTCGGCTCGGGTTCCTCGTCAGAGTCCGAATCCATGTCGTCGTCAGAGATTTCACTGTACGTCAGTAACAGGTCTCGCTGGGGTGCTCACTCGGCAAATCGTGCTCCGTCGAGATCGCCCTGCCCTCCGATAAACTCCTGCACCTTGGCGGCGAGGTCCTGGAGCGCCTTGCCGTCCTCCTCGCCCAGCTCTGGCTTGCCATCTGCAGGAGCTGCAGGCTTGTGGCCAGCCCCCTTTCGCAACATGGCGTCGATCTCGGCCGGGTCGACCACAAGCCAGCTGTCGCTGTCCTCTGCGCTGCCCTCTGGCGCGGCGAGGTCTGTTGCAGGAACGTCCGCAGACTTTTCAATAGCGCTGTCGACAAGGTATGCAAACGACTGCCGCTGCTGTGTCGTACTGCATGATCAGCGAATGGAATCAACGATTACTCACTCAGAGGAGCGCGCCTTGATCCAGCCCTTGGCCGCCTCCACCTCCCGCTTCTTCCACTCCGCACTTCCCTCCATCTCGTCCCCGAAGAAGCCAGCCTTCTTCAGGTCGGCAATGTACTTCTGATACGCGGGGTCAGACTTGAAGTCCTCGACGCTTGTCTCGGCCTGAATCGTCAGCTTCCATAGAGGCCTTTGTAGCTCACATCAGCCGAACGCCCCTTCCTGCCGCCCTCGCGATACATGATCTCGAAACCGGTGGCAATCTTGACACCGAGGTCGCGCCAGTTGCGCTCGGCCTCGTTGTCCTTGCCTTCGGGGACGTGCCACTCGGGGCCGAACACGCGTGGGGGATGGTACACCTGGCCCTGGAGCTGCGCGTACGCCGCGCGGGTCATGAGCACGGATGAGAGCACAGTCGGTGTCGGGGGGAAATGCGTCATGCGGGCTGCTGCCTGAAATGTCAGCTGTGTCTTCCTAGTGGACGTACTCTCAACTGGGCCGGGTCGCGGACATAGAATCCCTCCACGGCCCGCTGGATGAGCTCTGGCGACGACCGCAGCGCCCGCGCAACAGGTTCGGGGAGGTAGGCCTTTGTGCGGTGCTGGTGCGTCTTGAGCGCCGCGGGGTAGCTGGCTGTCAGCGTTGAAGCTCACAAGGCAGCCCACCATGATATCCGCTCCCAGACGGCATTCTCCATCGCTGGTTCGGCACGATACTTGCCCGTCCGCACGGCATCGAGCGCGTCCGCCTCGCTGACCCACGCGTCGGGATCGAACGCGCGCCCCGCCTCGTCGTAGTTGTCGTCCGCGAGCTGCTTTGGCCGCGCAGCCGCCGACGAGCGGACGTTGAGCGGGATGAGGTGGAGATGCCCGCCGCTAAGCCATAGCTGTTGTCAGCGAAGTAGCATCGCAAAACCCACCCTGTTCTCGGCATTCTCGGGCGCGACCCAGGATGGCAGCTCGTTCGCCGCCTCGATGAGAAGGAACTCGCCGTCCGTGTCCCGAATACTGGCTATCAGCTGTGCTCGCCACCCGACTCACCTCATGATCAGCTCCGGCCACCGGCGCGACACCTCGCGCAACAGCCACACCACGAGCCACTCGTCGTCGACGGCGTCGCCGACGCGCATCGTGCCCGCCAGCTTGGTCGCAGACTCGACCTTGAGCTCCCACCCGTCCTTGTTCCACAGCCACGGCTGCGTGAGCAGCGACTGGACATGCGCCGAGATCATGGTCGCCAGGGCCGCGGCGTCGGCTGCCGCGTCGGTGGAGGTGCCATCCGGCTGCGTAAAGTGGACAGCGTAGTGGAGTGTGTCTTCCGAGATTGTCGGGAGGGGAAAGGCGCGGTTCGCCTCTCCTGGTGGTATGCTCGCCATGGTTGGTTGATCAGGCGGTGCGCTGCTGATGGTGGTCGGGGCAACGATAACAGTGACCAAGGTTCGAGATCTCGAGAGCCCCAACGACGTAGGTAACCAACATTTCATGAAATCACAATAACGGAATTGCGGAGGCAGATCCCCACGTGGCATCTGAGTGGCGACTGGCGAGTGGCATTCGCCGACGATCGCTATCACTTCATCATGCACTTGACCACGGCAGAGCTCCATTGTGCTGGCAGAAGTCTGCAGGTATCAGTGCTCGTTCTGCGCTCGCTGCATCAGAACAGGTCATTATCGCATATAATGGCATCATGGTCTAAGACTCGGATACACCAGGTAACAGTAATTGGTTCGCTGTGAACACCAACACAGGCGCGGCATCGCGCTAGACATAGACCACATGGGGGCTTTGAACATTGGATGGGAGACATAAAGGAGATGCAAGAGGTAGCTTCACGACAGGTTGGAAGTGGTGGCAGGGAGAAGAAATGCAGCAAAATGGCCGGAAAACAAAGGGTGGGTGCACTAGATTCGACGAGGGGGTAGCAAGATCGAACTGCTAAGTGGGGGCTCAGAACCGGATCGTGTTTGGGCGCTGGAGGCCCGTGAACTGAAAGGTGCCAAACTGGGGGCCAAACTGCGGGGTGTTTGGCACGCTGGTGCTGCCTGCTGCCATCTGCGTGGGCATAGGGGTGACATTCAGTGCCGTGTCGAAGATGCTCGGGCGCTGACCCGGCACGCGAGGACGCGGCATCGTGTACGATGGCTGGGTGTGCTCGGTCGGTGTCGGGGGCGAGTGCTGCTGACGCTCCTCCAGCTCGACAGCCTTTTTGAGGCTGTTGAAGGCGGTAGTAAACTGCGACTGGGCACCCTTTTCGAGAGTGAGGCAGGCGTTGGTGCCAAAGCGAAGCTCGTTGCCCTCGGACGGCATGACGGCGCGAGTAAACTCGGCGCGGAAGCGGACACCTTTGATGAGGCTTCCGGTAATGTCACGCGTGTCGGCAATCTTGCACTTGAGGCCGCGCATTCCATCGTACTCGACAACCTTGACGTTTACGCCCTGTTTCGTCAAGCAGCGACGAACAATGTCGCGGCCATCGGTAACCGTCGGGCACTGGACGATGATATCGTACGAGGAAGGCTTGAATGAAAAGAGATTGTTGAACCACGACCTCTTGTTGGTCTGAGACGATACAGACGGCGAAGATGGGTCCTCGGGAGACGAGGGGGTTCCTTTTTAGTCAGCAGAGCTCAAACGACTTGTCGAAGACTAGACTCACCCCTCTTACGCCTCTTCATCGTAAAGGTATCAGACTTGCCATGTGTCGAGAATGCAGATCCACGCTTGTGAGTCCACGATATTGTCGAGGAATCATCGGGCATGTCCAGCGTGTCGATGAACACGTACGAGTTCTCGCGGCCAAGTAATGACTCGATGCGGTCGGGATCAGCAGCGGTAGCAGCAGGTGTGAGCTCTGCTGGCCGAGGCCGGGAGGGGACACGTCCCGAGGGCTTGCGGCCCGGGATCATTGGAGCAGGACGCTCGGCCTGAAGCACAGTCGGTGTCGGCGGAATCGCCGCAGGTGTGGAGCTGTGGTAGCCACCATAGCTAGAACCGGACGAGGTACGCGCCGACTCGAGAACAGGTGTCGGCGAATGGAACCCAGCCGACAGCCCTGGTGTGAGGATTGGCGACTCGCACCGGCTCGACACTGAACGGGCTCGGTAACTGCCCGATGCTGCACTCCAACGACCAGAAACAGGGGGCGGTCCAGATCGCGAGGGAGCGCGAGGCGCGGTGCCAAACCCTAGGCCAACAATGGGGCTGATGGGCGAAGGAGGGACAGGTGAAGGAGAGAATCGTGCCTCGACCGAGATCGAGTTGAGAGAAATACCCTCAGTCTCATCGTCCGGGGCATCACCAAACCTGTCCTCCTCCTCTTCCCTGACCGGTGTTGTGCGCTCCTCCATATTGGTATCCAGATGGCGGTGCTCCGGGTGTGGCGACGTTATAGGGCTGCCAACCTGCTGAGACATGTAGGACATGTAAGCAAGGAACTCTGGAGTTTGCACTGTCGAGTTGGCCGAGCTGCTCGATGCTGTCGACGAGCGAATAGTCATCGAGTTGATCTGGTTTGCAATCTCGTGTAAGAACGTCTGTAACTGCTGGTTGTCCACTTGTGGCGGCGACAAGGGAGGTAACTGGGGCGGCGAAGCGTCGACCATTGATCGTGGCGACAGTGGGGCAGCCTGAGCATGGGGCGACATTGGGGATCGCACAGTCTCTCTCTGGTGAGGGGGCGAGGACTCCTTGACAGGTGTCGGCTGCTGTAATGTGATTGCAGGCGCTGCCGGCACCTCGAGCTGCGAGACCGTGTTGATGACAGGAGACGGTGCCATTTGTGTCCGAGGGCCAGCTGGCGGCGAGCGAGGACCAAGTTTGGAAGGCTGGCGCGACACTCCCGACGCGTCTGGTGTATATCCCATGAGGGGCGAGTCTGGAGCCATACCTGCCTTCTTGGGCGTTGGAGCTTGAGGACGGGGAGGGGGAGTGTGATGTGACTGGACCGAGTCAGTTTCCCTCAACGGCGCAGGTTTGCGACGGACGTGCTGGATGGTGGCCTTCTCTGTACGAGCCTTTTCTACGCGACGATGCCTTGTAGGCGAACGCACGCTGTTGGCACCGTGGCCATGATGGCCGTTGGTGTGGCCACTGGGCACGACCTGGCGGACAACTGAACGGACGCTTCCAGACGGCTCCGAGTCTGACTCTTCGTCTGAAGCACCGTCCATGTTGTAGTTTTCCAGGTGACGATCTCTGTACTTTACCAGCAGGTGGTAAATCGCCTTTTCCCAAGTCTTCTCGGAGCTCATAAGCGCGGCGTAGATCTCGGGCTCGGTTGCTCCATGCCACAGCGTCTTGAGGTTGGACAGAATGTCCGCGTCAATCTCGCTCGCCCGCACCGGCCGTGCAATTGCCCCGAGCGACAATGGCGTGGGAAGCGGGCGGTCGCCAGTCTGAATGGGTGCTTGAGAGGTGAAGAAAGGGTGCGCCATGATTTTAGGCATGGTGATGCGCCGTTCAGGATCCTTCTCGAGCATTCTCCGCAGCAAATCCCGTGCAGGAGGGTCAATGTCGTCGGGCATTTCAAAGTGGCCGAGCTTGACCTTTTGAAGCAGCGCACGGATGTTGTCGTCATCAAACGGCAGTCGCCCGGTGAGGAGAGCGAACAAGATGATGCCGCAAGACCAAATGTCGCTGGCGGTTCCATCGTACGCCTTTCCTGCCACAATCTCTGGCGACGCGTAGTGCGGGCTTCCGCAGGATGTCTCGAGCATGCGCTCGTCTGCCTGCCATGCCGCCATGCCAAAGTCTGCAACCTTGATGTTCTTGTCCTTGTCGAGAAGCAGATTCTCGGGCTTCAAGTCTCGGTGGCAGATGTTGAACCGGTGACAGTAGTCGACGGCGAAGATGATTTGCTGAAAGTAGTGCAACGCCTCGCTTGGTGGGAGACGTCCTCTCCTCACGAGGTAGTCGAACAACTCGCCACCGGGCACGTACTCGATGACAAGGTAGCTAGGGGGGAGTGTCAATGACGTGAACGTGCGCCGCAGGGTTTACTTACAGGTCATGGGCAGTCTCCCAAACATCGTACAGGGATAAGACATTTGGGTGGTCAATGAGCTTCATGATGACAATTTCACGCTCAATGCCAAGCAAGAGTTTTTCTGCCCTGGCACCCGCTTCGTTCATTGACAGTCGTGAGGATAAGATGAGGCCCTTGGGCACGATCTTGACGGCAGCGTAGTGGCCGGTGGTGAGATGGCGCGCAATCTTGACTCGGCCTGATGAGCAGCAATGCGCGCGGGTGGGTACCAGGTCATGGGTGTGAGATGTGCCGTACGCATGTGCCGTGACGATGAAACGCGTTTCGGCGATGGACAGTGTTGGATCGTTTGGAACAGTTCGGTAGCAGTGGTGTGTGTTTGGGAGGGGAGGAATTATCAGCGTGATGGTCCGTGTCGATCAGAGCCAGTTAGTGGTGCTTACCAGATGATCCCTTGCCAATGGTTCGTCCAATACGCCACTGCCCAATCGTCTTCATCTCCTCACGTCCGGAGCCGGACGATGTTGAAGAGATGCGCCGGTTGTTGTTGCTTGCTGTGCTGGAACGGTTGCTTGGCCCAGACGACCCGGACGCGTGGGAGCGCCGAGTCGCCCCCTGTTCATGTTGGCCTGACATTACAGACACGGCTGGCGGCGCCGGTGGCCAACACGGGGTTCTCGAAGAGGGAGAGGGATGGCAGGGGAGGGGAGACGCGAGAACAAGTCGGCAGCGAGCGGTGACTGGCGAGCGATGACAATGAAGAGCGGTGTTGATGAAAGAAGCAAAGAGGTAAGGGTGGAGAGGTACAGTAGTAGCAGTGTATACGCGCGACGTAGGCGATATCGACGCGCTCTAGGTGACAAGAATAAGCCTCTACGTGTTGAAACGGAATCGAGTTGGCAGTCGTGGCGGGTCCTCGTCGGATGTCAATGACGAAAGCAAACCGGAGGTGCTGTCGAGTGCGGAGAATGCAATGAATGCGACTGAAAGAGAGATGAAAGACAAGAAATGATCCGGTTGGGAGAGTTGGGATGTTTGGTCTGGTCGGACGCAGGGACAAGGAGAGACCAAAGTCCCTAAGTCACAAGTCGGGGGTGGGAAATACCGTACCGTGCGGCGGCGGGTAGGACCTGGGTGGGGGGCAGCTGTCGCGCTTTCTTAGGTTGCTATGTTGGTATTTCGTGCGTTTGGGCGTTTAGGCCGTGCCACTACTGCCAGATCGTCTTCTAGACGATGATAGTGGTCGTGCTCAACGATATCGTTGACAGCGATGCGAAGATTGGTGTTGAGATGTGGAGAAATCTGATCACCAAGGTATGGGCTGCCGTTGCTTGTCTGTCGGGTAGCCAGGTGCAGGTGCAGGTGCAGGTGCAGGTCTAGGTGCTAGGAGCCAGGAGTCAAGGAGTTGCGCGGCTCGCACTGGCACTGCCCCAGGTATCGCGACTGGCTGGCTGGCTGGCTTGTGCTCGCACTACAGGTGAGCTACGGGTATCTACAGTCCTAGTCTCAGTACTACTACTACCACAGTACTGCTGTACTGCTTGAGAGTATGACAAAAAGGTAACGGAACACTCCAAAAGTAAGGATTTGGGTTAGAATGCAACACCCGGATTAGGTCACAAAATCAAAGGATGAGGTCAGACGCGTGCTCGACCACTCTGCACACTACCTGCACCAACGCGAGTTATACACACAATGCATTCATGCATAGCTCTACCACCCATGAACAGCACCTCCTACAGTGCTTATCATACACCAGAGCAGGCTGCATTAGTTTGTTCTGCATCAGCTCGCAAGGCTAATACGATGCCGTGGCCGTGGGCTTGTGGACTAACTTTGGCTTTGCCCCTAGAGCCGATAGCGTCGTTGTTTGGGTTTGCACCCTGTGGACCCGTCTCTCTTCCTGCTCACTCTGTCACTGTGACTACTACTGCCATACTTGCTCAGCCGCCGAGCGCACCAGCGCAAGTCGGCCCAAAGTCAGGCGCGCACAAAAAGCGAGACATTCGAGGTACACCCAACCTTTTCATTGGCTACGTACATGCCTCCCATGTTTGTCACCCACGCGCATATGCGCTCGTTCGAAACATTGCGGTCATTCGGCCCATCATTCACGCCATGCACGCCATGCACGCCATGCACGCCATGCACACCATCCAAGACATGGACCTCCGGCATCTGCGCTCCAGCTTCCAGACAATTCTGACTTTGCTCCCTGGTGACTTGCTCCACTCTCCCTCCCTGTGATTAAAAATCCATCAATCCGTCCTCCGCACTTCGCTTCGCTCTCCCTGCCCACCAAACTACTACTGGATCAACCGAAATACAATCCGTACCGTAGTCAGAGACAAGCTTCATTTCAGTCCTCTCAAGCTAGAGCCGGTGCATGGAACTGCAGCTCCGGCTGCTTGCGCTCGTAACAACAATCAACAATGGTGCTACAAGCCCTGACCTCTGATCACCCAACCAGTACATGGGCAGAGGACGGCAGATGGACTCGCACTCGGGCTGCTTCTGGTGATCTGGTGAACAGGGATGGGTGGCTCCCTATTAGCCTCGCCGACAATCTCACCAATTGATCATCAACTTCGATCCCCCATTGTACGCTTGCAACCCAGTAATGAATGTCGGAGCTCTCATTGCCTTTGCAGCACGCGTCCGAAGGAGGCTATTAGCCACTTGCAATGCGGCGCGTAAAACTAAAAAGACCCTGGTGTTTGTCTGCGGGAGTGCCATACCAACATACGAGGCGAGCTAGGTCCGTATATTCCAGGTCGGTTTGCCTGCCCTTGGGTCAAACACGCCGGACTGGCGTTGCACGATCTCTGGGCTACGGTACGTGCGGCACGGGTGTCTGGTATGGTAATTGTCCTCTGGGTTTTAGGCGGAACTGTAAATGCGCCAAGGCGTCGAAGTGAATAAAACCTTGAGACTATGATGAGCATGCCGGTGAGGGATGTGGCAGTAGACCGCACTCATGCAGAAAGACTGAGAGCTGGAGCGACAGTCCAGTCTAAACTGAGAGGCAGATAGCGTTCACAATGGAGAGGAGCGCGTCCATGTTGATGAAACATTCCACTGCTGCGTGCTTGACTTGTTCGCTTGCTGGCCATTATTTTAGATCCTGGACGCGACAGCAAGCCGACTGACTGCAAGCGACTGCAAGCGAGGCTGTTCAAACAGGGCCAACATACAACCCCCCCCCCTTGGCCATTATCAAGAGATCTCCTGTCGCACAAGTGTTCCAAGACGACTGTTGATGCTGTAAACAAGTGTCGCAGGTGTAACGGAAGCTGCGGTTGCTTACGAGAGATGGCAACCCAGACTGTTACTGACGCGAACCTGCCCAGTAGGGATATCGCATTGCTTAATCTAGTAGTTCTAGTAAGCCGAACTCCTAAAGTCAAGATCTCTTTTATTGCGACACACCACCACCACAAAAGAACCACAAGAACCACAAGAACCCACCCAGTCAGCCACACGGCGAACTAAGAGCTGTACCATTGCGGGTGTGCCACTACGGCACAAGAGCGAGATGGAGATGGGACAACGACGTCTTTAGGGCACAATGACCCGAGATCAAACTCAAGACGGCTCCTCGGTTCTTGGCTAGAGGTCAAGGTTGGGCTGATCGCACAAAGCCCAAAGCCAGAGGTATCCTATATTCCTGATCGCAACCTTCAATTCTACGAGCTAACTGAAAAGGGCGGCTCAAGGTCGGGCTAGTGAACAGAGCAGCAAAGCTGGCATCAATTGCTGGTGACATAGTGGGGTCGATAGCTTTTCAGCGCGTGATGCACTAAATCAACTTTGGCAGCAGCAAGCTGTCGATCTGGCTCTCTGGGTCTCCGGGCTTGCCCCTCTCCCCCTCCTCTTGCCCCCCTTTCGCGCGTCGCACGTCCACCTGCCGACGTATCTGCGCATCTGCATGCCTGCATTGCCTGGGTTTAGGTATACACGTGATCCTGCCCAGATTGTACAGAGCCTTGTACTGGAGTAGGGCGATTACGTTGTATTCACGGTAGGGAATCATAATCTTCGGGTCCAAAAGGATGGCGACTTCAACGGCGGTCCTGGTTCCTCGTTTCGTTCTCATCATACAGCCCAGCCCAGGCGCGGCAGTCGTTCGCCGTTGTCGGTGCACAGACTGTGAGCTGCGCAGTGGCACTGTCGTCCTGATCTTGTGGATTACCCCCGGATCGACCGTCCCTAGCATCGCACACATTGCATAACTGACCCTCGCTCAAGTGCGTCGCGCGTCGATGACCTCCTAGCCTGTCACATAGCGTGCTCGAGCTCAAGTGGCTAAACTGGTGCTCGGAAGTGACTCCCTGCCACCCACCAGCATTCCCCGTCCGTGCGATCTCATCGGCAACTGGAGTCTCCCAGACGCCACCGCCGGCCACCGGGTTGACTCGGACGACTAATCGAATAAGCCTCCAACAATCCCACGCCAGTTGGATGGGCCCATTCATTCGTTTCTCTTCGATCAACGTGGGGCTGCAGGGATCGCGAGATCTTATGGATCAACAACTTCCGAGTCCTTGCCTCTGAGCTCCCCAGTGTTCCACTCGCCGGCCCTAGTGCAATGCCATCGGGTGTGTTAGAAAGGGCATGACGTGCGTTGGCGCGCAAAAGGTCAACAAACCGAAAAGAATGGAATGATCGATTCCAACCTATATCTGACGCCACAGCAAGCCCACTCCTTCATTGGGACAAGGCGCGTCTTGTTTATGCAGGGATTGTTTCTGTTGGCACAGCACTCCTGAGGGCGAACAGCCAACGTCCACCTCGCAGATAGCGCCCAAGCATCGAGGCTTGAAGGGACCGAATAATGTGCGTAAATGAGAGCGCCACCCCGTCACTGAATCCACTGGCTGCGTATACCTTGCGCAAATGTATTTACGTAGATCATAGAATTGTGGCTCCACCCTAACGTACGCGGGTATGGGGCGTTGTCGCCATACGACGCGAGACAGCTGCCAGCCGTACCGTGCCCGGCGCCGTGTATTCATCGCATGCAACTGACGATCACGGAGGAGCAGCCTCGCCTTGCTTGGCCTTGCTTTCGATCTGTGCCACCGGCTCAGCCACCGGTAACCTGCACTCTACCTGAGCGGCTACAGTGTAAGCTCCCGCACTTTAAAGGATGCGAGCAGCCCACCGTCGGAATGCAGAGCTGCAAACAGGAACGACGTTGCGACGCGGCGCGCGACGGATGATTGCTGTCGAAATGACGGAATATCTCCGCATACACGCGCCAACGACAGTGCTCGTCAGTCTTGATCGATACTAGCTCGATCCTCGAGTCCCAGGAAGAGGTATTCTCCGTTGGGTCTCCAGGTCGTAGATGTGCAGCTGGCGAGAATATTCCATTTGGGCTGGCGATCGCTGGCGAGGACCTGTACGGCATGCGGTCTGGTCCTCTGCTGTTGAGCGGGAGCGAGTTAGTTTCGGAATGATGGAAAGAAGCTTTATCATATGTAATCGCTGGCGCTAAATGCCTGGCAGCTTGCTCGTTTCGGCCAGTTGTTATCTCGTGCAGACTGATATGACACGCCGTTTTGGTCACATTCCCACACTGGTGGGCAAACGCCGTTGCGCCGCTGCACACCCCAGAGTCCGACGCCCTGGTCTCTCAAACGAGCCATCCCAGTGAGGGAATTCGTTGCAACGGCGACCTCGTTCCTCGAGACGCGAACTCGATCACATGCCTGAGGTTGTGACCGTCTACCATGTACGCTCTATTACGACATTCTTGGCTCCGTAGGCTGTTGTTACCGTACAAACACCCTTGGTACCAGACATTTGACGGCGAAACAGAAACATCCAAGCACTCAAACACCAGGGTCGGGGAGGGCCGTGGTCGGAGTCGGATCTGGAGACAGGTATCGTAGAGACAACCGCACGGGAGGGTGGACAGCCGCCTGATGGTCATTTAGCAACGCCGAGGTCGGCCCTGGCTGGCAGCGTGTGCTGATTGGCACCGCCCCAGTAGGCACACTCTCGAGAGCATGTGGAGCATGGGAGTGCGAAGTCAAGTGCCATTCACCGCTGGGAAATTGTGGCGGAGACTTTCGGAACAAGTGGTGAATGTGGCAGAAATGACGATCTTGCGGCTCAGTTGAATGTGGCTGTTCAGCTGTTATGGCATCCGTGCCGACGTTCGTCTGCCTCGATTACACGTATGAGCTGGTGTGAGAGAATGTGTGAGAGGATGTGTGAGAGAATGTGGGAGAGATTGTGTGGCATAGCGGTCTGGAATGGGCCGCCCTGCACGTAGCATAGGTGGGGTACGATTGTATTACGGAACGTGCGACTAACAGGCATGCCCAAGAATCACATGCGCCGTATCAGTCGACCTGGCACGCCCTCCTCTGCACAACAAGCAACCAGACCACGAGGAACAGGCGCAGAAAGGAGGGGCGTGTGGGCCACGTCAGCACAGGGTGGCACGAGGCTGGGGGACGTGCAGAATACAATTCCCCGAAAATACATGTAAAATGCAGGAAAATAGCGCAAAAATCGTGTGTGCCGCACACCTGCGCCGCCCTCGAGGCTCACTGTATCGTTCTCTTCACAGCATCATCGCCATGTGGTGAGCCCAGAAGCTTGGGCAAGTCTGTGAAGGTGAAGTTGCTGTTCGCTGCGAGTCCACTTATCTACTGACGCGTTACCCTCGTCTGACATTCTACTTCTTTCGTCGACACCTGTTCCTCCCTCTCTCCAACTCAACAACACAGCCATGCCCCGCTCCCCCAAGTCTTCAGGTCCCAAGCCCAAGCCATACCACCGCGTCGACCTCTCCGACTCCTCGCTCAACATGGTAATCGCTGGCTTTGCCCCCAAGACCGAGCCCGGCACGGCTCCGGGTGACACCTCGTCCTTTTCAGACTTCCTCGCGCCATCGGAGAAGAAGCCCACTCCATCGGTGACTCCCTCTCTCGGCCCCGAGGCCGATACCAAACCCGAGTCAGACGACCGGAAGCCCCGCGCCGCCAAGAAGTCCAACAAGTCCGCAGGCAAGTCTGGCGGCAAGTCCGGCCCCTGGAGCGGCGACGAGTACATTGCCGTCTTCAACGCAGCGACAGCCAAGGTCGGCGGCCCCGCGTCATTCAACGACGCCGTCCCCGGTCGCACCGGCAAGCAGGCCTACCTTGCCTGGCGGTGAGTATGGATGCATTCCAGGCTGACAGGCAGCCAGGTCGTCCAGGGCGTGTGCACCAAGGCGCTCAAGGAGAAGGGCGTCTAGACGGCATGTAGGATCGGGCTGAATCGGTGGAGGCATACATTGGGCTGAGCACACATGAGTGGAATGTCGGGGGTAGTACATATGCAACATGATTATACCAACGTACTTGCTTTCTCACACTCACCATCACCGATCCCCGACCATGCCGCGCGAGACGAAACCCAACGTCGCGCACGGCAACAAGCCATACAGTACGGAGGCCGACACCCAGTCTTCCACCACGAAAGTCGGCCCGTTCACCGCAGCCGAGTGTCTCCAGCTGTTCGACCATGTCATTAAGCACGGCACGGGCAAGGATAAGCTCGATAAGGCTGTCGAAGGACGTACCTGGCGTCAGTGCTACGATACCTGGCAGTAAGTGGGCCAGACGGGAGGACATTAACGAGCAGCAAGCGGGTTCTTCCGCGCTGCCGTGCTGCTATCGCCACCGGAAAGTGACAGGCGCGACGGCAACGTCGTGGCCTGGCGTACATATCGTCGACGAGGGTGTGGCAAGAGGCATGCATTTAAGGATGCATTTGCTGTCAAGTCGTCTGCTGGACATGAGGAGCACACGAGGCCGCCACAGAGTGCAGCCGTCAGAACCACGAGGTGGCAGCACCTATGCCTTTGTACTTTTGACCATTTGCGCCCTGCTCGTTGCGTTGTGTAGATCACGGATCATGGGTTGTCGACAATCCAGTCACACGTTGCGCATCGGTCAACACATCAGCGGAGCAATGAGTGCGACATTTGCCAGCCAAGGACGGAGCTGGGAATGAGCAGATACTAAACATCAATCCATCGACCGTCTCTCTTCCCATCGTCCTCGTAAATCATTCCACCTACACCACCCATCACCGTCACTCTGTCGTCAAGATGCCCCGCGGTTCCACCCCCAAGACTCCGCCTCGCAAGCCATACCTCCCCCGTGTGTCGACCTCGCCCACCACGTCGAGCAAGGCGGGGCCAAAGGAGTGAGTGTGGTCGTGTTAGCAGAGGTGTTAGCAGAGGGTTGACGGCTCAGAGACACCAAGGCCTCTACCGGAGCTGCGGCGCGCCGCTGGACCAACACCGAGTACCTCGAGCTCTTCAACTACGTCGCGGCCAACACTGGCAGCTTCGAGGGGGCCGTGGCGGGCCGCACTCGGAACCAAGCGTATCAGGCCTGGCGGTGAGTGTCACAGTGGAGGGTCCTGTCAGAGTCTCGTCAGTCGTTTGGCTGACAGTACCCAGGTGCACTGTCCTCCCGTTCATCACCAACGCACTCATGACCAAGGACGGCGGATCGGCAGCGGCCGTTACCACCAGCAAGCCTCGTACCAAGAAGCCGCGCCGCGAGGACATCATGGTCGATGCCGACGACGAGAACAAGCCCAAGATCGAGGTCGAGGATGAGAACGGTGGCGAGAACTGAGAAAGCGTCAAAGGATCAGCTCGCCGTGTCCGAATCAAAAGTTAGCAGCAAATACCATACTCACATCTAGTCTGTCTTAGGTGTCCGTCTTATATCCATGTCAAGGCTTGTCGATGACCTTCAGCTACGCAGCTCCTGGCTTTCGAGCGAGTAGGCATGCAGAGACATACTAACACCGTGTGCTAACCCTTGCCAAAGCGCCTGACCTGTTACAAGATGAAGATCGCCGGGAGTTCTCGACATGAGTGCAACAGCCAGAGTGATTCACCTCGTACGTTGCTTCCCCTGCGTGGCACAACGCCTTGCCTCCATCTCCATTCCGCGCGACATTACCGTACCTAGATGTGCCGTCATGGCCGCTGCCGCTCCACAATGCACCACATCCGACAGGCGGCGGCTCGGTAGGACGACAAACTTGGCTCCCGGCGTGACCGTCACGCTGGGCTAGCCGTGGACAGTAACGTGAACCGCGTCTAACGTTGCGGGTGTGCGCGCGCGTGACGGTCTAGTGCGCCATCACGGCATGGGCACGGGGCTGCGTTTTGTGGCTGGGCTGGATAGCTTACTGCAGATGAGAGCGAACGCGCGAGTTTGCAACTGCGACGACACCGGTTAGTCACCGTCGCCGGAGAAAGCCGGCTGGCTTCGACGATGACGCTGGTATGCTGGAACCGAATTGGTCGTGCCGCGGGTTCAAACCGACGCGTCTTTCTGTGCTTCTAGCCATGTCTGACTTGCTTTCGACGCGTCTCATTCTTCGCAGCCTACTGATGTCTGCAGTCTGACGCTCACTCGCGACGTGGGAGCTCTCGGGCTACTGACTCATGTCCTCGTACTCACCATACTGACAGACAGAGTGGGATCGGTCCTGATGTGACGTGGTCCATGTCCTGCGCCGAGCGCGCACGTACTGGCCAGCATGCCAAGCATATGCGAATGAACGGGCGTGGTGTGGCGTGATGACTCCGCGAGGCGGTCATGCCTAGGTGGCGAGGCTTTAGATTTACCTGCTCCCCACACCTATCCTTGCGCCCTGGGCACGCCCTCCTCGCCACTGGGAAGCTAGCGAGGGCAACGACCACGTACCACAGCACGGAACGTGACTCCAATCGTTCGCTCTCCACTCTTCTCTACGTTGCTCACAAACACCTCGAATACATACACCCACACCATTTACCCGCCATGAAGAGCGAGCCCTCGAGCACCGCAGACGTCAAGCCCCCCACTGCCCCGACTCCTGGCAAGAAGCACAAGAAGCACTCGGACTCAGACACCCAGACCCCGACGAAGCGCACCCGCACGCCCGGCAGCGGCCAGAAGTGGACGGCGGCGGAGCTCGAGCAGCTGCTCGACGCCGCCATCGGCAGTGTCCCGGGCATCAAGGACTTTGAGGGCAAGATCGCGGGGCGGACCGGCAACCAGTGCGCGACTAACTGGAAGTGAGTCGGCAAGCTGGCGTGGCTGACAGCAGGAACCGCATCAAGCCGTTCCTCGTCGAGGCACTGCGGAAGCGGGCAGAGGAGGGCGGCAAGAACGTGGGCTAGGAGGGCCGAGGATATCAATGGAATGTGCAGGGCTGGGGGATGACACCTCGTGCCCAAGGCCGAAATGAGGCGGGCGCATGTAGTCTTCGGGCATCATGTCATTATCACAACATCTACACAAACGAGGCGTTCTCAACTCCTCAGCAATCGGTGGTTGGCGGCGCCCTGCAGACAAACCCACATATGTGCTCAGCTGCCAGTCTGTTCTCATGAAGTCAGACCACCTATCGTTCTTCCTTTCTCACACTTCTCTTTATTGCAGCGACTCTAGCACTCGCTCTACAGCTTTCACACCCTCAGCGATATCGCCGTGCCCGCTCCTCTTGTGTCTATCAGAACAACTACCACTCACACCACTCACACCTCTCACAACATTCCGGCCTTCGCAGCTTCTCAGCCCCGCGCTCTCCCTCGCTTTCCCTTGCCCTCTCGGCACTCTTTTCCCGCTCCACCCTCCGCCGCAATGTCCCACTCCACCCCCGAGGTCAAGTACGAGATCGACGACAACAACAACGTCGTCC
Organism: Apiotrichum gracile; assembly: GCA_001600335.1. Taxonomy (NCBI): domain Eukaryota; kingdom Fungi; phylum Basidiomycota; class Tremellomycetes; order Trichosporonales; family Trichosporonaceae; genus Apiotrichum; species Apiotrichum gracile. The sequence continues at coordinate 2,758,715 of BCJO01000003.1, read as the reverse complement.
AGGTGGACGAGCTCGACATCAAACCCGACGTCAAGAACGCCAAGCCGGAGGGCAAGCGCAAGCGCACCGGCACGAGCGCCACTAAAGCCAAGCCCGAGCCTGAGGACACGGACGACTACAAGCCCGCGAAGCGTGCGCGCGCCCGCTCCGGCGGCGGCAAGCGGTGGACCGCGGCCGAGCTCGAGGCGCTGTTCCTCCGCGCCACCGTCGCGACGCCCAACTTTGCCGACGCCGTGCCCGGCCGCACGGCGAATCAGTGCCATCAGACGTGGCGGTGAGTGGTTCCTGGTGTTCTGCTGACCCCAGCGCCACGATCGTCCCTTTTATTATTCGCAGCCTCCAGGAGCGCGGCAATGCGGCGGCGGGGCGGCGCGAGGAGTAGGTGTTTGGAACGCCGAGCGAGAGTGACGGGCTTGGGCAACGGAGGGGGCTCTACGATATCATGGCGTGTGGGGTACTGTGCAGAGGGACAGGCTGCACAGGCGTCAGTCAGTCCAGTAGTTCACGGAGTGGGATATGTATGTAAGTGGTGCCGAGGGAGGGTTCCGCAAGTCAGTACGGAGATACTGTTCCGGAGGGGATAATGACTGCGCTACTGATGATACGATGGCTTTGCCACTGTCAGTACATCGAGAAATTCCCGTCGTTTCCGTCTTCGGGCAGGAGAGAAAGACAGCCAACACGGTAGATTGTCCGCACTTACAGGCTACTCTCTGAAAGCCTGAAGGTGCCACCATGTCCCTTCGAACAAGTGCCATGTGACCATACGCATGCGGTGGCAAAATGAGGCGAGCAGACTAGCGCAGACTAGCTGATAAGAAATGGCTATATATACGTACTAAAGTTTCAAGAATCGAGCTCCCCACCAAACCACACATTCATTATCATGAACCCCCACTCACAGCAACTGGCTGCGGCGCGTGCGGCCCTAATGGCGTCGCAGCCAGGTGCCCAGGTGCGCCCTCCCTCCGATGCCTCCCAGTCTCAATCAGACCCCTCCTCTAGCTCTCGTAAGACCTAATTAGAGCTTTTAGAGCGTTGGTAACATAACTTACGTACCAGAGCATGGAGGTGGAGGTGGTGCTGTGCCCCCACCGACGATCGCCTTGTCGGTGCCAACGTCCGCAAACCAGCCGGCGTCGACTGATCAGATGTTGCTCGACAGTGAGTCTAGGCGTGGCTCGACGATTGGTCTCCCTAACAGTGCTCAGCCCTCGCGACCATGTTGGCCGACCTGTCATCCCAGATGCACGGGCGCTTTGACCAGATCGACGCCCTATTCGAGGCCCGGTCCGACCGGCTCGACGCCCGGCTCGACGCCCGGCTCGACAGGATGATCGCCCCGAAGAAGAAATAAACGCGCCCTTCGATGGGATGGACGGAGCTCCGGAGCTGCGAATGCTCCACTGGTGTGTAATCATGTAGCCGAAAAGTAGTCCTGTACGTGCACAGTGCTCATGTATATACATATACCCCCAGCGAGAGCGTACGAGCGTTGAGCCGAAGTGCGAAGGAGGAAGAACGCGTGGCATTGTCAGTGGGTGTGGCGGCGCCACTCACCTCCACCCAGAAACTCTCGACCAACGCGAGCCGTCTTCAAGCCGCAAAGTCGCAATAATCACGTCAACATGTCTATGCATACAATGTTCGCAGCGCGCGCGCGCGCTCTACTACAAGAGCCTACTACAATGGCAGCACATGGGGCGAGATTACCGCCGCTTGTTCGATTTGGCGGGCTTTTTCGCCTTGGGATTGCGCTTACGCCTCTCGGTGCACTGCGGACAGATCCAGTTGCCTTCGGGCGTCTTGTCGAGGCCGAGACAGGCGAGATGATACCATTCAATGATGCACTCATCGTCGTCGCACCCGATCATTTCTCCGTAGCTGATCTGGCGACATGTGCAGTAGGCCTTGGAGTCGACTTCGTTGTCGCCTGCGGTACCTTCGTCGGCAATGTCGACCTCCTCGACAGCGACGGCCTTCTTTGCAGACGACGCGCCACCGGAGCGCTTCGCTGGCCGCTCCTCCTCCTCGGGCTCCTCCTCCTCTTCCTCCTCTTCATCGTCGCGGGAACGCTTGACTCCACGAGCGCGACGCTTGTCGCCATTATTGGCCGGAGTGGCACCGCCACTCTTGGTGGCCGAGCCTTCCCGAGATGCGCCGAGGTCCACGCCGAGCGCGCCGGTGGGTGCGAGCGAGTCGTTGGAGGGGGTGGGGTGCATGGGCTGAGCCTTGCTGTTTCGCCGAGGCTGGTCGTCGTCGGCACTGTCGTCGTCGGATTCGTCGGCTGGCTTGACGACCGCACGAGCCTTGGCCGCCGCAGCGGCAATCTGGCGGGCTGTCCGAGGAGCCGGGTCGCCCTTGCCATACGTGCCCGAGGCGACGGACTCGGTGGGAGATGCGGCACGGTTGGTCCTGACAGTCAGCAGCAGGTCAATATGGTTGGACTCACTTTTTGCGCTTCACCGGCACCTTCTTCTTCTCGTCCTTGCCAGTGAGGCTCGACGCGTCGTCGTCGTCCTTGGCGACGTCCTTTCGGTTCTTCTTGCGCTTCGTGGGTGTCCCACGGTCGTTGAATGGCGAGCCTGTTGTCCGGCCACCGCGACGGGTAGTCGCTTGCGGCGGCGGCGGAGGGAGCGTGAGCGCGGCGGTGTAGGGCGAGGGCTGGTCGTGCTCGAGCAGAGTGGAAGCCGCGAGAAGCGCAGAGATATGCCTCTGGTGTGCCATGATCTAGGGTTAGTCATCGTCGTGGCTCGGATACTCACTCCATCACACGCGCCTCCGGCCACACGAATCTTATCATCGCCACCAAGCTTGTAGCGCGCCGCCTCCTCGGCAATCTCCTGCAGCAGCTGGAACCGCTGTTCGGGGCCGACGCGGGGGTTCTGGATCCAGTCGATGAGCTGGTGCAGCTTGCGCTCGAGGTTGCAGAGGGTGGCTGGGAGTTAGTATCAGGTGGAGGTGGAGGGTGGTCATTTGTCTGACTGATAACATCCCCTGCCGCATCCGGCTTCAACTCACAGTACAACACGGCACCCAGCTCGTTCAGATCGCTGTGCACACGCGTGAGCTCGACAGGGATCTGGTCAACAGTGTCCATAAAGTCTTGGATGACCAGGATGTCGTTCGTGTCGTTGATGACCGGAACGGCCGGGGCAGGTGGAGGTGAAGGGGACAGAGCCCGGGGCGGCGGCTGGACCGCGGCCTTTGGCGGCATGGTGCGTGATTATCTCGTCTAGTGCGTGTGCGTTGGTGTCGTGCAAGATGACGGAGGTGGCGAGGAGAGGTGGATGGGTGATGAGCTCGAGCAAGACGTGATGGATGGCGGCTGGAAAGGTGGAGAGGGTGGGGGTCAATCTGTATGCGGGGCGTGATGGACACAATGGTAATCGTCGGGTTGGTGGTTATTTTACACGTGTATTTTAAATTTCCGAGAGTTTTAAGACAGAAAACAACATGAGCTGCCTTATCACTCCACGCGGTTCCCACGCCCTTATCTGAACCCCCCAGACCTCGACCAGTGTCTCGAGTACGAGGCATAGATCGCCATCGTTGAGCAGCATGAGCAGCGCAAACGGACAGTACTCTTGACACTCCAGCGTACTCTGAAGGCATATCAGCTTTAACACGAGCGCCCTCGATGCCCGCAAGGACAAACGCAACACCAGCCCCTCGAAATGCAATCAGTCATCAACTGACATCGCCATGGGCGCCTCTGTCGCCCATGACGATCAGAGCAAAACCTCTCCACGGGCCCCAGGGGGCGTCGGCCGAGACGTGAGATGTCAATAGTTCTACGGTGCATGATGCGTACAGACGGCTGGTGCTCATCTGTGCCCAGCTCGGCGGCTTCTGTCTACTCGCATGTTCCGGCCTGAGCCTCGCGTCGCCGTCCACATCTGGATCATCAGCAGATCGATCTGACGTTCTCAGGCCAACGTTCACAACCACAGTCGCTCTCCCTGTCGCTAAATACAGCTTGGGAGACCGGAGGAGGAGACATATAGCTGGAGCGAGGAGACAAGTGAATCGGCGTGTGGTGAATCAAGCCCAGTATGACAGCTGCAGCTCCCCGAGAACCCCGCCATGAGGCTGGTAGACAACAGACAGATGCAGATGGCTTCGGACTCCACAGTGAGAAAATGAAGTAAATGACGCATGATTGCCACACAAGGGCACAAGGACGATTGTGCGATCGAGAGAGACGCGCCCGTGACATGATTGCAGACGCGTCTGATCGTCAGATGACCACTTGCCCATGCTGAGACCACTCGTCGTGTCCGATGGCGGGGATGAGAGGCCATTGACACCCTCGCCACTTAGGAGCGAGATTTGCCACCCGTCCACCCGTCCTCCCATCCTCCTGTCCGCGTCAGATCTCTCGTTCGCCACTCGTCGCCACTCGTCGCCACCCAACTGACCCCCTGGTCGTGGCGCTGACGCAGCGCAAGTACCAGCTCCACGTTGACTAACATGGAGTCGTGTTCTGATCCAAATGCCGAGACCTCTGACATGCCCTCACGTCGTCCTGATCCGTGCCCAGATCTTCCCGATGCCTGACACTGCGGGTATCGTTATCATTCGTGCCCGGCAACATCCGACATGACGCGAAACGACAGGAACCATCAGCCTGGAAGCAGATGCGGATGTGGATGCTTCAGAGATGCTATCAGCCTGCTAGTTCGGAAGACCTTTGATGCCGACAGCTGATGCCGACAACGTGATGCCGAGACGGGACAAACAGCAGCCAAGCCGGCCAAGTGACTGTGCCGGCCGTAAGTGCTAGGTAACAGCAGTTGTGTAAGTGCCATGTGCCTCGGGCCTGTATGTCTCATTCCCCGACCAGGTAAGGGTTACACGTAACTTTCCCTCGGACCACGGACCTACAGACCTAGCTTGGGTCAGAACGTCAGAAGAGTCGCACATGTGCGACAGACTCCGTCGTCACCGCCCGGGAGCTCCCGGCTGCGCGCTGCTGCGATCTCGACTTGATCTTGCACTTGGGCTCTCGGGGATAGCGACTAGTGCGTGACGCAACTCCTCGTCCCTCATCTCCAGATGGTGGCAGAGGTGTACGTGGCCCATTCTGGCGCAGCACTCATGGACTCTTCAAAGCTAAACCATGAGAGTCGAAGTGTCAGCAGCACGCAGGTTTCGCGTTTCCGCGGTGGAGCTCCAGGCACTGACGCTGCGCACCCCATTCACCCCATTCCCTCTTCCCCAATGGTTCCTGCGCATGTTCGATATCACGGCAGGAATGTTGTGCGTACTGCAAACGCGTAAGCTGACCGAGTGCGGAGGCCGGATACAGAAGAGGGCGGTCAGCTTACGCGTTTGCAGTACGCACAACATTCCTGCTCTGCACCTCAGGCTACCCGTGGCGCGCGCATGCTCGGTGTGCACGTCGATGCTGGCCCCAAACGCAATCGTGTGACCAGCAAGGAAGTGGGGTGGCATGTTTGACTACTGGGCTGATCTTAGTGAGGCCAAGGTTGCTCACCCTCGGTCCACCTCGGTCTCGGCAGTGAAATCCGTCGGCGCCCGTAGATGGTCGGGCGGAAGTGGACAGCAAGACGCGACAGCGGGACGAGGAGCGTCGAGCTGAAGCCTGCTCGCAGCAGAGGAGAGTAAGGCGGGTGGCGAACACGCTCGCGCTAGCACCGTATAGCGCTGGTACGTACGCGCATGGTGGTTCCCAAGAAACGGACTCCGACATGGACTAGCAGCATTCCCGAGGCGAATCTGGTGCTAATCACATAATGTGAGGTAAGTTCCGGGGCAGACGAGCGGTGCTTGCAGCTGCTGCCACGACCATATTCCGACGCAACTTTCCTCCTACACTGAAAAGCATTTCCGCTCGCACCTGTTCGCACGAGCAGTTGCGGCTAGCAGACTAGTGCACAAGAGAGGCGTTACTGATAGGGTTAGGTGTGGAGCAGGAGTAAGCTTGATTGGGGATCTGGTGTGCTGTAAACGAGGTGACAACGACTCTGAACTGTATTTCTCGGCGTTGATATCGTTGCCCGTACAGACAGCGCGGGGCGGCACCATGCTTTGCACACGAAGCACGAAGCCGAAGGGGTTTGGAACGTGCCCAAGTCTGGCAACGTATGCGACATTGTCAGGTGGCAAGGTCACCGAGCTGCGATCACTCACATTGCAGTATGAGCCTATCCCCGATCCACTTACTCACGTTCGTCTATTCGGCTCCGTCAAGTACCGTCAGACCACTCTGTTGCTGACCGACGCCGACACGATGACTTGAATCGACGTACGTACGCCGACCACCGAATGACAGAACAAGAGACGAAATGCTGAGAGTGCTCTCATCCTCATCATCACAGCTGTGCCTCGTGCCTGACCGTTCGAGTCTCCCATCTCCCATCTGTGGAACATGGCAAACCCATGTTGCTGCTAGCTAATAAGAGTGTCGCCTGATGACAGTATCAGGGGTGGGATAAGGATAAGGGGCACGGCTGTTATTTACGTTATCATTCACGTCATGAGCTCTCTTGGACGTTCGCTGCCTTCTGTCTGCCAAACTTGTTGCCAAACAATGTGACAATGCTCAACTCACGGCGTGCGCGGCCAAGAGGAAGCTCCGCGTCAGTACATACTCACACTCCACCTCCCGTCCTTGTTCATTCCCCGCAATCGTGGAAGAGTGCCGCTGCCCGAGTACCCCTCGCTGTTACCGGCTGTGGCGGGCACACAGCGGCAACGAAACGTCTGACGCTTTTGATAGTTCATTATAACGGCACCACCTGGAACACGTCGACAAAGCTAATAAACAGCTAACGGCCAGCTTCGATCCCGAGATAGTGATGTGGATCGGGCAACAAGTTGTCGCAAGTTGCCACTTAATACTTGGGCCAGGAAACCGCCGTCCCGTTAGTTGCCACCGGGTTGTCACCGGGCTTGTTGCCACCCTGTACGACATGTGCTGCCCATGTCACCAAATACCGTCGGCGGGAACGAGATTGAAGCACAAGATTGGAACACACTGTGCACATTAGCATAAGCTCTAGGGGCGCCGAACAGAGGAAAGAGGGGCCGATGCCGAGAGCGTGTTACAGCGCGAGATCTCGTGGCCGCGATATCGGAACTGTAAACCACTTTAGCGATGGCACCGTCGGATCAGGAACATTGTACCCACTGTATGGTCCAGCGATTACTAGGCTCAGCAACGAGTCCCGGCCCGTCGACGCCCTTTTCCTGTCGTCGGATGCCGCGCCCGACTTGTCGCCTTGTCGTAGTTACCGGCAAAAAAGACTCGACATGACGACCAGCCCTCGAGCCACCCACCCCATCCCTCACTACTGACGCACCCTTGTGGCGATCCGCGTCGTCCGGCGTGAGCGGAAGTCCTGCCAGTATTGCCCTGCGACGCATGTGAGGTGAGGTGGCAGCAGTGAGCGTCAACACGTCAGTGAGCGCGCAGGCATCTGAAAGTGGCGGTGGCAACGCAGGATGTGTAACTGCGCTCAAGCTGTGGCAAAAGCCAGTCCCGCCGCACAAGCTTGATTACAGCTGCGGGTGTGCAAGACGCGGCAAACTCTAGATTTCTTTCGGCGGGGTTACGAGATGCCATTGCAGCATGCGCATTGCATTGCGGACAGAAAATCTGCACAGGCTCGTGCAGCACGAGGTCAATTTTGCGTTTGCATTTTGTATTTTGTATTTTGTATTTTGTATTTTACATTTTTATTTGATCAAGATCAAGATCACACGCAGGGGGTCCGATCGAGAGAAATGAACCGTTGCACTATGCACTAGATGCTCGCCGTGCTACGCACCAATCGCGCGAAATGCGCCGCCAACGGCATCGGGGAGACGTTAGAGTGCAGACGGTGGCCGTGGAGCAGCGGCAGCGGCTGCGGCTGCGGCAGTTTGTCACTGCGGTGCCGTCGTTTCCAGTGGCGGAACCGGCTGCTACATCGATCCGACGGAGGAGCGCGGAGACTAGGAGTCTGCGCAGGTTTTTTTCCACTAATGACGCGCATTCCTGCCACCTTGAGCGCGCTCTGACGCTGGACCAGGGTCTCCGCATGCTCCGCAGCCCTCAGCTCGTTTGTCGTTTTGCATTCCACTGCAGTGCATGCGGCGGAGATCGATACCGAGCACCGAGCCCGAGGCCATAACGTCATGCGCAAGGCGCTTCGTCGCCAGACTCCCCGCAGTGAGAATAGAACTGTGGCGGTGGCGCGCACAGTCCCGTACGAGACACACGATCCAGCAGGACAGATGCGCCGGGTGCATGCATTGTGTGAGAGAAGCAGATGCAAGAATGTGCTTGGTGCAGGCTGCGCATCACGGCCCGACCCCTGATCTCCTCGTGCCCTCGTGCCACTTGCGCCACTCGGCTTGCAGCAATCCCACGCCCCCGGTCTTCGACGCTCCTCCCGTCCCCGCTCCTAGACAACCAGATGCGCGTGCCTCGTGCACTGCTCGCCCTCACGAATCTGCCCCTCAACCGCTTCGCGGTAAGCTAGTCAGCAGACGAGACGGTGTCACTCTGACCGGTGAGACCCCCGCCCTCCCTGCCTCTTGCCACCCAGCAGCAGGCAGTCCGTGTCTCACTGACAGATCGTCTCGTCTGTCGCGAGTCCAACGACGGGGCGCTCCCTCTCAAGTTGACGTTCCTACCAGTCCCTGTACGCAAGGACCTCGAATGGAACACCGCTCCGATCATGTCGCTAACACTATCATTGCAGCAAAAGTCATTAAACCATTGAACAAGTTTGTACATCATATTCTACCTCTATAGCTACAATATAGGCCGTGGCCGTCGTCGTCCCCTCTGGGAGTGGAATCGAATGATGCAAACATGACTGAAATTACGATTGGAATTGGTGGTGACGCAAATGAGGATGTGAAAGGGGGGATGACTTGTGGGGCGTACTCAAAGAAACCGGAGCTGTCGAGACGCGAGTCGTTCATGAGGATGAGAAATGCGAATTGTAGGAGAATCGAGTGGGTGCCAACCGCCAGCGGAGACGGGGGAGAAACGTTATCGTCGGAATTAGAAGCCCACCTGGACTGGTGTCGGCCACTCGGTGTGGCATACAGGGACGCGAGGAAGGTTGTACATGTAGCCTTCGTCAGACGACGTGCTCCAGCGCGAGAGGTGTCCAGGCTTCCATTGGCGCTGCCACTGCGCCTGAGGCTGCTGATGCTGCTGCTGCTGCTGCTGCATGGCCTGCCATCCTGCAGGAGCACCATAGGCGTAACCGGGAGGGCCAGCGTTGGCGAAGGGAGCCGGTCGGGGCTCGGGGAAGTGGTGGAGAGAGGTTGCCGGCATGTGACCTGTGGGCTGTGGTTGAGGCATAGCAAGAGTGGGGACCATAACAGGCTGCTGGCTAGCGAGGTGCATCACGTCGGCTGGCGACGTGAGATCAACCTGGTTCATGTCGATATCCATCATGTCCTGCTGTTGCACGGGGACCATCGGGTACTCGTAGGCGGACTGGTAGTTGGGGTCAAAGTAGTGGGGGATACCCTTGTGGAAGCGGCCATCGGGACCACTCGAGGGTGTCGCAGCAGCTTGCAAAAAGTAGAGGCGTGGTTGCGGCATGGCTCCGCCGACAGGGTACTGCCAGCTTTGCGCAGCGTTCGCTGCAGCAGCGTGGCGAAGGTCAACTACTGCGTTGAGGTCCTGGCCCGAAGAATCACGACGATGCCCATTGGGAAGGCGGGCGATCTGGCGGTTCAGGGAGGATGAACGACCAAGAGTAGCGGCGGGGAAGGGCATGGACGCGGGAGTGGGGATCACTGATGGAGTAGGGAAGGAAATGGGAGGAAGGGAGACAAAGGACGACTTGCGAGGGCCGAGGCGCGCAGCTTCGTACATGCCGGCATGTTGAACAGTGTCAGTGGCAAAGGCGTCGCGAGCGCTGCGCTTGCGCAATGCGGGATCCGAGGCTTGGCCAGGAGGGCTGTAAAAGCCAAGAGGCGGTGACTCTGAGCGGGCGCGTCCCGGCGATGTGACCGTGGCAGTCGCATTGGCAACAGATAAGGCATCCGCGCGCTGCTGTGTGCGCACATGGGCGTCGAGCATGGCGCGCCACGACTCAAACTCCTCCTTGCCGACGTTGAGGTTGAATTGGAGGGCATCGAGCCACTCGAGCTCGTACTCGTTGACTTCCTTGACGGAAATCTTGAGGAAGGCGGCCCACGTAGAGTTTGTGTATGTGTTGTCGTCAAGATACTTGTTTGCCAGCATGACCGCTGTCACAAAGCCTTGAGCCTCAGAGATCGGAGTCTTGAAGGGAGGGCGTTGTCCGAGCGCCATGATCTTCTTGTACTTGTACGTGTACATCAAGGCCAGGATGGTCACGCTGAATGAGACCTGCGTGTTGTGGAGGATCGAGATGACAAATTGACAGAATGGGAGATTGGGGAGCACCTGCTTGGGATGAACGCTGCCGTGCAGGAGGTGGCGATGGCGACCTTCGCTGTCAAATGGCCTCGATTTGGACGAGCGCAGGTCCTCGCTTACTCGTCGGCCCGAGTGATCGGTTGCGGGCGCAAACATGTCGGCGTGCCAGAAATACCAGAATGTTTGTGCTATCAACGTCAGTACATGATGGCGAGGCCGGCGCTTACCTGTGTAGGATGACAATGGTGTCATGTAGCCCGGCTTGGACTCTTCAGAACCGGGCTTTGCAAGGCGCATGTCGATACGCTTCGAGGAAGGAGGTGTCAACTTGTTGTGGAGGGACAGTGGTGCCATAGCCTTGACGAGGAGAGGGTCGTCGACGACTTCGCCGGTAAAGGGATCAAACTCAACGCCGCCCGATGGCCACCCGTTACTCAAGTACGAGTCCATCATGGCGGCTGTGGAGGGGTGGATAGAAGGTGGGGGTGTCTGCGGCTCAAAGGAGGAAGGCACAGCAGGGACGACCGGCGGAACAATGTGATGTGTCCAGGTCATTGGGGATGTGCGGTAGTTGGATCCAGGCGACGATGCTGGAGGGGAGAGAGACAGCGACGACCGGTATGCTTGGCTGTGGCTGGGTTGGGAATATATCCCGTTGTTGCTGTTAGCAGGGTGGTGCGGCACCACCAAGCTGTCGCGTTTGCCCCAGTGGGGCTGTTGTTGTTGTTGCAAGACGATAATTGTTACGAACTGTGGCGACTAGAGCCGTCCACAGATGTCGACTTGCCTCTTAGTAATGGTGAACGGAAGAGAGGAAGCAGAGGGGGGTGTGGGGTTGACTGAATGTCAGTATGGGTGTTTATAGATGAGAGAGAAGAGGACATGATGAGCTCACCGATTGCTACTGATGAGAGCGTGGCCGTGGGGAGTGTTGGTGGCGTGTGACTCGAGAGAGAGGATCGGTTGGGGTGCACTGTGGTCTCGGGAATAAGCGCAAGCTTCTTTTATTGAGAGTGTGTGTCTTTGGCGACGAGTGGAGGCGTTGCTCGTCACACCGACAGCAGTAGACACGACCAGACACGACGACGATAACAAAAGACAATAAAGACAAGAGGAGAGACGAGGGGATCGCCTTCTTCCTCTTTCTCACTCAAGTCCCAATACAGCGAAATTGAGGTCGGCAAGGAGGCCGAAGCGTCAAGAGGGGGGCGTTGTTCAGGAACTGAATGATGATACTCACAGATGCGGAGGCGGCGGCGGCGGCGGTGGCGGCGTGAGTGTGCGTCAATGGATGATCCGTCCTTTTGGGATATTGCTCCGGGTCCAATGAAGGGGAGGAGGGATGTTCGCGACGCGTGAGAGCAGAGAAGCAACTGCTAAAAGCGGGGCAGGCAACGACGCGGTCGGTGTATCGAGTCTCAATGACGGAGAGGGCGTGTCGGGCGTCGGGCGTTGGGTGTTGGGCGTTGGTCCGTCGTGACTTGCTTCTCGTTGTTAGGTGAGAGCGTGTGAGAGGGGATTCTGATAGAGGTATCAGCATGTGATGACAATAACAACAAGTGACAAGAGGTGGAGAGGAGAGAGGAGTGGCCGGAGTGGAGAGAAGTGGAGGAGATGAAAGACGACGGCGAGGCGGAGATGGATGAGACACGGCTGTGTGATCTGGTCGGTGTGTGTGTGTGTGTGTCTTGTATAAATAACCAGCAGTCAACAGCCGAGATATGACAATGGTCCACGACTCGATACGAGTCTACACAAGACACTAGACACTAGACACTTCCGACACGACACAATCAACAGCGCAGACGCAGACGCACACGACATGCCACACAGCACACACCACCCACAAATGATACCCACAGGTCAACCTAGAGCTTCTTGGGTCGTGGCGTGGTCGTGGTCGTCTTGCCGATCGGTCGTGCCAAGCGAGCAAAGGGGGTTCGAGGACAGATCAAGGGGACCGACAGAAGGACGAGCGAGCGAGGGGATCGAGGTTTTGCGCAGAGAGGCGTTCTTGCGGCGCACCAGAGGCGGGCTTTGTGTTGCAGCGACAACAACAAAGGGGAGTGGGTGGTTCGGGCGCAGGGCCAGTGGGGCAATTTGGTGGTGCCGATGGCGGTGGAACAATGTCTGTGGAGGTTAGGTAAAGCTTTGGCCTCGATCTTGATGGCGGTGACTGATTCGAGTGGAGGACTCGTGTGGTGGCAATAGCTGCAGGGAGCTACTGACTGACAAGACAGGTGCGAGGGGTTTATGCACGATCAAGACAAGAAGCAAACGATGTTCTAAGAGAACGCAGAATGCAAGCTAGCAGGAGAGGGGAGGATGAGGAGCAGATGCGTACCAAGGGGTGGAGACAATGCGGTGTGGTGGTGACGCGGAAGATACACACGGACTGGGCGAAGCGAGAGCCAAGATGCGAGTCTGTTCGTTCAGAGAGGATCGCTCGAAATGTGAGGAAGCAGGGGCGGAGCGTCGAGGAGGAGCGGGCGTTTGTGCGTTCGTTCGTGTGAGCGGTCGAGTATGATCTGTGTAGGAATGCGTGCGTTTGTAGAGTCAAAGACCCCGATCTTAAAAGGCGGTGGGTGCAGGGACTGGAGGGACAGGCGTTCGTTGTTGAAGCGGAACGTGATCGTGAGAGCGGTGGTGGTGGTGGCCGAGGTGGAGGAGGGGGTGGGGCCGGATGTCGTGGTAGGTGGCGGTGAAGTCGGCGAATGTGTCCGGCGCCGAGTGCACAGAGTATGATCTGGACAAGGGAGAGTAGTGATGAGAGTGAGAAAGTAGACAAGATGTAGATGTAGATGTAGATGTAGATGTAGTTGACTGCAAGCAAGTGTTGTCGTGCTGCTGCAGCTGCTGTGGTTTCCAGGACAGGATGGAACACTGGACAGGTTTTTCTTGGATAATGTACGGCAACGGGGGTCGGGCAACACGAGATGAATCAAAAGCAGTACAACGCAGTAACTGTAACAGTACAAGATGTGGTCGTACGCAGTTAAAGTAGCAGAGTACCGGCAGTTGTTACTCATTATTCTTACTCGTAACCTGATGAACGAGATCATGGTGCCTTGGCAAAACGCAAGCCGCAAGCCGCCGCCGTTCTAGTCACAAAAGCCAAAGCCAAACCCGGTTGTGGTAAGCACCGAGAAACAGAGCTAAGGCTAAGGACACCGACTCCCCTTGCTCCCTCTCCCTCCCTCTCTCTCTCCCTCTCTCTCTCCCTCTCTCACGTCAGGCCGCGTCAGGTCAGGTCGGTTGGTCTGGTGGCAATGGGCGGTCCAGGTTCGGTATGGCAATGGCGTATGGCTATGGGTATGATGGGTACGAGGGAGGGGGTTTAGATTTCTGTTCATGTCATGCGTGCATGCGGCGCCCGCTCCCCGTCATCAAGGGCAGCGCAGTCGATACGCATCTTGCATCTGCGCATCTACTGTAACATACGCAGCATCTACGCATCAGAGCACAGGAAGCCCTAATCAAAATGTAATCAATAAGCAAATATGCTCCAAAACCCGCAAGTTACGCAGGTGTATTCGACCAAGCCCGTCAGCCCGTCAGCCCGCTGCCCGTGGGTGGCATCGTCGTCTCCTGGGTCCTGTCTTCTGGGTCATGTTTGGGTTTGTGATCATTATCTCATTTGTCACCCCCCGTACAAGCGCCGCGCGTTTACGCCTTGATACAAGTCATCCCTGCAATCCTGCAATCCTGACGATACCGCGCGCTCGTTGACGTACATTCGTCCTCTTCTTTTTTTCCTAGATTAAGAAGAGAGGCCAAGACGGCAAGACGGGCGAGGGGAGGCGGGGGCGGGGGCGGCCCGTAAAGGCGTAGGTCGCCCGTACACCGCGGAGCGGCTGGCTTATTACGGGTTTGAACGGGTCTGAAATAAGTATCGTCGTGCGTTGTGCCTCAACTTTGGTGGCACCCCCTGGCGTCCGTCGATGGATGCATCTTCCCGACGGTCGAGAGGTCCAGGGGCTGGCGCGAGGCGGAGAGAGAGGGAGGGGGCGGAGGCGGGGGAGAGGAACCGAGGAGAAGGGGGTCGACGGGGTTGACAGGGTAAAAAGATTGCGGCATGGCTTGCCCCCGTGGGCCCATGCCGCCATCGTTCAGGCTTTCACCGCAAAGTTAGGACCAAGTTTCGATGGAACTGAACCAAGTTAATCTGGGGAGCACTACTGACTACTGGTTTCTGCTGACTACCGACTACTGATGCTGTTACTGCTCTTTGCTTACAGAATTGTTTGTCACCCCTGAGACAACCACTTACTGCTCGAGACACCCAGACAAGGCGTCTTGTCTTGTCCTGTCCTGGCGTCTGGCGTCCTCCTCCTGCTCCTGCTCCTCCTCCTGTCAAGCTCCAAACTCAACCGCCACCCATACCTCTCAAACCCCTTACACCTTACTTTGACCTCTTCCGTCTGTCTCTCGTCGTACCCTCGTTCCCCTTCATTGTTCTCCTTGTCCTGAGCTTGATGCTACTGCTCCTACTGAGGCCCAAATCCACAAGTTCGGATCGTTAAACTCTTTCAGCCCTTACACAAAACGCACTCTGCTCGTCGAGCATGTCGTACACGCCCCTGACATTCTGGCCCCACATACAGAACCGTATTATTTGCTTCACTCCCTAAGTTGTAGTAGCTCATCGCAAGGGATCCCTGGCATGATGACAAGGTCAAAGCTATTCTGTTTGCCACCACCGAACCTCAAAGCCGTCGCTATCAGAAGAGGCGCAAGTGGCGTCGCGCTTGGGTTCCATTTGGTCTCAGGCTCAAGTGAATCAAGGCGTCCTCTGAACCCATTCTATTTTTTCATGTTCGTGTCGCGGAAGAAGGAAACAGGTGCCCCATTGTTCACGACTGCAGACACACAGCCCCTCCTCATCATTCCAGCCTCAGTCCTCAGACGCATAAGATCAAGATCTCTGTGCAGACAGTCTCCGAGACAGACCTTCGTTGTACTGACCTCCCTGCGTTCATACCACGGAACTGCGGTCGCGCATGCGCGCAGTCGTTTTGTCCACGACTACCGCACCGCACACATAGTCTTTTGTACAAAAAAGTGTGCGTTTCTGTCCGGCGCGTAATGTAATGTTTATTTTGCCCTGGGAGAACGCGGGAGGGCCGAGCACTACTGGATCCGCGCAGCGTCGCAAGCTTACGGATGTCACTCAAGTCAACTTGTCGTGCCTTCGCGTGTCCGCCATACGTAGCACAAGGAGAGGCATGTCGTACACCCACTTTGGCGCTACTGCAGCACTGGTAATACCATGACGTTATTTTGATCACTCCAAAGTTTCCCTGGTCTTAAACTGCAAGCCTCGGGCAACAGCGCGCGACACAGACTTCATTAAAATGTCCTAGACAATGTCGTCGTGTCGTCTGGCATCGTCCTGTCAGTCACAAGATGACAATCAAGCAATTTTTTTTTACTCTCTGATGGCCTCGATTCCATTGCACTCTGTGATCCTGTGCAGAGCCGAAAGCCATGGCCCCACCTTTGAAAGGCTAATTGCTCCGCCGGCCCTCATCAAATGCAGTACCGATCCGATGCAACAAAGGGATCTGAGATGGGTCTCGCCTTTATGAGAGGGTGCCGGAGGGGACGGCACAGGGCAACAAGGCATTGAAGCAGTTAGTCTAAATTGGACTTGTGATCAAATAACGACAAGCAAGGGAGCGGCGCCGAGGGATGACACTAGTGAAGCACAAGTCCGATGGGTTCTTGAGCCGACCCAATGGTTCCGATGCGCAGCTAGCGAGAACGCCGAATTGAAGGGGCTGCGGCTCAGGCAGGCTGTGCGCGAATGTGCGCGCACGAGGAACGAATGTATTCTGGGGGCAGGAGAAGGGTACAAGGGGAGGGGTCCGGGACAGGATCGATTCCTCCTGTAGGTACGTGGCGTCAAGCTAAATCCCATGCACGAGACCTAGTCTGACTTGTTCGACCGACTACGCTCTAGGGAGTTGTTCACGCCACTTGGATCGACAAGGCACCCGCACTTAGCCTCGTTGGCAGACATTTCTCAGAATTGCGTGGTGCGACAGAGACGTTGTCCATCGGGAAACGAACAAAATATAAAATAAATTAATGGGGTGGCATGTATCCCGCAGCGATCGTGTGCTTTGAACCTCGTGAGAGTGCTGCGTCACAAGGTGCAGGCCGTAGACGGGACACTGGTCGTTGGTGCGACGTTCAGAAGGGTGACGTCGCAGCCGCCATCGACGCCAACGCCGCCAGCCAAGGCAACAAAGGTAACAGCCAAGGCTAGGAAAAGTTTTCTTAGCGGCCGCGCCTCAGGTCTCTATCAGCCTCACATCCACTATCCGCCCGCACTGTAATGACCAAAGTGAAGAGACCGAGAAGGTAACAAGAAGGCACATTTGAGGTTTGGTCCGTGGGAGGGGGTTGCCGGCATGGAGGTATTTCGTTTGCCACCACTACACCCGTGACGAGGTCTTGCAGGGCGAGGGCGAGCTTTGCGAAACAGGAAGGTTTCAATATCAGGCCAACCTGTCCCAAGCCACACGGTCACATCTCCGGTGTCCCAACGTCAGACCTCGGACAAAAACGAGTAACCTGCCGTATCCCCATGCCTAAAGGCCGTCGTCGGTTGCACGAATAGCCAGACAGCTCCGCTTTTGGCATCTCGTCAGCAGCCCAAAGCTTCATTTCAAGAACAATCTCGGTAGCTTGACCCTGCTGCGGCTGTCGGAGCGATGAGATCAAGCTTCCGCCGGCAAGGCACTGTAGTGGTGGAGCTAGGCCGCAGTAGCTCATTGTTCCTCTGCAGAGCGGGATTACAGTGCACGGTCTTGATCTTGTTCTGATTAGACGGAAACTTCCGTCGTAACGGTTCTGTAGTCGAGGCACGATCTGGGACACTTGCGTCGCTTGGCCGCTTGGCCAGCTTGGGTTGTCGCTGGTGTGCGCCTTGGCGCCTCGCGCGCGCCTGGTGCCCGCCTGGTGCGCTTCAGAACGCCACTTTGTAATTCAATGGATTCGGACGCGACCCTGAAACGACAATGGCCACCAAATGCTCGCGCTCCTGTTGATTCAAAGCATTCAGACAAGGCATTCAAGCATTCAGACACGGTAGCGTCGCATTCAGTGCCCAAGTCATATGCTTGGTGTGCGATTGGTGTGGTCCTGGAGCCACTGAACCTGGGACCAGTGTGCAATCGGAGATCCCATTTATCACATGAAGGTGTATCTGTGACTGCGGGACGGCGATCGCGTGCGCAGACGACTCCTCTTGGGCTGACTGCGATCTCGTCAGGCCTGCAATATGGCCCGCGTCGAGGCAGTGGGTGTCGTGGCAGTGGACGTTGTCCTTCCGAGCTCAACTTGTATACAGGACTGTCCTCTTGGCACACTCGAACCGTTTCCCCGTTACAAGCGCGTGGCGCTCGGAGACCTGTGCACTGTGCGTCTCGTCTCGTCTCGCGCACCGAGATTCAAGCTCCGAGAGCACGAGAGTCAAGCTCTGTACAATCACGTACAGCATGTGCTGCACTCTTCTCCGACTCGTTTGGGTTTGCACAGAGATTCATACGGCACGCTTCCACAGGGCATGATACAGGACAGGGGCCGTAGATAGCGGCGAGTGACGGGGCGGAGGCGACTCTAGGGGCTTTGGAACAATGCGCCGAATCCGCCTCGCCCCGTTTGGCATCACGTTGACGGCGACGACCCCGTCGGCGCCGTGAATGGGTGTCCTGTTTGAGGTGCGACGAATGGGTCTCAACGGAGCAGGTCACATCTTGCCGTTCTTGACGTCTCTGTTCCTTGCCACTCGACTGTGGGGCGGCTGCAAACACACGTCCAAGGGCAGTCGGTGTCACACATCGACCTGAGAAGCAGAAACACCGAGGCACGATGCAGAGGCAGTGCATGACCAAGTGGTGTCATACTCACCGCCCTGTGTCACTGATGTCCTGCAGAAGGGCCTCATCGGGGACCGGACTTGTCGGGTCTTCTTTCAGGACGCAGAGCAGGATGCAGGATGTAAATTAGGTCGCAGGATGTAGGACGCATGTAGGTGAACGGGGTGGGCAGAGGCGTCCACTGCCATTTCCTGCATCCGCCACATTGGGGACTGCGACATTCCTGGGGACTGCGACATTCCTGGGCCCTGCATCCCGTGGCGCAGAAAGAATCTGATCAATCCGAGTGCGCAGGTCACTGTTTCTTGTGCACCCCTTGGCTTCGGGCTGAGGTGTCTCGGAAGAGGCTCCGCCGACGTCACAATGCTGTCCCCAAGGATGCGGCGCAGTCGCTGGTATGGACGGGTTTTGGGTTCACTGGGGCGGCTTGTGATGCAGGACGCTGTTCAAGGGCTCTGCGCCATGTCCCACGCCGTGATGCGTCTGACTGTGAGGGCTACTACCGCACTGGCTGTGGAATGAAGAAACTGTGACTCAATGACAAGGGATCCCGTCGGTGCCACAAATACCAGCCACGAAGCAGTCATTGATGGGCGCCAGCTGCCACAAGTGGAAGCCTGTGGGGCTCTCCACAGCAGTCATTCGGTACTGTGTGCCGCACAGACTCACTGTGGAGAACGCACAAACGAGGCCCGAGGAAGCGAACATGCCTTCTGAGGGGACAAGCGAGGGCCAGCGCCATGCGCCAGAAGTCCGGCGTCAGGGTGTCATTCAGCAGTTGCCGTCAAGCTGAAAGCCACCGCCACGGATGCTAGTGCGCGCCACGTTACATACCTGTGGAGCGAGGGCGCTGTATCAGCAACACAACTGCATCACACACCCCCATAGCCCACAGACCCATGTGGCACCGACATGGAACCCCTGCGGCGCCACCTGCGCCTCGCATTCCTGGCCATTTGATATATCGCGCTCGGGCCTGCAGGACGCTGAACAAACACCCCGAATCCGAGGCTGAGGCGGCACAGGCGTGTCGGCGTGCACCTGGTCACCGGGCGTCAGGCGTTAGGTTTGCTAGGTTCCAGATGTGGCAAAGGCGTTCCCAGGATCCCAGGATCCAGTGGCGACGGCATTGCTTTCCGTCGCGCATAGCTGAAACCGCACGCCCGGCGCCCAACCCCCACGACCCTCGCGCGCCACACCGGGCCGCCACCTGCTTTTGGTAGCGAGGGCCGGTGCGGAAACGACGGGCATGCCGTCTTGTCAGACCGGTTCCAGATCCCTGTCGACGTGGACGGAGAGCAGCGGTTACACTGTTCAGACAGGTCCGTTGCCGAACAAGGGGCCGGAGAAAAGAGGAACAATAGCACAGCTGTGCGAGGCCAGATCCGGGTATGACATGCCACACGGCCAGAGATCTCTGTGCGAGCGGGACTGAACGCGGTCTCAGTTCCGTGGACCGGTTACTCATGTTACTCTGGTCGAGCGTTGCGGCGGAATGGGGCTGGGGCTGCACGGCGCATGAGAAGCGGCCCGGGGACTGCTTGTGGACGGCCATTCCGAAGCAGGCCCTTTACACATCCGAGGCACACCTTCACACAAGGGAGCGGCGTGCCATTGCATCCCCACAAGACGCGCATCGGGGCATCCGAAAAGGTAGCGAGCGTGAGCTGTGGCTCCCGGCAAAGCCGTGACCTCAATGTACCACTCAACGCCACACAGCCACAGTCTCGTCCCTCGATGCACACACAATTGTCTCTTCCTTCCTGGAACTCAAATCACCCGCCGTTCGCACAGACACGCGCATTTCCCAAAGCGATATCCAGAACAGATCTGAATGGCGGGCTGGCATAGCTGCGGCAAGAATGGGATCTTGGCTGTGCGGTTGCCTCGATGCGGAAGGTTACGAGCTGTTATTGCGACGTCTGACCCCGTTGGGACCTTGCTGACGGACGTTTTGACGTTTTGAGCCCAGCTCTAGCGCTGTCGATATCCGTCCGTCACTTTGGGTCCGACGTTTGCTGATAACGGCCTATGCTGCCGCCAAAAGTTGCCGGTTGCAGAAAGCTCACGGCCAAGGCAGTGAGAACATGGCATATTATCCCATACCGTGGCGGGTGTTTCCAGGCCCAGATCTCTCCGCGTTCTTCTTACGGTTTCCCGTGCTTCATCTTCGGACCGTTGGGGCGAAACTTTGACTCTGTTTCTGTTTCGTGCGTTCACTGCACATTTAGTCGAGGCAGACGATGCGCTCATCCACTGGACCTGAACAGCAGATCGAGCCCGGTGGGGGCTACGAGTGTCAATTAATCTAATCAGCCGCCGTCGACACGGCAGCGGGCAGCGGGTGTCGGCTAACGATCTGCACCGACGTGTATTCTACAGTAATCGCTCCACCGATCGGTGTTCCGATGACATGGGCCGGGCGGGAGAGAGCGGGTGTGCGTTGGTTGTTCGGACCTGACGGCAGCGGAGGCACATCACTACCAAACTCTGAAACTACGCCGAAGCGATCTTTACGTAGAAGGATTACGGCATTTGCTCTTTGGGCTGCCTTGCTACACCCGTGTTTCAGCACTGGACGGATACAACGACGGCGAGAGCACAGGCAGGAGGCAATGTAGATCAGAGTTGGCAGCCAGAGTCTATCGCTGGATCTGGCTCAAGTGTTCGATTGTGATTCTGGCTCGAGCTCAAGCTTCGAGTGACTCGTGCTGAGCCTAGGAGCGGTAAGGTTCTGGCTCTGGATCGAGGCTGTCGTGTCGATTCGAAGAACACTAGAATGTAAGGTTGCAGTCACGTTCGGCGGTGGCGATGGCAACATCGGTACCGGGGGTGGCAACCCGACGAGCACGGAGAACGGTACTGCCTGTACAATGCACAATACGTCCACTTCACAACTGAGCCCGATGTTGCCCCGCAATCTGGCCAGCTGCAGAGATTGCGTCGGTCGGGATCTGCTACCGCTCGGGACCGATGCTGCCGAGAGGTGACGCATGAAACTGCCGGGACGAGGCGGTCGGGAACATTTATGCACCTGCGGCAGTCTCGTGATGGCGGCAGCGGGTGGCGGGTCTGGGAGGTCTACCGGTTGTGAGTTTGCGGGCCGCCAGCAGTTAGCAACAGACTTGACCTAGACCTCAAGGTGCCGTTAACCTTCTTGAGTCGCACAGTCTTTAGCTTCTTGGCGCGATGTTCCTTCCGCAGCACTTGGGCCGAACCTATCCCCTCGGTCGACAGCGCGCAGTCGGATAGAGACCGAACGAGTCCCACGATCGCCGCTCGTGGCTGGATGCAGCAAACATCCGCGAGTAGGGCACGGCGACAACGTACTCCAGTGCGTCTCACGATATCCAGCCCGTCCCTCGTTACGGCATGTATACATAACGGTGACCCATTAGCGCTGGGCATGTCGTTGCCGTATATAGAGCCTGCTTAGTCCACACTCGAGTCCAAGTCATCGTCACTGGCTTGTACCGACGGAAGTGTCAGCGTGGCGGACGCTTTGTGGCAAATCGTTCAAGAGTGAATGTGGCTGTTGATGATATCAGATGATATCAGACTGGCAAGTATGGTTATCTGGTCGACGCAGGCAGTGCGAGACGGGCAGTAGCTCGTCACCTGCCGTAGGCGAGCCACTCTTGGAATGATTCCCGGGAATCAACCAGAGTAGCCAGACACAGATGCCGCTTGATGCTAATCTCTGCTCGTGGCAGCACCTCGTCGTCTTCGAACCCAGCTGTTCTCGACACTTGACTCCCTGCGGTCGTACAATCCCACCTACGCTATCCCACCACTACCCCAACCCTCATTCACAAAAATCATCAGAGACCCCCGTCGAGGCGGTTAAGGTGGTTCGAATTCATGGCAGACTGCAGCTGTCATGGGTTCGAATCGTCGTGACCGCCTCTTCGGGAAGCTGTCTCGGGGTGCGCGAGGGACGAACCGGGTTGGCCACCCGGGGACCAGCGGGGCCACACCTTTTGCTGTATAGGAGCTTTTTGATGTGTGCAGCTGTGCAGCTCTGCAGCTGCGGGCTTAGAGGATCGAGGATGCGAGGACCGAGATAGGGAGACATGGAGATCAGGGATGTTCGAGATAAGATATGTGGTCGCTGTCGTAGGCTCTGTAGATAGCAGACCTCGTCATGGCAGTCATGGACGCCGACGTATTTCTGAGGCCACAGACTCGTCGACGGAAGTCGTGTGATGAGCATTGCCAGTGGGGTCTGTTCAGTGTGGACAAGCCATATGGTTGGTTGTCTTAGCTGTCGTGTTCCCTGTGCGTTCGTGATGCCTCTCCATTCTCTGAGACGCAGGCACTCAGAGAGCTTCATCTGGAGGGTGCTTGTTAAAGTCATATGGCGTTCAGAGTAAGCCGATTGAGTAGACAAGGCCTGGCGGAATTGTCAGTAGATATTATGGCAACGGGACAGTGGCTCTGACCCAAGGTCGCACAAAGCAGTCCTACTTGCATATCTGCAGCACCGGCATATCCAGATGGTATTTACAAGCCTCCCATATCGCTGCGTCGCTGTCATTCGGTATCGATATCCTTCTCTCCGAGACTGTGCAACTTGTCTGCCTTTACATCTTTCCATCACGGCGGTCCCGGAGACACTTGAGCAGGAACGGCACCGTCGTCCTGGACCACTGATCGTAACACTGCTTGGCCGTGCGGCCCGCAACCTTGCCTTCGAACATCTTCGCGCTCGGCCCAGCGCCGAGGGCGGCGAGGAAGAGCGCCTCCATCTCAGTGGTCGTCCACTTGCCCTTTGCGGGGGTGCCCGGCGCGGAGGCTTCGGGCTTGAGTGTGGTCTTGGGCGTGCGGGGCGCCTTGGTCTTGGGCGCGGCCTTACGCTTGGGCGTAGCCGGCGCCTTGATTAGGATCGTGGAGGACATGTCCGCCTCATCCTCGGCCGAGACCTGGTAGTCGTCCTGGTCGTCGTCCTGCTCCGACTCCTCCTGGGCATACTCGTCCGACCCGCCGGACGTGTCCTCCTGCGAGTCCTCGTCCGCGAGATCGCGGTACTGGATCTTCTTGGTCGCGCGGCGGGGGCGCGTGGCAGTCTTGCGCTTCTTGCTCACGGGGGAGCGCGAGCGCGAGCGCGAGCGGGAAGAGGGCGAGGGCGAGTCGGGGTCGCGTTTCGCGCGGGAGCGCTTGCCGAGCGTGAGCTGCAGGGCGTTCTCGGGGATAGTGTCGTCAGCAGTGGGGACGGCGCCGTTGGCTTCCTTCTTGATTTCGGGCATTTCGTCACCGAGCGGCTCGGAGAATGGGGACGAGGGGGGGAGAGCAGTAGTGGTGCTGTCCATTGGTGAGAAGCGGGTGGTGAAGACGACTGCGGCGTGATGCTTCGTTGGCTCGGATCACGGCTCGGGGGGAGGGCGGAGGTGGGCCTCGACCGATGTGCTTCAGTAAGACGAGGAGAAAGGCTGCAGTTTATGTGAGAAGTAGAGAGAAGAGGGAGAAGCTTGGGCTGGTGAGAAGAAGTGTCAAGTCAGAAGAGTGAGCGCATGAGAACATGAAGGGCGAGTGTGAGTGCGTAAGTGTGCAAGTGTGCAAGTGTGCAAGTGTGCCAGTGCGAGGAGGGAGAATGGGGATGAGGAATGGAAAATGCAAGTTGAGCTGAGCGGAGGACGCCTCGTGTCTGCTCACCTCACCTGCTCCCCTCACCGCTCCCTCGCACCTTGTGCGGCCAGTCCATTAGGGCGTCGTGATGAGTGTTCAGTATTCACGCCACTTCGCACGCCTCTGCCCCCAGACAGTTGGCGCGTGCCATCAGCCAATATCAACGAAGAGCATCCCACTTCAGTCTGCATTGTCGTCATGTGTCGTCCGCATTCCACTCGATCGTGCACACAAGCCGCCTTCCCACGCCCCGAACACACTGCTCAGCGCCTAGCGCTTCCCCTCGCCCTTCTCGTTGAGCGCCTTCTTGATGTACGGCACAACCGTGTTTCTGCCGTCAGCGGAATCAGTTGACTCGACTCACTGCCAGGTCTTGATGCACTGCAGCGCCGTGCGGTCGTCGAGCTTGCCTTCGTAGTCGGCCTTCTTGACACCTTGCGCTGCGATTTCAAAGAGGGCCACGAGCTCGGCGCCTGTCCAGGTGCGCCCGGGCGCTTTGGAGGCGGACACCTTGGTGGGTTTCTTGGACTTGGAGGAAGACTTGGGCTGCTTTGAGGGCGTCTCGGGGTCGGGTTTGATGAATGGCTGCAGGGTGAGCTTCTGCTCAAGAGTAGGTGGCAATCAGTTGCCAGTCCACGTGAGCTTAGCCAAGTGGTTTGACAGCTCAGCAAGGACATCACCCACCTTGCGCTCATACTCGTCGTCCGAGTCGGACATCATGCCCCGAAGGCGGGGGAGAGGAGTGAGCGGCGTGAGGGGACTGCTCTCGCGCTCCTGCTTGACCTTCTTCGGCGTCGAGGTGGTCCAGCCCGGGCGCTCGTATGGTCTCATTGCCGAGCTGGTTGAGGCAGCGGTGGCGTCTCGAGGCATGATGGGTGGAGGTGGGTTGCCGCTGATGATGAGCTGATAGAGGTGAAATGAGCAGTGACCTGTGGTGAGTAAAGGACAGTGTAAAAGGAAGGCACAGATGTGTTGCAGAGTGAGTGCCAGGCAGGGAACAGCGAGGACGCATGCGCGTAAGTGGAGGCGCAGATCATTCTGCCTCGAGGCTGCAGTGCGAGAGGCGCAGTGCGATGAGCGGCCATGCTCCATCAGGCAGTCATATCATTGTGCCGTTGGTCCCTCTAGTTCTATGCATCGATGGTTGTTGCTGTCCTGCCGCTCTAATCGTGTCCACCAGCCATGTACTGCCGTCCCCTGCTATCAGCGCAACCCACTCTCAGATCACTCACAAGGCAGTGATATTCCCCTCGACATCCATGAGTCGATTGAGCTCATTCACGCCGTGCAGATTGTACCCGTTCCGGACGGCGCCAAACCAGGCATAGCGGCTGCGAGTGGTAAGAAATCAGCAAGATTCTTCACCACTTACAAAATCCACTCCGTCTCGTCGAGCCACTTGGTTGTCTGGCCCATAAAGTCGTGGACCTGCTGCATGTTCGACGGTGGAGGAACACCCTGGTCAAACGACTAGCAGTCAGAACACACCATATGCAATCTACTCACCGTCATGGCAAACTCCGTCACGATGATGGGCAGCCCAAACGTATTATAGTACTCAGTCACCTTGTCCCGGAACGACTCAAAGGTGGTGGTATAGACGTGAACCGCGAGGTAGTCTGGTTTCGCCTCGGGAGGGAGCAGGCTGAACCATTCCTTGAGCCAGGCCATGTCCGTCGCAATGGCGGGGGAGACGAGCTTCTTTCCCTCTGTACGCAGCTTGGCAACCTCAATCCAGGCCGCAGCAGCCTCTGCGGGAGTGGTCCGCACCGCCACGTTCGGGTCTGCGTGATCTGATGTCAGCTGCAAACGATGAGAGCTACTCACCAGGCTCGTTGTAGCCCAGCAGCATCTGCCACCCATCCTGCAGCTTGAACTCGTTGCCGAGGTAGGACGGCGCAAAGCTAGAGTCAGCAGGTGTCAGCTGCAATTCTACCCACATCATGGGCACAAACTCGGCGTCGATCTTGAGCCCCGGGGTCGTGTGCGGCAGAAGGACATCCCAGTTCTTGTTCCAGTTGTAGTGCCAGCTCAGTTTCTGGCATCATCAGCACGGACACCGATGTGCTGAAGTCAAGTGCTCCCATCACGCTCTCTGCCACTGGCGACGATCGGCGACCTGAGACTGCATCCTGCCACTGATCCTCGTCCCAACTCACCGATCCGGGCTCAAAGAACCTTGCGACAGGATCCGAGGTCTCTTCTTGGATGGGCCACGAGATGCCGGCCTGCGGGTTAGCTGTAGCCTCGAGTCAGAAGAACATACCTTTCCACCGCGCATGATGGGATCAGAGCAAGTTGGTCAAGTGTAGTTAGTTGCTCACAACGAGACTGGACTTGATCTCGGTCATATCAACTCTCCAGGTGACGTTTGGAGGCGCGTCATCGAACCAACCGTTGGTGGAGGCATTCGAGCCTCAGGGGCTACTCACGTGACTGTCACCTGGCTGCTCAAACCTTAATCGCACACACGCACTAACAACAACGATGTAAACAAATCAATTAGACATTCTTGTAAAGCAATTGTAATCCCGTACAAAGTCTCTTTACCCCGCATCCATTAGAAAACTCGGCCAATCGATTACAAAATGCAAAGTCGCCACCTAAATAGCCTTGTTGGCTTTGTAGTGTGACGCTGAGACCGCCATCACCCTGGCTGGCACTTGCACCCTGCATGCCATCCATCCATCCATCCATCCATTCCGTTCTCACCAGCAACCCAAGATCACACCTACGTAGAGATCTCTCTCGAGCTCTTACAAACAATCTACTCCTATTCATCATCCAACCATCAACAACATCATCAACACATCAACACCACCTATACTACCCTCTCTTGCATCGCCACCACCTTCTAGCGGAGACTAGAGCAGCTGTCCAACATTAGCAATACTCGCCGCCGACGCAGCACGGGCGTCCAGAGGGCCGACGCGTCTGCGCTCACACCTCACGCGTCAAGACGTCGCTTACCGCATTTCCGTCGGCGCCGGCGCCGTTCAAAGTGTGTATCTTGTCTATCAAGCGGGTCTGTCCTCTCCAGCGGCGACCCTAGCCGAATGCGCTTCTGACGATGCGTAGCACGACCATGAATCCGGCGACCAGGGAAACCGATGGGGCTCAGATTGAAGGCAGTGGCGACGTCCCAGACGAGACCCACGAGGTACCGGTGACCCCGCAGCAAGGCCACTGCGACACCTTCCCAGCCGATACGCGTCACATTGCGACCCCGCCCGGCTTGCCGTTTGATAGCCCAGACGTGCGCCCGCAGTTGCCGCCAGGTGCATCGCAGGCCAACGCGCCTCTGAATCACTATGCCTCTGCCGCATCGCAATCTCCTCTGTCGCACATTCACCCCCGATCTCCGCCAAAGTCCAAGCGCCCACCGCAGAAATTCTCCATTTTGCGCAAAAAGGGAAGGGGCAACAGTAATCCGTCGTCATCAACACCGCAGGCACAGAGTCCAACGACACCCGACGAAGACGACGACGACGAGTGGTTGCTCGAGGGTACGAGCAGTAATGGTCACGTTAACGCGACGGTGTCTGTCGGTCGAGAGGCCAGTAACCTGTCGCGCAGTGTAGACACGCTGTCCCTCGCCGACTCAGACACAGGGGAACCTGCCCGCAACAACAACCTTGGTCACGCGCAAGCAGCCAATGCGCCACCGCGTACAAACTCCAACGGCGGCGAGAAGAAGCTGTCCAAAACCCGGTCACTGGCCAAGAAGACTTCGCGTCTGTTTGGTCGGAATAACGGACACGGCCACGGACACCACCAGCACGAGGAGAGCAGCAGCGGCGCTTCCCTCTCATTGCCGGGCGCGTCGACTGTGCGCCAAAACTCAATCTCCTCTCACGGCTCAAACGACTCGCGACAGAAACACTGGAGCCTGTCACGCGTAAACAGCACAAAAGGCAGCCCTCCCCCAAGAGGGACACCAGACTCGTTGTCACAGCCGTCCTCATGGCACCCGCCCCCCGCATTCGCCCTTCGCCGCACGACATCACAAACGACAGACACAGACGCAGGCAGCGTCATTGCCGCACCCGTTCCCATTCCTCAGTTGCGGAATCGTGAGAGCAATTCCCACCTGAGCGCATCGGTTCCGACACTGCGCAACGACTCGTCCACTTCAGTTCACTCAAGCAACAATCATCATCATCATCATCAGCATCCCCAGTCCCCGTCGCACGCACAAAAGCAGGACAACAACGCTCCGAGTCGCATGTCGTCGTGGTTTACAAACCTCCTCCCAGCCAACACCGTCACAGGGACTGAGCAATCGCCACCCGCACTAAACGAATCCACGACCCTTCCCCCTTCGCCGATGCGCAAGCCCCCGAGCGTAGCCGCTTCCATCTTTTCTGCCGCACGAAACAAGGCGGTCGGCGGCATGCGTTACCTTCTCGATTCGGAAGCGACACCCGATCATTGTCAGGACACCATGTGGGTCATGGGCGTCCCTCATCCTGGCTATACGCCCGAGCACACATATGAAGAGTCATCGCCGACAGCATCGCCACCGTCGTGGACGACACGTTTCAAAGAAGGGAGCAGAACGTCGTCTTCCTCTCCACCGACGCGCACCGGCGGGTTTAGTCACTTTTTCGGCTCCAGCTTTAACATCGCCGGACAAGCCGCAGAGCCAGCGACCCCGCCGTCGGATAACCGGTCCAAAAAAGACAAGCAGAAGGAAGTGCCAAAGTGGCCTGAGCAATGTAGGTCTCCCTGGTTCAGTTACTGGTCTCATCACTAACCGCAGTCTACGACGACTTTCGCTCACGCGTTTGGTGCACATACCGCTCGCAGTACGCGCCAATTCTCCCGCTGGCGCCGGGCCAGCTTCTGCCCACGCCAGACTCGTATTATGGGGCATTTATTGGATCGTCGACGTCCGAGGGAGGCGCCCTCCCGCAACCGGGCCAAACTAGCATGGGCTCGCAGCCGTCCCGGCTCTCCAACGGGCCGTGGGGCTGGGTTAAGGGTGACGACCGGGGCCTGACGAGCGACGCTGGATGGGGGTGCATGTTGCGCACGGGTCAGAGCCTTCTCGCGAATGCGCTGATCCATCTGCACCTAGGAAGAGGTGAGTTTCATTGTACAGCAGCACTGACCGCAGGCTGGCGTCTTCCTTCAAACAAGCCGGGTGCATCGCCGGAATCCCCACTGGAGCTTGCCGAGCTGGAAGCGTATGCGACCTATGTCCGCATTCTCTCGTGGTTCTTTGACGACCCGTCGCCCCTTTGTCCATTCAGTGTGCACCGCATGGCGCTCATTGGAAAGGAGCTGGGCAAAGAGGTAGGAGAGTGGTTTGGTCCGAGTACGGCTGCTGGCGCGCTCAAGACGCTTGTCAACTCGTTCCCGCTCTGCGGGCTTGGCGTGGTGAACGCTGTCGACGGCATCATCTACCGTTCAGATGTGTACGCTGCATCCAACATTTCGTCTGATGGCTGGGAGCAGGACAATGATGCTCCTCGGCGCCCTGGCTCGGTGCATCGTTCGGGCTGGGGAGGCAAGTCGGTCCTGATTCTTATCGGCCTGCGCCTCGGTCTGGACGGCGTAAATCCGATCTACTACGATTCGATCAAGACGTTGTTTACCTTTCCCCACTCGGTCGGTATCGCCGGAGGCCGCCCGTCGTCGTCATACTACTTTGTCGCGTCGCAGGCAAACTCGCTCTTCTACCTGGATCCACACTTTACACGCCAAGCCGTTCCGCTGCGTACACCGCCACCAAAAGCGGCAAAGCCTCCGGGCCGGCGAACGACGTCGGATGTGTTCAGTGAACGGAGTTCAGTCCATTTCGAGGACGAAGACGAGGAAGGCAATACCCTCGCACCAGCGATCAGTCGGTCGAGTGACTCGTCGTCACTCCCCACTGTCGATGTGGTCAACCTCGACCACGACAGCCCAGAGTTGACATCGTCGCCCGTGTCCGAGTTCCGGTCGCCTTCCAAGCCTCGACGCCGTTTGACTCTTACTCAGACGTTGAGGATCATGCCTGGGTCGCCATCGTCACGCAGGGGTTCTGCTCCTGGCTCCCCGACTACTCCCACCATCAAGGGTCTTGGCGGCCGTCGCACCTCGCATCCTTCACCGTCACCATCTCGGCCGCCAGCACCTACCCGCCACTCGACAGCGTCCTCTGCATCGTCACTGCGGTCAAGCGCCCTCCCGGTTGACCCGCAGACGGCGTGGTATGCTTCGGCGTACAGTGAAGCCAATCTCAAGACCTTCCACTGCGACAAGGTCAAGAAGCTGCCCCTCTCGGGTCTGGACCCGAGCATGCTCATTGGCTTCTTGTGTCAGACCGAGGCCGAGTTTGACGACTTTTGCGAGCGTGTGTCCAAGCTCCCCCAAAAGATCTTCACGGTGCAGGACGAGCCGCCGCTCTGGAGCGACGACGAGGACGGCCTTGAGAGCGTGTCCGAGCCAGTGTCGGATATCGGCAGCGAACATGGTTCCGACGATGAGGAGGCTGATCTTGGCTTTGACGACATGGACGAGTTTGGACACGTGTCGCGCCCGCTCGGCGTGCAGCGGGACGACACGATTACCCCTCTGTCTGCGGCTGCTGCTGGTCTGGGCCTGGACACGCGCGGAACGCGCGGAGGGGTGGCTGCCGAGGAAGGCGAGGACGCGGACACGGAGGAGGAGGCAGACACGACCGCCCGTCTTCTGGCGCGTAAGGCTCGCCGGTCGAGTGCCGCATCTACGTCCTCGCAGCGGCGGATCAAGCGGCCCGAGGAAGACGACCCAGAGATCCTGGGCACAGACTCGACCACTACACTGTCGGCTCTGGCGCCTCCACGGGTCGAAACGACCTCCGCATCGGACGTCGAAACGGACGCGGGGGTCGAAGCGTCTGACGCAGAGCTCGTCCAGATGCCGATCGCACGCGCCACCCGCCCCGTCGACGCCGCCACGCCACCGCGCCCTGTCCGCCCAGCGCGGCTCGGCAAGGGGAAGCGCAAGCCACCGCAGGAAGTCTTCACCCCAACAGACGATGAGGCGGAGGCCGCGGAGGCTGACATGGTCATCCCGCCGGCGCGCAACGAGAGTCTGTCGGCAAAAGCGAGCATCGCGAGCCTGAACAAGGCCGCCGCGATTGATATCCCCAAGTCATCTCCCGCAGGCTCCCTCGGACCCCGCCAGCGCGGCACCGTGCGCAACCTCAAAGCGTATGCCGCCGCACAGGCCGCGCAGGCCAAGGAGGACGCCGAGCCGCCCGAGCTCCTGAACCGGTCCGAGGTGGAGTACCAGCACGACCCCGAGCCCGTCGGCAAACACAGTGACGACGAGCTCGACCAAGACCCCGACATGTCCTTTGAGGACGTCGCCGGCTCGCTCGGCTCCACCCCCTCCTCGGCGCCCGTCATGGTCGAGCGCCCCTCGCCGCGGGGATTATAATGTTGTAATAGGATGGTTAATAGACTAGTAGCCCGAGGGCACACGCATTGTACAGTAGCCATGGCACTGCCAACGAATGCAACATACATCATGAGCGCAGACAGGGGATATCAGTGGTGCGCAAGGAGTGGGTGCCGAATTTACCCCTTCCTCGCCTAGCAAGCGCAGCGATGAAGACGCGTGCGAGGGGACGCGAAGAGAGAGGAGGGCGTCCATATTGTGCTCCTCACACCTCGGTACAGTAGCCACCTGCAAGCTCGATACAATACATTTTCATCAGCACGAAAGAATAAGATCTACGAGGTCTCAGGAGGCGCGGTGGCGTCCGCATCTGGGGCAGCGTCAGGAGCAGTCTCGGTAGGCGCCGGCTGCTCGGCAGAGGGCTCAACAGGCTCGACCGCACTGGGGAGAATGTCGGCAGCCTCGGCCTCGGGCTTGTCGACCTCCATCTCGTTGGCAGCCTCCGCCTTGGTCTCCTCTACGGGGAGGGCCTCGACTACGGGTTCGTCCCTGGGCGCCTCGGGGGTGTTTTCCTTCTCCGCGATCGGCTCGGCGGCGGGCGACGGCACCGCGGGCGCGGCGGACACAACTGCAGGCGATGGCTCGGCGGCAGCGGCGGGGGAGGGTGCCGCTGGTGACGGCTCGGCGGCGGGGATGGGGGAAGGCGCCGCGGGGGCAGGGGAGGGCGCGGCGGGAGACGCGGCAGCGACAGCTGGAGATGCAGCGGCGGGCGAGGGGATGGCGGGAGAAGCGGCAACAGGCGCAGGGGAGGCAGCGGCCGGGGAAGGGATAACCTCAGCTGCAGGCGAAGCGGGGGCGGGGGCGGCAGGGGAAGCCTCGGCCTGTGCCGGCTCGACAGCGGGGGAGGGATCACGCGTCGGGGACGCCGGGGCGGGTGCTGGTGACGGCACCGTAGGGGCGAGAGCCGGAGAGGCCGCTGGGGGCGACACGGGTGCGGAGATGACAATGGCAGGAGACGGCGGCGCGCGGGAGGGAGCGGCGGGGGTGCCAGCCGCGACTGCGGGAGAGGGGGCGGCAGGAGAGACAGCGATCGCGGGGGCAGTGACGGCGGGAGAGGCTGCTGCTGGGGCTGCTGGGGACGCCGCGGGCGAGGCCGAGGCAGAGCCGTACAGCGCAATTCCGGGGATAGGCGCGGGGGAGGGAACAGCGGGAGAGGCAGCGGCGGGAGAAGCCGCAGCGGGAGAAGCCGCGGCGGGGGTAGGAGGTTGTGCTGCGAGGGAGGGCTCGGCATGGACGGCGCTCTCGGCCGCCGGGATGGGGACTTCGGGAGCCTCGATGGCCGGCGCGGGAGACGGAACGGCAGGGGAGGGGGCAGCGGGGGCAGGCTCCTCTGCCATCAGCTCCTTGGGCGAGGGAGCGGGTACGACGTGCTCGGGAACAGGCTCAACCACCTGGGGCTCATCGACGGCCATGCTGTCATCCTCCTTGTCCTCGATCTCGACGATGCTCGCCTCTGCGGGCGCTGCCGGCGCGGGCTCGTCCACATCCATCGAGTCGTCCACATCCGGCTTGGTCTCGGCTGGCGTGTCCGCCGGCGTGGGCTCGGCGGTCGGCTCGGTGATTTCCAGCGTCACGTTGGCGGGGGTCATCGCAGGCGTCTCGGCGGGCGTCTCGAGCGGCGTGCCGCCCGGCGTCGCCGTGTCGCGTAACCTCAGCGCGGCGGGGGTTGCGCTCGCTGTCGGCGGCTCGGTCACTTCTGTCTCCTCGACGGCGGACATGTCGTCCATGTCCTCGTCCTCTTCATCTTCGAAAGGGGTGGATGCCGTCTGGGGTAAGCACGACGCGGGCGAGCATCCGGGTGGACATACCTCGTCGATCTGGATCCATTTGCACATCTTGTAGTTGCTGCCCTCGGGCAGGCCGGCGGGTGTGATCCATCCCTTGCGCCATTTCTTAACCCTGGTAGCGGTTAGCTTCATTGATCAAGGGGGTAGCTGAGGGTCGGAGAGGTCGAGTGGGTCGCGCTCGCGTTGACATCTCCGACGCGTTGAGCTCGTCCACCTCGAGCAGCACCTCGTGGCCGCTGGGACCAACGGCATCCGTCGCCATTCCCCTCTCCCCTCCATCCGTCTTTAACCCTCGCTATACCCTCCTCCGCTACTCTCGCGCATACTCACGGAGCGAGCAGCTGGCGCTGATACGCCTCGGTCGCGGTATGCGTCGTGAACCGGCCCTGTACGCGGCGACCTGGCCATCAGTACTGTATTCCTCGCCCGCGGATGCATTCGCGCATCAAATGCTCTTCTGCTGGTGACTTACCGTGATGCGACATGATGGCAGGAGATGTCGGGCACGGATGGATGGGATGGGGTGTGGATGGACGCGAAAGTGGACAATGATGAGTTTGCCGTCAACAACAGCAGAAATCCAGGTGCTTGTTGCGTGGTGGTGTTGGTTCCGTCTTTGGTGGGAGCGTTCCTGGGTGGGAGCGTCCTGGTGCAGTCCTGGGTGAGACATCTTGTCAGCGTACCTGCTGCTTGCCGCGGCTTTGCTCAGATATGCATGCATCCTATCTGAGAGCTACAGCACCTGTCATGTCTGTCTTGGATGCTTAGCACGCTCGATTCCACTCGACTTGTCATGTTGGCACAACGCGACGAGTGGCACGCTGGTGCCTCATCTACAGTGGCATTATCGTCAATCCAGCTGCCACTTTCCATTTCATCCTCGAGCATTGACATCTACATGCATACCTACCTTGCATTCGACATTTGACCGCGAACTGATGCAGAGGATGGTTGCTTCAATTGCTGCATGCAGATGCTCTTGTTGTAGTCTCTCGGTGCAGGCTAGCTTGAATGGCGTGTCATTACTCGCTCTCCAGTCGCCAAGGCTTTGGACTGGACTTTGAGTCGGTCTGATACTGTAAGGATTTGTAATAGACTCGTCATGGCGGGGGATTTGAATGGGCTACGGTGGTGATAACAGAAGTATTAGCATTTGCATTAGCGGGATCAGAATTATTCCAAGTCAACACCAATAATGTACCCACCAAGAGCCTTCTAATCGCACCACCACTCATTCTGTACTCCCACCACACCACCAGACAACCACGGCCAGACAACGACTACCACCGCCAGAAGGCCACCACCAGTCAACCACACCACACCACCACCACCCCTCATCTCCCACCACTCTTCCTCACCACCATTACATCCGTCACCACCATCGGACCCTCCCATCTCTTCGCCTTATACGTCCTCCCCCCTCCCATCCCTCTCGCAGGACCCATCTCTTGGGAACACCCGAAACCGTACCAAGCATCACAACTTGAATCCGCTTTTCGACCACTTTAATATTTCCCGCCCCTTCCCTCCTGACCCCACCCACCACCTTCCTCCATCCCCACCTTCTCAATACACATCATCCCATTCGCATCAAAGCATTCTCTCATCAACTCTCTCTCTCGCTACCGCCTCGTCTATCATGTCCGCGCCGGCCTCCTCGCGCGCGACCCCAAAGGCCGGTTCGCCCGCTGGCGAGCCCGAAATCGACCCGGCGCTCGCCGACCTGCCCGCCCCGCCGCACCATGGGACAAATGGTTCTGCATCCGCCAAAGCCGCTGGAGCTGGCGCTGCCGGAGCAAGCCTCGCGCCCCCCCGCGGGTCGCCGTACCCCCACCGCGTCCCCGGCGAGCCTACAAGCATTAGCGAATCCATTGCGAGCGCACCGAACCCGCACACGGCCGACTTTTCGCCTTTACCATTCACGACCGATGCTAGCATCGACGTCACTGCGCTCGACGACGCGGCGACCGACGAGCCCGGAAGCCCAACAGCACGGCTGCTCCGCGCCATTGCGCCACCGAACGCCGCGCAGCCCAACCCCAACTGGCCTCCTGTAAGTTGTTCGTGGGAGAAGGTGTGAGAGTGGCGAGGCCACATCGCATCCTTCGGCCCAAGTCTGGCCACATCCGCCACTGGTGGCACTGCCGCTCACACTGTGCTCACCCTTGCTCACACCTTGCCCAGCCCCCACCAAATGCCAGTGTCAACCTCTTTATCGGTATGTATCCATCCACTGCGTTGTGAACGTGTGTTGGTGTGAGAGCAAATGTGTCGTAAACATGTTCACCCGCACACACGACCACGTGCGATCAACACTGACATCCAGGTCGCGCATTGCTGTCAAACGGCAACGACAACTGGCCTCTGGTATGTGCTACTACAGTGAATGGATGCTGACGCCCAGAAACCCAACGACATTGTCAACTGGATCCGCAAACACTACCCCGAGGAGTGGGACGGCGACGAGGGCCGCTGCTCGGCGCACCGCGTCCGCACATACCTTGCACGCAAGGGTGCCGACATGTACTACGAAAAGCTCAACCAAGGCTGCATTGCTGGATGGCGCATCCGCCAGAACCACCTTTGGCGTTTTGAGGGCGGTGGATTCCAGGGCCGCGGTATGAAGCAGGAGGAGGCCATTGCGGCGCAGCAGAAGGAGAACGAGCTCATGGCAACAGCCCAGCACAAGGCCGCTGCCGCTGCTGCTCTCGCTCAAGGCCACCCGAGTGTAAAGGTGTCAATGTCGTCTGGTCTTGGTGATGGCCAGCCCGCGAGCAAACGCCCGCGCAAGTCCAACGGGCAGGCCCGTCGCAAGAACGCCTCTGCTACTCTGTCGGACAAGAAGGCCGCCGAGTTTGACTATAGCCAATACCACCAGCCGGCATACAACCTTGATGCCGCCGCCGCCGAGGCCGCCGCTGCACCAGCTGCTGGCCCCTCTACGTCGTTGTCCATCGACCCTGCGCTCTCGGCCGCCGTCGAGGCATCCCAGGCCGCTGCCGCCTCTGCTGAAGCCGCCGCCGCTGCCGACGCAGCAGCAGCAGCAGCCGACGACAACGATCTCCACATGGTCCACCAGGCCATGGCCGCTGCCACCGCTGCCGCGGGCCAGATGGACGAGCTCGAGATGGGCATGCAGCTGCCGATCGAGATGCAGATGCACGGCACGCACGACGACGACGCCAACGACGACTCGTACCGCTACCCCGGGTACGACGGGACGCAGACGTACAACTATGCCGCCACGGGCGGCGAGTACAACAGCGGATACCAGCAGGGCCAGTGAGCGTAGAAGAGGCGACAGAGCAGCTCCAGTCGGAGGCACCGCCTCCCACACGTCTTCCTCGTCACTGTCCCCCCGCCCCGCCCCCGCGCGCCGCCGGGCGCCAACAAGAAAAGCGCGCTGCCGAGAAGAGGGTACTTCTCGCCCGGGCACACATACCCCGACGCGTCCTCTCCACACTCCCACAACCCCGTTCCGTTCCCTCCTCCGCCACCTTCCCACCCCCGCGGAACGGTCCACGCGTCGTATAGTGCCAGATTGCGGGCCAGCAGCAGCACAGCAGAGATGTATGTAGACGTCAGTAGTGCCATGTGAGCATGTTACAGATTAGAGCGGATGTGGGGGAGGTCTGTGGTGGAAGCAGAGGAAATAGCAACGAGTGATGGAGTAAACAATGAGGCTGTGATTGTCTGATGGGGATCTGCGCTCTTTCCGACGCTGGGACAGCTTGATTCTAGACACAGATTCAAGTCATCTCAGTGCCCATTCTATGCGCTGCACCAGGTCAGTACCAGTGACACGAGCACGATGCCCTCTGCTCTCGCTCGGACTGCACTGCAATCCGCGCGAGATAGCCGGCAACCGCACCTCCACCCCTCTCCCTCCGATTGTAGCCGATATACATGCTGCATCTGCATCGCGGGTCATGGATCTACGAGACTGGACAATTACGGGCGGGGCTCGCGGGGCTCTGAGGGGTGTTAGTTGTCTGTAAAGAGTGGGGCAGGCAACGGCCGAGCCGCCCTGGCGGGCGACTCTGCACGTTCATTGTACTCACGCGACCACGAGACGTTGAGAATGAGCGAGTCGTAACCGTAGCCGTTCATCTTGTTGAGCGCCGTCTCGGCGTCCTTGCGGTTGTCGAACGAGACAAAGCCAAAGCCCTTGGACACGCGCGTCTCGCGATCCCGCACGACGTTGGCGCGCGCGAGGCGGCCGAGGCGCGCAAACGGCTCGAAGAGGGTGCGGAGGTCGTCGTCCTCGGCGTCGACCGAGAGCGACGTGACGCGGAGCGTGGGGAGGTCGTCGCGCGAGCGGAACATGGACTCGCCGGCGCCGCCGCCCGCGCGCTGGCCGGGGGGCACGTACTTGCCGCCAATGCCGGCGCCGGGCGCGCCGCGCGGCGCGAGCACGCCAAGACCGCTGGTCGGGCCGGGCACCTCGGAGCCCTCGTCCTCGAGCGCGGCGGCCGCAGAGTCGAGCTCGGCGAGCTGGTCCTTGAACGGACACTTGGCGGTGAAATGGGGTCCCTTACAGAGACGACAGACGACGGCCTTGCCGACGGGCGCCTTGGCCGACTCGGCGGCAGCGGCGTCGGCGGCAGCGGCAGCCTCGGCAGCAGCGCGGTTCACGGGCGCAAGCTTGAAGTGGATGTTCTCGCCAATGATGGTTGTCTGGCGGTCAGGGCCGGCAGGCTTGCCCTTGTCGTCGCCGAACCTGGGGTTAGTGTGCGCAAAGAAGAGCGTGAGCGGAGTAGAGTGTGCCGCCACTGCTGAAAACCTCGCGGCCGTTACAGCAGCAGCAGCCCCCTCTCTCACACTGCCTGACTCACTTGGCCCAGTGCTTGCGCTCCGCAACAGTGTGCGAGACAAGCTGGGTCTGGAGCTTGCGGCGCACGCGGCGGGTGACCTTGACCTTCTTGTCGTGCTCGTTGAGCTTCCACGAGATGATGGTCGTGATGCCGTCGGCGTCCGTGGTCTCGGTGGTGGGGGGGAGCTCGACTGCAGGGGTTAGTACGAGTGTCATGGTGTTGGTTGCGCGAGGGAGGTGGACAAGGGAGGAACGCAAGGTAATCAACATAGAACGTGAGGATAGGACGTGGAAGACGTGACGGAGACGCGGCGCGGGAGCGAGCAAACAAAGGAGCGCGGGGCGAAGACGACAGAACCCGTGGCGAGGAGCGGGCGGACAATCGACAAAGTAGCCAGAGCGCAGAACAATGGCGAAACAGCAGTTCTCCTGCATGCGCCATCGACACACACGTTCCGATGGCTGCGAGGGGGCAGGGCGCTGTTCTCGCAGAGGACAAGAGACGAAGGAGACGAGGCGCGACAAACGCCAAGGGGCTCGCTCCTTGCCTTGTCATGTCGGCCAAGCAAAGCAGGAGCTCGCTCGTTCGGTGCCGTCATGCTTGCCGTCCTGCTCCATGTCCGCCACTCCATGTCTGCTCAGTCTCGCCGTGCGCTCGGAGTTATCTGTCGTGTCGGGCGGGGTGTCGAGTGCGATGCCCAATGCGCGCAGAAGGTCGTCGAATGTGTTGTCTGCCGCCGTGTCCGATCGTCCGTGCCGCGCGCTCTGTCGTGCTTGTGCTCGTCCCTCCCGTAGTTCCCATACTATCCCATTGCGTTCTTGGTCCCGTCGCCTTGTCTCCCTCCGTCCATCTCCTCCTCCCGCTTCCCCTCATCCTCCATCTCGCGCGGCACCCATGATACTAACGGTCATCGCCCTCCTCGGCCCAGTCCGACTTGAGTCTGCCGTCAGTCCTGTCCTTGCGGCGTGCGCGCGCGCGCGCGCGCGGGGCGACTCACTTGGTCGACATGATTGCTAGTCGTTTTAATGGTTTTATGGGGTATAGCTAGGCAGTCGATGTCAGCGCGTGCGTGCTGCACCTCGTCTTTTGTTCAGCTGCCGGACGAGCAGGGAAGGAGACGCGGTGGCAAAATCCAAAAGTGCAATGGCCACATAGATGTATTTCCGCGGCGATATGGCCATGTGCGGTGGGCGTGCATGTCGCGTGGAAGTGCTTGTGCGTGGCTTGTGTCCATGAATTGTTTGACTGCTGCGCGACAGAGTTTAGCCATATTCAGCCATATTCAGCCATGGCCAGCCAACCGAGCGCCGACCATTGTACGCGCATTTGAGATCAAGCTTCGCGCGTCGCGTACGTCGCTGTCGGGAACAACACCCATGCGTGTCATGGTCCGCCGGATGCATCTCGTACGGGGAAACATCGACTGCGTCGTCGCTTCTCTTGTCTTCTTTGGGGTCAGGACAGGTGACTAGTGACGCTACCGAGTGACGATCAGGCCCGCGAGCCTTCTGCATGTGGCAACACGATAGTACCTTGCCAGTACCTGTCCATTGTGCGTCGCGTCCATCGCGTCCGTCGCGGTGCCGCGTCGCTCGACGCGTCGGTTCGGAGGGTTCCCAGCAGATGTCAGTTTATGCTTTGGTCTGTTTGTGCTCTTCAGGTCGTGTCCTGCAGCAGAAAGTAAAAATGGTAATGCCCAATGGCGCATGCAACTCGATTCTACAACAGTGTCCTATAGACTTGTTTCCTTGCGGTTTTCTTCTAGCGTTCAACGTCAAGGTGGGGGAAACAGAAACAAATGAAATGAAATGGGAAAGAAGTGTCCTTTCTTTGAGAGCAAAAGCGAATGAATGAATAAGTGGGTGGGTGGCAGCGTCCGTGGGGTGATAGCAGTGTCGGTAGTGTTTACGGATTGTACTTGTCCTTCCAGACCCAGCCGAGGCCGGGGATGGTGGAGCCAGCGGTGATGGCGGCGCGGTACCACTTTGCGGCCTCGCGCTGGTCCTTTTTGACGCCGTTGACGCCCTTTGAGAGAATGTAGCCGAGCTGCTCCATGGCGGCCATGTCGCCGAGGCTGCCGCCCATGCGGAGGTACTCGATCGCCAGGTCGGGGTTGCGCTTGACGCCGAGGCCCTCGAGGTAGCAGTTGCCGACCTCGACGAGCGCGAGGGACGTGTCGGGCGCCATGGACAGGCGCTGCTGCGACGTGAGGATCATGGATCCGGCAGTGGCGCGGAGGTCGACGCCGCCCTCGGCGAGGCTGCGGTCGCAGGCGAGGAGGAGTTCGGAAAAGGCCTTGCGATCGTCGCGGGCGACGCCGAGACCGTGCCGCAGAGCAAGGCCGTAGTGGATCCGGCCAGTGGTGGAGCCTGCCTCGGCCGCCTTCATAAACAGCCAGGCAGACTTGGGGAGGTCGCCGGCTTGCCGGCGGGCAAGGCCAGCTGCGACAATGGACGCGGGAGTCTTGCCCTCGACGTTCATCGAGACTGTAGACGACGCCTCGGATGCAGGCGATTGCGGGGAGGTCGAGCGCGCTCCGCTCGGACGACGGGTAGTGTTCATGCGACGACGACGCTCCTCCGACTCCCACTGCTCGTTTGCGCTCGAGCTTCCTGCGCTGCCGCGACGAGCAAACTCGGGCGAGGGTGCAATGACCTCACCGTCGAGCGGGCGGGTAAAGCTGTGGCCTTGGGAGGATGAAGGAGAGGCGGCGGCATCGATGCTGACGCTCCGGGCGGGAACCTTGGGGTTGGAGAAGCGTCCAAAGTAGTCGCCAGTGGCGTCATTGACCTTTTCGTTTGAAAGCGAGGTGAATGGTGCTGTGCGCGACGACGCGGCTTCGGCACCCTTACGAGGCGGTGTTGGTGCAATTACAACCACAGGGGGTTTGGAAAAGTCTGGAGCAACGTTTTCGCTTTCCGTCGGGACGCGGCGGAGAGCCGACCTTGGGGACACCCCAGAACGGGCAGCAAGTACAGTGGGAGAGACAAACGACGGTGCGTCAGTCGGGGGAGGAGGGGCTGCACGGCGGGGGATAACAATGGGACGCTTCTTCTTCTTTTGGCTGGGCGCCTGGCCGGGAGTAATGACGCTGGCGGTGACGGAGACGACGGCAGGCGGTGCGGGCGAAGTCGGCGACTGCTCAATTTCTGGTGATCCGACGCCAACGACGCTTCGCAGACGCGTCAGCCGCCTTGGGCTCAGCCGCAAGAGTGACCGCTTGCGATTCACACCGTTGGATGCCTCCTTTGTGCCTGCCGAATCCAGCCACTCGAACGTGTTCTCGTCCTCTCCCCAGTCGGAACCCTGCTCGCCGTGGATGGAAGCCGCATCAATGACGCTTGTGCGCTGAGGGCAGGCGGCAATAGGGGCGGGCTGGGGCTGGGGCACGGGGTCGGAGCACGAGCGCTGGGACGCGATCCTTGCCGTCAATGTCGACTCGGGTTCGGGCGGGCCGGAGAGGCTGCGGCCTGTGCGGAGCACTGGCACGGGCTGGAGGTTGAATGGCGCGTCGGAAATGGCGGAGCGGACGGTACGGGAGAATGGAATCTGAGGAAGCGAGGGGTAGCTAATCGGTCCGCGTGCGCGGACAGATCCGTTGCGGGAAACGGGGACTTCACATGTCGGCGTTGTTGTGCCCGAGTCGGAGGGGGTCGTCACGGCGATATCCCCTGAAGCGGTGCGCGACGCCTTTCGTGTCACAATACTGCTGCTGACAGTGCGTGTGTTGTGGAGCTGGACAATGTTGGAGAGCAGCGACGATGGCGGCTCGTAGGTGCGTCCGCCGTCCTCGGTGCTGTCGCTGTCGAGGCCCTCCTCTGGCTCACTGACAAACCCGAATCCGTACTCTTCGCCCGCATAGTCAGAGTACGACGAGTCGAGGTTGCTGTCGACTGAGTAGACTGACGGCGAGCGGAAGAGGTTAAAGTCGAGGGTGGGGATGGGTGCGGGCTCGGCGGCGACCTCTGGCTTCTGGGCGGCAGAGTCCGTTGCGGGGTCGTTGTGGACGCTGAGGCCGACCTGGTCGAGTGGCGAGAATGCAGCTGGCGACGCTGCAAAGTCGACCACCTCTGGGGCGGTTAACAGCGTCGGCCGGCGGGCAAGGACCGATGCCATGTTGGGAGTAGGATTGTTGGCTGTGGGGCGTAGTGTGCCGGTCGGCGAAAGTGGAGTGGAGAGAGTTTGTGCGTCGGACGCGTCTTAATTAGACGGAGTGATAGCCGTGAGAGGCGCTGGCGCAGGCAGGGGTGTTATGTTATGTACACGCGTCGAAGGGGGTCAGGGAGAGTGAGTGAAGGAGTGGGAGAGATGTAGAAGAGTGGCGAGGTGTGTGGAGATATGAGTGACGGCGACGACGCTGATGATGAGCAAGAGCAAGAGAGAGAGCGATGTGGAGATGGAGATGGAGATGGAGATGAAGGAATATGGATCAACTGGAACTGTAAACTCTACCCCACCCAACAACGACCGACCGAGACCAAGCTCATGAGCAAGCAAGCAAGCTGTAACCCACCCCAGGATGTTAGCGCCATCCTCTGGTCTTGTGCCCCAGAATCGAGGACATCTTGGCGCCCCTCCAGCGCCGAGGCAGTTACGATGCATGAGCCGGAAGGAACAAAGCCCAAACGCCCCACGCTCTCTCCTGTCAAAGGACCCAACAGACCCAACGGACCCAGCGGACCCAAGGGCGCAAGGGCGCAAGGCACTCAGGGTTCACTTTTTGGTGGCCAGGTCCAGGTCCGAAGTCGGAAAGGGCGCAGGTGAAAAACAAGGGCGCAGTAACTGTACACTGTATTAAAATGTTACCCCGGTCCGATGTTCAGGGTCAGGGTCAAAAAGTCTGTACCATCCACTGTACTGTACCACTGTACTGTCTGTTTACATAATCTTGACAGCATTACAAAAGCTTTTGGAGTTTTAATAATTATGATATGTTTCTTGTTGTAATAACTCTATTCCGAGACAGTGTGGGTGATTACATAAGTGCTACAGCGCTTTGCTTTACAAAAAGCCGGCTAGAATTTGTCTGGCTCAAGTCTGGACGATGGTTGAGACGTTCTGGACCATCCCAGGGACTGTGTTCCTTTGCTTATATATACTCTTTAGGCTTTGTAATGCAGAATTTCTAATCGAATGTGTCAATCCGCAGCCGACTTCTAATGGACGATTTGATCCTCGCCGAGTGCTGTGCTCTGGGCATGCTCGAGTGCGCACAAAAGGGAGTGGCGAGGTGGCAGCGACGCACACGACAGCAACGGCCATACTCCTTGTCCCGCACAGCACTGTGCTCTGCGCGCAGCCCGCAGCCCGCAGCACACGCATCCGTATGCCTCCGTGGCATGTGGCGAGCTTACATGTGTTGTGACACGTCAGATTCGCGCGTGCAGGCGAGGGCAAGGGGCAGGGGAACGCCTACGCGTCTGTGCTCTGCAGGCTCAGGCAGCAGGCAGCAGGGTGTCCGGAAATGGGGCGCGTGGCTTCCTGTACCGGCTGCTCCGGTGGCAGTGGCACAGTGGTATCAGGTATCCTGCGCCGGCGCCGGGTATCCAGCTTCCTAGATTGCTCATACCGGCCGCGTCGCAATTCTCCGCCTCGTGTCGAGTCGAGTCGTCGCGAAGCGCTGGCCGCTGGATACAGGCCTGGGTGAAAATGTGGCGGCCAGCCACAAGCACTGCAAGTGCTGCGCCAAAGCACGCCGCGCGGCGCCAACTGCCACCATTCACGATTCATGATTCACGCAGCCGAGCCGGAATACAGACCCTCAGCGACCCGCTTCCGGTGGCGCGGCACCCCCGTCGTGGAGGCCATCCGGCAGCGGCGAGCAGCTAATCGCTTCCAGCCGAGCGACCAGGACGAACCCATCTGTCGGCCCAGCATAAAGTTTTAGTTTCTCCACGTGCCGACGGCCACTGCCCGCCGCTGACCTCTCTACCGCATCCGCTGGGCCAGACTCGGCGGCCCTGGGATCCTGGGATCCTCCCTTCGGCATCCGCGTGCTCGTATTGGCTGTATTCGTCCGCTACGGATCAGAGTTGCGGGAACGCAGGGAATGGACGGCACGGCTACGGGCAGGTGCAGGTGCACGGCTGCACGACGGATTGGGTTAATGCGCCCGCGCCGAGTTCTGCAGGCTACCCTCAAACCATGCCGGTGTACCATGATCAGAGCGGTCTGCACCGAAAGAGGAGAGCCGCAGACGGTGCTGGCGGCATGGCTCCCGCTCAGGGCGGCGCCGTCTTCCAAACGTGGCTAGCCGTCGGCGGTGGTCTCGATGCATGCATCGACGATCGAGAGCGAAAAGCAAAGCACATGGACACACAGTTGCGCAGAGCCAAACTCTATGCTCCGGAAGACGATCGCGGAAGCAGGCCAGCAAGCCGAACAGAGCTGCAGCAACCTGCCGGCAGGATTCCGGCACGCTTGCTCGGCTTCCGACCCCGTTTCATGTCAGCATCAGTACGAGCTCTGCTTGCTTGGCTGCAGTGTGAATCGGATGCGTGGCCTCGTGGCCTCGTTGTGTTGGAG
Source organism: Apiotrichum gracile (assembly GCA_001600335.1). Lineage (NCBI taxonomy): Eukaryota > Fungi > Basidiomycota > Tremellomycetes > Trichosporonales > Trichosporonaceae > Apiotrichum > Apiotrichum gracile. Next base: position 2,714,269 of record BCJO01000003.1, on the reverse strand, counting down.
ACTCGCGAGCTTGAGCATCCCGGTGCCATGCAGATCGCGCCTCGCCCGAACAGTGCGGCTGATAGTGTGCGGATCATGGCCATGCCGTTGTCCTCGCCACCGAACTTTGTGGCTTTGCAATGCACATATGCACATTGTGCGGGGGGCTGGCGAACCTTTCTTTTGGTGGAACATGGAACATCAAGCAGCGACAGCCACAACCCAAGTACTTATACAGAACGGATGGCAATATACTGGAGCGCTGAGTGGTAGGAATAGAACGATCCAGAAACAACCAAACACGATATCGTTAATGGGCATCTCGTGAACAAAGCCGTGAAACAGTCACAGAACGCGGAGCGGCGCGGAGCGCGGAGCATTCCACTTGTCCAGGCTCGCGGAATTCCGCGCGATCGGAGACGGCGGGGGKGGGGGTGTTTCGTGTGAACTGTAGTGCCACACCTGTGCTTTGCGTTCTCCGAGTGCCACCATCGGCCATAGGCCACTGGTCATGGGCACCGTGTTGCCCGCCTGCTTTGGTCATCGAGGGGTATTACAGCGTGTAGTCAAAGGCACTCCGAGGCACTCCGGTACCTCCCGCCTCCCGCTGCGAGTCTGTTCTCGGCGCCAAGTGGTGCAGTACGTTCTTTGTGGCCCACGCTGCGAGTAGCCATCTGCCATGCCAGAACCCGCTGTCATCGTGTCTCTACTAACAAGCTCACATGCAGCACACAGATCGCACTGGCACAGATCGCACTGTCACGAGGCACCATCGCGACCCACCGAGCTTGCCGGTCGGAGCCTGCACGCCCAATATCGACGTAGCTTGCGAGTGTCCCACGGCATCCTTGATTGTCGTCGCGCACCGCAGCCTCGCAGAGTGGTGTAGGTTTGGTCCTGTGCCTCGGAGTCGGCACCGCCGCCCGCGTTGCGATAACATTTACACTCCTGCGTACCTGCGTGGAGCTCAAGCTGCGTACGAGCCAGCACGAGCAGAAGGAAGCAGAAAGCAGGAAGCAGAGAGTAAGAGATGAGTACGCCGCTACTCCACAGGCACGAGGCCGACGTCTGGAATCGGTATTGCACTGCATCACATGGCCTGCTGCGTACTCTGCGTTGTCTCGCCGCTGCTGGGATGTGCATGTTTCACGCTAGGCTCCACATTCCGTCGGCCTGGATCTTGGAGCGCGATCTTGGCGGGTGGGAGACATAATTTCCGATGGATCTTGCCAGTGGGTCGGAGAAATGCTGGTTAGTAACCAGTGGAGCGGCGAGGTCGGTGGCAGGTGGCCGTGGCGAGTGGCAGTTGCCGAGCGCCTCGGTGAGCGCCTCGCTGTACATTCAATTGCCCGCTGTATCCCTTCAGATGGGCATTGCAAGTCCTACGCAACAACTGGACGCCTCAGACGACAGACGACAGCCAATGCCGAGCGCCGCGCCGCTTTCATGTCTAGTCTACAACTCTCACGCCCCCGGCTCGCGCACAAGGAAGCGGAAGGTATACACGCCCCACCCGCCCTCGCGCTTCTTCTCGGCGTACGCGTCGAGGTCAACGGAGACGTCGTTGACGACGCGGAAGCCATTCTTCTCGAACGCGCGCACGCCCCCCGCGTGGTCCGAGAGGTGCACCCATGCGCGCGCGTTGTTCTCATCCGCAATCTCCGCCGCGTGCGCAATCAGCGCCGTCGCGGCACCCTTGCCGTGATACGCGGGATCGACCGCGATGCCGGCGCAGAACAGGCTGCGCGACCCGGGCCGGTTGGCCCGCGCCTGCATCGTCGCCAGGTGCCCGGATGTCGTCGCCGCCAGACGCTGCAGCGACGTCGCGGGCGCCGGCACCGCGGGGGGCGGCACGGGCGCGGTGAGGGGCACGAGGTCGGACTGGTGTCAGCGAGCGTGCCACCCAGCGTCTGGTACTCACCCCCGATACGTCCTCCCCGAACCCGTGCTCCTTCCAGAGACTGAACCCCACCATCTCCCCGCCGTCCACCGCCTTGAACGCATGCCACCCCGGCGCGGCCAGCATGCGCGCAATGTCGCTGATGGGCTGGAGCTCGGACCCGAGGTCGGTCACGCCCTTCTCGGCCATCTTCATGCGCGTGTGCCGGTCGTCGGCGAAGGCGGATTCCTGGATGCGCGCGAGCGCGGGGAGGTCGTCGGGGGTGAGCGGGGCAATGGTGATCATCGTGGACAGTGCTGAGGCGGGGGTGGACGCGGGGTGCTAGGCGGTGATGGTATGCGGCGTAGAGGTGGATACCGAGCCAGTTTGAGTGATGAGGAGTGTAACGATGAGGATGTTGACAAGATCGATGTGGGTCAATGTGGGCAGATGACGTCATACCGGATCCGGACAGCCGATCAATCGAGTCGCGCTCGTTGGCACGATCGCATTGGGTGGCGTCCATCGTGTCTGCGTCGGTGCATGCATGCCTCTCATCTCAGCCGACATGCGTGCAGCGAGAGGATGTGCAGAGCTCGCGTAAGGCTCAGACGTTCCCGGCTTTGCTTTCCGCGCGAGACCCACGTGCCGTCTCCACATGCCTCACCGCGCTCTCCCCTCGGCCCCTCGGTCTACTTCGCTAGCACCGGCCCGGTCCCCCCAATGGCCCATTGTGTCTGGCAGAGCGGGTCCAAGCCTCCGGGTTGATGGTGGTGTGCGACCCACTCGGAAGCTTGGAGCTACCACACTGTTGGTGCAGCCTGTGCTGCTACTCTCCGTGTGCGTAGCTGAGTGCGGCGGTAGGGCTTTAGCTGCCCGGTAATGCTCCACACGGGGGTGCGGGTGTAGATGTGCTTTGGCTAAGGCCTCTGGGCTCGATGATCCTGCACTCCTGGATCTGAAGCGATAATGCTGTAGGCCGATGCTGTATTGTTTTGGGTGATCGTTAGATGGTGAGCGACAAGGCGCTCACTGCCAGAGTCGCGGCGCTTTGCCTCGCCAGTCGCTCTGTTGCCGGTGGTATTCCAGGTGCGTGCAGGAGCCTCTGCCCCTCAATCTGATACTTTCCACACGCGCAGAGCTTGCCCCCGAGTCCGTTGTAGCAGCCGCATTCCAGCGGAATTAATATGGATTTATCGACGATTTTCTGGTATTTCCCATATTATTTCCTATATTATTGAGCGCCATTTACATGCCACTTTCACGCCACGCAGCAAACAAGCACCTCTGTCCTGCTCGTCCAGCGTTTCTCTCCAGCTCTCCAGTCCTGCCAGCCCCACGGTGATGCCAGACCCGACAGCCAGAACACGTCCCCCCGACCCTTGGCCCCCGCAGCCACCCTCGAGTCGTTGCCCCCCCCCTCCCCCGCCCCCCCGCTGATGAGGGAAAGCATCCCCCACGCGCAGCCCAAGCTGTGCGCGTGGTGTCACCAAAACATGTGGCGGTGGCGTCAGGACGCCAGATGCCAGGATGCGCTCGGGGAATTGTATTTGGGGTCGTCGGCGCCACCGCCACCGCCGAAGGACGCTCGGAAGCCTGAAATGGTACCTGGTGCCGAGACGCTACGTGGTGCCGAGACGCGTAACGCGGAACGCGTAGCTTAGAGCGCGTGCTTCTTCCATGTACTGGTTCTCGTGGCGCTAGTGTAGCGCGTGCTTCTTTCATCTACTGGTTCTCGTGGCGTTTAGCGTCTCCTGCCGGTTCGGCTGACGCGAGCTGTAGTATCGGCGGCACTCTGTGCTGCACCCCAAACCGTGCACCGACAACCCAAACTCGACCGAACTAAACTGTGCAAACTGTGCCGAACCAGCACCCAAACCCAGAAGCAGAGCGTGCGGGTGCGGCTATGGAGAGCTTTGACGATAAGATCGAGGGCAGGGAATCCGGTGGTGCGGAGTCGGATAAGGTCGAGGCCGAGTGCCGAGGGTGAAACCCACATCGACAAGCGATTGATGGGGAGCACGGATGAGTCATGGCACAGACTGGTGCAGACATCAAGCTTGCATGGTCGATCGCGCCCAGAGACGAGACTGTGACTAGACCCAGCGCACTTGCAGGCTGCACAAGCACAGCCGTGACGAAAGCTTAACCTTGTCCTGCGCGCCTCCACGCAGCGTGCACCAAAGTCCCACACCAATGTCTATGGAGAGGGGAAACCCAACCGAGACGGTCCCGCGCGCGAGGACCGCCAAGATTGCACTGTACGAACATTACAATGACAGGAAAAACACGCTATCGCGGGATCCATCAGGAATCGTCATGTCGAGGTACGTGTCTTACATGACGTCGCGGGAACATGTCGCTGATGAGCAGCATCGAGTGCGAGTTACTCTGCGCTCCTGGAATCGCGAACGCGTCGTACGCATGTCATTTACTTTTTCGCCTCCTTCCAGCGGCACACTTCCCACACTCTCACGTACAACGTTGCACTAGCACCCGGCAGCCACTGGCAGTTACCAGTCACCAGTCACCAGTTACCGTGACACGATCAGTGCCCGGCTGATCGTCGGAGACGTACCTTGCGAGCGGCGCGAGCGGCATGCGATCGTGCCGTAGTCACTGCAGGACCTGATGCAGCTGCACACAGCTAGAAGAGCCCATGGCCGCACCACGCACCGACTCGCTGGCCCGTCACTGCACCGTGACGCGCGCAGAGCGGACAAAGGAGTGAATGGTGCACCCGCGGTGCCAAGGGCCAGGAACCGGACCGGATCGACGCCGGGTGGCAGTCACGGTGAGATTGAGTGAGATTGGCTTCGGCGAGTGCGAGCGCGAGCAACAACGCATCCACCCGCGCTTGCATGACAGTACCTGGTACCGTCGTCGTGGCTCTCACCAACTCACCGCGTGAGCCACGCTGCTGTACGACGCTCGCGATCGCCCAAAAGTTTATTTCCGACCCCCATTTATAATGTATGGAAGGGAACGGTAACGTAATACGAAGAGCGAAACCCTTTTCTTCCATCTCACTGTGAGCTGTGCACGATCTGTACACGCGGCGGCTCCTGGCTCAGTCCTGGCTCTGTGCTGGCTGTCCTGGATTTTGCCACCCCTTTCTGCCACTGCCGCTCTTAGCAGCCAGCAGCAGCCCCTGAGCTGCATGGCATGGCATGGGTATACTCTTCTCTTCTCTGCACATCGGAGCCTGGTCTGCATCGCACGCATCGCATGATCGAACGCATCCCAGGATCGATGCCGCCGATGGCACATTATCGGCACGCCGAGAGCGCATCGCCCCCGTGTCTGTGCATTCCAAGACGCGGCAAGCCATTCGAAGCAGTGCAGTGCACCTTTACTGGCTTTCTAGCTCCCTTTTTTGGCTCTGGGCCCAGATCTTTTATTGTCAGCTTGTTTCCCTGTGTGTGTGTGTGCTCGGACCTCCAATCTCTATTGTTTACCCTTTGCTCGCTATCATTCGGTGGATGATAACCGTGTCCGCAAGCTGTCGGGCGATCATTCCCTCTGACCTCGACGTTTCCCATACACTGATGGAGCGGGACTGTTTGGACATCTGGTCGCCGCAAGACTCGGCCGATGCATTCCGCAAGCCCATACGTATGCATGGTATGGCATTGCATGGGTGGCTTTTGTTGTCTCTCAATTTTTTCTTTTCTTTTTCGAGGTGCCCATTGTATTCAGTGTACAGTAGTAGTAGTAGTCTATTCTCTATTCTATTGTGCGCCACCCAAAAGTGAAAGTGAAATTCACAAAAACACTACTAATAGTATACAATCCCCAACTGTAAACACAAATCCAACAATACAACGATTGTATTGCAATTGAAATGCCAAAGTCTAATCCAATTAGTGAATAGCAGAGCGTCTTTGATGTGATTAGAAACAGAGATTAGAAGTGAGTTTAAGGAGTACCGTACGTAATATACCGACCTAATAAAGTATTAGACTATCAGGCCATGACAGTAGTAGTCCTAGTCCCAGTCCTAGTTGCCATTCTAGTTGCCGCCCATACCGCACACATAATACATAATAATCACACACACCCTGAATGTGTGCAGGGAGTGGGAGTGAGAGTACATTCACACTGTGTGTGCTCTGAGGTTGAAACTCTATGTGAGCCAGAGCTTAGCTTTGAGTATACTACTCTCTTTCACCGCTCTCACTCTCACCCTCACTGCTACTGCTACTGCTACTGCTACTGCTACTGCTCTCCACTCTCCTCTCCGCTCTCCGCTCTCCGTTCTCATCCTCATCCTCATCCTCATCCTCATCCTCGCGATCACTCACTCTCCATCTCCATCTCACATCTCACATCCTCTCCATCTCAACCCCCTCTCCATCACCACATCCATCCAGCCGGTGCTTTACAATACACTCGCAACTGCATCCATTGCCAGACCGACCACATCTGCCCGCTTGCTCCTGCGCCATCGTTGTATTCGACAAAGCAAAGTCAAGTTGTAACGACCACCGCTCCATCACCAGGTCTCCTCGTCTCCTTGGTCACACGCACACGCACCACCGCACCGACAGATCCCGACCGCGCGCACAACCGCAACCAGGGCCGTCCACTGACATACCATCGGGTCTGAGCACACTGCACACCTGCTTCCATCCTCGCATCGCACCACCACATCGAGTCGTGCGCGCCGGAAACAGGAATCAACCGGAGGCTCTTATCATCTCCCTCGCTGGCCTGGTCTACATACTCACAAAGACCGACACTCTCACTCTCACTCTCCTTACTATCCCAGACTCGGCACGCGGCGATGAAGTCGCTCCGCCGCTCTCTCAACAGCAATAACAACCACCACGGTGGCCACAGCGGCCACGGCTCGGGGTCCGGACACGCCGGACATCCCAGCACGCACTCGCACTCGAGCTCGCAGGGCGGTGCCTTCCCCATCGCTTCTGTTGGGCACTCGCAGAGCGGGAGCGGCGGGCAAGGGCACGGCGGCGCAGGAGGAGGCAGCGGCGGCGCATCGACCGGATTCTCCGCCAACCCGCTCAGCCGCCCGACAGACAAGGTCGCACCCCCGCAAAAGGTCATCAAGGCCCTCGTCTCGCACCGCAGCACAAACCCCCAAGAGCTGTCCTACACAGAAGGGCACTTTTTGTATGTCACGGGCGAGCGCGAAGGATGGTACGAGGCATTGAGTGAGTACTGAAGAGTTGAAAGGACGCTGAGACCAGACCCTATCACGTCGTCGCGCGGACTCGTGCCCAAGGAAGACTTTGAAGAGTTCAACAAGGGTGGCCGCCAGGCAAGCGTACAGCACCAGCAGCAGTCGCCGACATCGCAGCAGTAGGTTTGACGTGAAACGGGTGGATGCTTACATGCAGTGCTCGCACATTATCCCACAGCCAGAACAGCAACGGCCCCCGCTCGCCGCAGATGCAAATGCAGGCTCAGCCCTTGCCGCCCGCCCACCACATTCTCGCATCGGGTCCCCCCGTCAGCACAGGTCCGCCCAAGCACGCCATCCCAAGCGGTAAACCTAGCATGGGAGGCATGGGCGGCATGGCGGGACTAGTCCCGACTGTCGGTCCAGGCGGCAAGAAGCACCAACCCCTGTACGCTATTGTGCAGTACGACTTTCACGCCGAGCGCCCAGACGAGCTCGAGGCCAAGGCCGGAGAGCCTATTGTTGTCATTGCGCAGAGCAACCACGAGTGGTACGTTGGCGACGGATGAGTTGTATGCTGATCCTTAGGTTTGTTGCCAAGCCGATCGGAAGGCTCGGAGGCCCCGGCCTCATCCCCGTGGCGTTTGTTGAGATTCGCGACCCGGTCACCGGCAAGCCTGTTGATGTGTTCCCCACGACGATCCCTCAGGTCGAGGAGTGGAAAAAGGCGACAGCAGAGTACAAGGCGGCCGCGATCGTCTTAGGCCGTTTCGACCCCAACCAGCGTGTGGCCAACTCGCCATTCTCCGAGGCAGCGACCAACACCACAGCAAACTCGAGCAGTATCGGGCACGGAGACCCCGACGAGGCGGCGACAGCAATCACCTCCTCCACAAATGCGACCGCCAAGGGCGGCCAGCGTTCCATCTCCTCCACTGCAAATGGAAGCGTCGCCAACGCACTGCACGGATCTGGCGCGGGATCGGGCTCGAGCTATCAGCGCTACAAGCCCGAGCACGACAAGATGCTTCCGCAGGGCGAGCTCATCGAGCTCGGTGTCCCGTCGTTCCACAACGAGTCGGGCAACTACTGGTTCCGTCTGCACGCCGCGTACCTCCCCGACGAGCCGTCCGAGCCCGCCTACACGCTCATCCTGTACCGCACGTACGAGGACTTTTACGATTTCCAGATTTTGCTGCTCGACACTTTCCCGGCAGAGGCCGGCCGCGCGTCGGACCCCGACCAGGAGCCGCCAGAGCGCATGCTGCCGTTCATGCCCGGACCGGTGGAGGAGGCCATTGACGACGAGTTGACAGAGTACCGCCGGTCCGAGCTCGACGCATACGTCCGTGCGCTGCTCGACCTGCGCAGCAAAGGTGTCGGGTATGTGCTGCGCGACGAGCTCGTGCGTACCTTCTTTGCGGCAAAGTACGGCGACTACTGCGAGGAGAATGCGCGTCCCGAGGCGGTCGAGCAGCTCAGCGAACGCATGGGCGGCGTCGGCATCCGGCCCCCGCCAGGCCAGCACGCACGCAACGCACCCGAGCACTCTGGCGGCGGCAACGGCTGGACATTCCCGACACAATCCGGCGGCGCGCCCGACCCGTACCAGCCCTCTGGCGCCGCGCACCACACGCGCAACATGTCCTCCACAGGGAGCAACAACATCAACAACCTGTCGGTCAACACGCAGAACGCAAACTCGCAGCAGTGGGGCAGCAACAACTACCGCACACAAGAGTACAACTCGACACTGTCGGCCGTCACGCCCGTGCTGCCGATGCCGGGGCAGGCCGTCCCGCCGCCGCCGGTGCCGTCTGCGCACCACGGCTCGAAATCCCTCCAAGCGCCGCCGCGGCCCGACGCGGCATTCGTAAAGATTAAAATCTACGACCGCGCCACCGACGACATTATCGCCCTCCGCGTGCACCCCGCAGTCACGTACCCCGAGCTTTTGGACAAGGTGCGCGCGCGCCTCGGCGGCTCGATTTCCGTCCTCCAGTACCGCGTCGGCGGGGGCGGCTCGAACGGCCCCTGCCGCCAGATCCGCGACGACCGCGATCTCGGCGAGTGGATGGCGAGCGAGGACCAGCGGCTGATGCTGTACGCCGAGCAGGGATAGCAGCGGAGCGTAGCGCGGCGCACAGGAGGGGCGATAGAACCTGACACCCACGAAACACCCACGAAACGAGGACGCGCGAGGACGACAGTCGCTGTCGGAGATAGAAACGACGTGGAACGCTAATGGCTTTTTTCTGGATTTACACTTTTCCTTCGGGTCGCGCAATTGTCGCTTTTGACGGACGTGTGGCTTGGACCCGACCGGCGAGCGACTCTTCTTTCATTCCTTTCTTTTCGCCGCCCCGATTTCTTTCTTCCTTTCTTTTCGTTTCATTCTCTTTTGCTTTTGCTCCTTTCTGGTTTGTTGGCATGGGGCATGGGGTCCCACAAATGTATATCTTGTCTATCCGTGCAGTGGGGGCGGGTGTGTGACAGCATGGGCGAATGGGTGCATGGGCGATAAGATAAGACGAGATGCGGAGGAGCGAAAGTCGGTCTGGGTGCTATTTCAGACCACCTGGTGCCGACCAGGACGGAGCCGGATGCTAACCTATGTGCGGCCTGTGTGATTGTAACCGCCGATGGCCGAGTCCCTCAGCGCACGACATGGTGGAATGGTATATCTCATTGTATGGCTGCGATACGGCTACTATGGGTGTACTCTACATCAAGACTCGTGTCTTGTCCTCCTCTTGTCCTCCTCCGACACGATACTGCGACAGCGACATTTAAACACACGCTTACTTCTTCTTGCCCTTGCCCTTGGGTTTGACCTCCTTGATGAGCTTGTCCTTGGTGTAGTCGTTGACGTCTTCCTTCTTGTCGTCGTCGTCGTCGGCCTCGGGCACGTCGTCCTCCTCAAACACGTCGTCGAGGTCGGGCGCGGGCCCGGCGTCAATCTTCTTCTTGGACGCGGCGAACATGTCCCCCTTGTGGAATGCGATCGGGTGGTCGCGCTTGTTGTACCTGTACACATGTTAGCTTTACAAGGCCTGGACCACGGGATAATGTGGACTTACTGCCTGGTGAACGCCGCCTTGGTGGCCGACGCAATGTTCTTGAGAATCGCCTCGTCGCGCATCGTATCCACGCCGAGCTCGACAAACGCGTCCCAGTCCTCCTTGCCCAGGTAGTAGTCGTCCATGGTCTGGATCGTGTCCTCGATGGCCGCCGCGCCGTCGTTCATCAGCGGGAGCACAATCTTGGACGCGAGGAGGGGCATGTACTGCTGGCGAATCTCGTCGCGGCCGCCCGACACGCAGAGGCGCATGCGGATCTGGATGTCGGTCAGCTGGCGGCCGAGCTTGCCCTGCTTCGAGTTCTGGCCGAGCCACTGCGGGAACGCCGGGCCGCCCCACCCGCCGCCGGGCGTCGGGCGCGAGGGGCCGTAGATGTGGTACGCGGGGATAATGGCGGACGTGATCGCGTGGAACGGCAGGAGGGACCAGTGCTGCTCCGTGCCGTGGATCATGCGGTCGACGAGGTCGCCGTCAGACACCGCGTCCGCCGCCTTGGATAGCAGCTCGAGGTTCTTGAGCTGCTTCTCCGGCCCGTCTAAGTTGTTTAACGCCGCGGGATTGGTCTTGGGGTAGTGTTCCTGCGGTCAGAAGGCTACGTAGAAGGACAACCCACCTGCATGAAGAGCGGCACAAACGAAATGTCGTGGAAGAAGAGCTCCATCTTGTCGCTGAGGCGCTCCTTATTTGTGCGCGAGAAGGCGTACGGGCCAGTGAGCCGGTCGACAATCGAGAACGGCGTGAGGATCGTGTTCTTCTCGTTGAGCTTGATGCTGGGTGTCAGCTAGAATCGGAGCGGCTAGCTTACAGCTCCTTGCCCTCGTCAAAGTTCATGTCCGACTTGCCGAGCTTGTACGTCGAGAGCATGTTGAGCACCTGGCGGATATCCGAGTTGGAGCCCTTGACGAGCTCGTCGACGACGTTGGCGGGGATCTTGAGCTTCTCGCTGGGGGTCAGTGAGAAGTAACACAGCGTACCCACCGGTGCAGGATGGTCATGAGACGCGAACGGATCTCGTTCGGTCCCGGGCGCCGGTACGCGAGGTTGTACGTCGTCGTCCACAGCGGCTTCATCTTGGGCAGGCTGCGGTCGTTGCAGATGAGAATGAGCGGGATCTGCATGTCAGTTGGACCATCTGGATCAAAACTGACCTTGGTCTTCTTGATCAGCGTGTTGAGCGCGCCGACGCCGCCGCGGTCACCAGCGGACATGCCGTCCACCTCGTCCATGATGAGGCACGTCCGGCTGTTGACGTTGGCGTCGATGACGGTCGTGCTCTGGCGGTCAGTTCCGGAATGCCTGAGCAACTCACCCCAACACCCTTGCCCTGGAAGAAGCCGTCCAGCGACGTATTGTCGATATTCGTCTGGTTCTCGACGAGTTTCTTGCTGCGCGCGTCACTGGCATTCAGCTCAAGCGGCGAGTAGCCCGCCTCCTTGGCCATGAGGTGCGCCGAGGTCGTCTTGCCGATTCCGGGCGGGCCCGAGATGAGTACCGCGCGGTACATGCCCGAGCCGTCCTTGCCGGGCTTCTTGAAGCCCGACTTGTAGTTCTTTTGCCTGCGAGGTTAGCCAAAGCAGCATACCTATCTCACCAGTTGAGCAGCCAGTCGCGCAGCTTTTCGATCGGCGTCTTGTTGCCGCAGATCTCCTTGACGTTCTGCGGGGCATACTTTGTCGTCCACAGCTGCGCCGACGCCGGCACCGTCTTCCTGCTGGGTCAGAAGGGTCCCAACGATTAACCCACTTGGCAGCAACGCCCGAGGCCGCATTCGCCGCCTCGGTCTTCTTGCGCGCCTTCTCCTCCTCCTTTTCCCTGCGCTCGAGCTCCTTTGCCTGCTCGAGAATCTTCTTCTGCTCCTTGGCAATGGCCTCCTTTTGCTTTTCGTCCAGCACGCCGACGCGCGTCGCGATCAGGTTGAGGAAGCCGTCCTCGTCGAGCGTGGGGATGTTCTTATCCTTGATCTTGGCGATCTTGGAGGCGCCAGCGTTGTCGCCGATAATGACGTACGACGTCTTGCTCGAGGGCGCACCAGTGACGCGGCTGCGGTCAGTTACAGGTACAGGAAAGCTGTAACTCACGCAAGGTAGCGCTTTGCGAGATCCACGGCGTCGTCGCGGCCCAGCGACTCGAGCTCGCCAGTAAACACCAGCGTGAGGCCGGCAAGGCAGCCGGGCTTGCCGTCCGGAATGTCCTTGGAGCCAGGCGCACGGGGTCCGGCGGAACGCGCCGCCATGATCGCGGCAAAGCTGGCGGGTAAGTGCTTGCAAGGGCGTAAACCCACTTTGGCTTCTTCGGCTTCGGCTTGTCCTCCTCCTCGTCGTCGTCATCGGCCTTGGAAGACGCCCTCGGCTTGGCCTTGGCTGCCGGCTTGGCCGCGGGCTTCGCCTTTGACGCGGGCTTCGCGGGCGCCTTGCGCGCTTTGGCCTTGGGCATGACTTCCTCTTCCGACTCGCTCTCGGACTCGCTGACGACCTGGGGTGAGTTTAGAAGTTGGGGCGGCACGTACGCGCTTCTTGCCCTTGGACGCGGGTTTAGCTGCGGGCTTAGCTGCCTTGGGCTTGGGCTTGACGTCCTCCTCGCTCTCAGAGTCCACCAGCGCGCGTTTAGCTGAGGCGGCGCGCTTGGGGGGCGGCTCGTCGTCCGAGTCGCTGTCGAGCGCGCTCTTGCGCTTCGGGGCGGGCTTCGAGGGGTTGCTCGACGACGCCTTGGCCACGGCGGGCTTGACGTCGGGCTTGACGTCGGGCTTCACTTCCTTGATCTCGGGCTCGGGGGAGGAAGACACGGCCACGCGTTTCTGCCGTCAGCTCAGACGTAACGCTAGCTCACAGAGGAGGACGCAAAGTGCTTGCTGGTCGTCGGCTTGCTTTTGGGCGGCGGCGGTTTGCTGCTGTCAGACATGAGTGTGTGTGCACATACCGAGCACTGCTGTCAGCGATGATCCAGATCCAGTCACCCATGCGATCAATGTCGCCACCCCACTGCACTCACGTCGGCTTCTTGACGACAATCTCCTCGTCCGAGCTCTCGTCTGCTGTCAGCAGCCTCCGCGGCGGGACATACCGATCGTGACGGGATTCGCATTCGTGCCGGACCGCGGCTCGGGCTTCTTCGCGCCGGCGCCGAACTGCAGTGAGCACGAGGGTCGACGCGAGCTGCGCGCTCGGCGGGACTCACAAAACTCCGCAGATCCCCACCCGCAGCGGGCTTCTTCTTCGGCGTGCTCTGGCTCGTCTTGCGCGGGGAGGCGGACGGCGGCATGGTGGTGAGTGAACAAGTGAAGTGTTGATGTCGAGCAGTCTTGTGATTGCTGATTTTGACGCGCTTGATTTAACACCGTCATCTTCGCGCGACCTTTGATCTTCGCGTCGGCCTCCACATTGATTAGCGGAAGCAAATTTGTATTCGACGCGACTGAAGTTAGCACTGTAGTCGCGCTAGTGAGTGGTCTGGTATTGTTTTTGTTTTTGTTTACGTTTACGTTTCATCATCCTATCATTCCATCATTCCACCTATACCATGCCGCCGCGAGGAACCAAGCGCGCCCGCCGCTCCTCGCCAGGGGAGGAGCGCACGCCGAAGCGCGCCGCGCGCAAGTCCGAGGTCAATGGCAACGGGTATGCCAACGGGCACGGGCACGGCGACGACGAGCACGAGCACGAGCACGAGCACGAGCCGCGCGGCGACGAAGACGGCGACCGCGACCGGCCCGTCTCGCACCTCATGTCCTTTCTGAGCGGGTACGAGCACGACCGGAGTGATTCCGAGGGCTCGACGTCGGGGAGCGCGAGCGAGGGGGAGCCGGACCCGGACGAGGAGGAGGACACGGGACGCGCGACGCCGCGGCGCGGCCTGGTCGGACTCGCTACACCACGGAAGCGCAAGCCGGCCTCGGCGGCGTCCACCCCCCGGCGGCGGGGAACGGGGACACCCTCCGCGACGCCGAAAAAGCCCGCGCTGGAAGTCGACGAGGGGTTCCTGCGCACGACACGTGCGGACCAGTACTTTCTCTCCGCGGCGCGCGCAGCGCGCACCAGCGGCCTGAGCTATGCTGCGCTCGCGCGCCCGCTCAGCCAGGCAGAGTACGAGGCGGCGGTGACGGGTGCGCGTGGCGCGGATGAGAGCGTGCAGCGTGTGCTGCGCGAGGCGGAGGGATATTTTCCCCAGTGGGCGGCGGAGCTCGCGGCGGGGTTCAACCTGTTGATCTACGGGTATGGGTCGAAGCGGCGGCTGGTGAATCGCTTTGTCGCGACGCTGAGTAGGAAGGGCCACTGCGCGGTGGTGAATGGCCACTTTCCCCAGCTCGGCCTAAGGGATGTGCTCGCCACACTCGAGGATACGCTGAGTATACCCGACGCCCCTGCGCCGCCCGCCGCGACCCCGCTCGAACGCGCCGCGCACCGCGTGTACGCCCACTTCTCGAAAAAATCCACACCCGCACCGCTGTTTCTCATCCTGCACAATATCGACGCGCCGTCGCTCCGCACGCCCCGGTCGCTGGCCGCACTCGCCCTCCTCGCCTCCTCGCCCTTCATCCACATTGTGGCGACGTTCGACCACCTGCACACACCGCTCCTCTTCTCCAGCACGCTGAGCAGCACGCCGCCTCACGAGCCCGGCGCGCGCGGGCCCGACGGCTTCCCCCCGCCAGAACGCGGCTTCAACTGGGTCTACCACGCACTCGCGACGTATGACGACTACGACGTCGAGCTGTCCTACGCGCGCCTGTCTGCCGCGTCGCTCGGCGCACTCGGCCAGTCGGGCGCGGCAGGCGTGAGCGAGGAGGGCGCACTGCAGATCCTGCGCAGCGTGCCCCCCATGGCTGCGCGCCTGCTCAAGCTCATCCTCACGCGCCAGATCGCAAACCTCCCAGACGACACGGCGCGGCACGCCGCCCACCCCCCGTCCGCGACCGCGCCGGCGTTCGCGCTCGACGTCGACCTGCTGCAGAAAACCGCCCGCGACCGCTTCATCGCCCGCGAAGAGGACCGCTTCAACGCGCTCATGGGCGAGTTCAAGGACCACGGCCTCGTCGTCGTCGCCGAGCTCGACCCCGAGGGGCGCACCGGCCGCTGGGCGTGGGTGCCCCTCGGCAAGGCGGCGGTCGAGCGCATCCTCGAGGAGATGAAGGATGTCGAGGCGTAGCAACCGCAAGCGCGTGAGCGCAGCGAGCGAGGAGCTGTATCATGATAACCACATGGCGCGGGGGAAGAGCGGCGCTGATGCCG
This sequence comes from Apiotrichum gracile, assembly GCA_001600335.1. NCBI lineage: Eukaryota > Fungi > Basidiomycota > Tremellomycetes > Trichosporonales > Trichosporonaceae > Apiotrichum > Apiotrichum gracile. The sequence goes on along the minus strand of BCJO01000003.1, from coordinate 2,698,963 downwards.
CCGGAAACTGCATGGCGTACTCCAGTCACCATAGCATATGCACTGTACCATACGCATACACGCAAGAAGTCGAGGTAAGGCACAGAGCCAAATTGGGTCCCAGAATACCCAGAATACCAAGACTTTGCGCCAGCCGAGCCGCGCGCCAAGCCGGCCTGGCCCGCCGGCTTGGCGGTGGGCGGTGGGCAGTGAGCAGTGGGGCATGCGGGGAGCTGCTGGATGCATGCACGATCGCTTGTGCTTGCGCTGCGATTGCGTGTTGCTTTTGTTGCTCTTGCGCTAGTGCTGGTGCTGGTGGCGGAGATGCGCGCTGTTCGTGCTGGACCGCTGGAGCACGTCGTGTGACATTTCTTGGCCCTTGGCGGCTTGGCTCGGTTCCAAGGAGTGAGAGGAGTTAGGCCCCTTGTGCATAAGGGGATGCCCCGCTCGCTGCTCGCTGATGTTGGTCGATCAGCCTGGCGCCTTCGAGTGGCACAGTGGTCGCCATCGCTGTCATTGTCCTCACCGTTTTCTGCTCGCTGCACTCGCCGCACTCGGCACTTGATGCCTGAAACCCTATGCATACACTACAATGCAGACTTGCTTGCTGTTCTACTAATACAACCAAATATAATGCACACTATGATTGACACTCGCCTCGCTCCCTATGCGCGCTCCTTGCGCTCGGCCTCGCGGACGCCCTCGAGGAGCATCTCGAGGCCCTCTGGCCTGCGGGACGAGCCCGAGTCGGAGCGCTCGCGGTGGATGGGGGGCAGACGGTCGTAGCCCATCGACGACGGCGGGGGCAGGACGCGGTCGCGGTCGTGGCGGTCGTGGTGCGCGTGGAAGTACGACTGCGAGTGGTGCGGGTGCATCTGCATCTGGGGGAGCGGGGGCGAGTTGATGGTGCTGCTTGCCGACGAGTGGGAGAGCGACGGCGTGCGCTCGTGGTGCATCTCGGTCGGGGGGACGGGGACGGGGTGCGCGAGCTGGGCCTGGATCGAGGCGAGGTTGAGGCGCGCCTGGAGGACAGTGAGGCGGGTCTGGATGATGGACGTGAGGCGCTCCTCCTCGGCCTTTTTCGCGCCGAGAATCGCCATCAGCAGGTCGCGGTCGCCCTCGCCCGACGCGCGGAACGAGTCGAGGATGCTCTTGAGCGATGCGGGGGGTGCGGGCTGAGAGAGTTAGATAAACAGGCGAGGCCCTTTGTGGCACTTGCACTCACCACATCGTCCCAGTAGTTGTCGTTGTGGTCGAGCGCGGGGGCGGGCTGCTTGGACATGGGCGGGCTCTCGCCGTCGCGGCGCGAGCGGGGCGGCGAGGGGGGCAGGACGTCCTCGGGGGTGCGGGGGCCGGGGGAGCGGCGGCGGTGCGCGTGGCGCGGGGGAGCGTAGGGGKGGGGGCGGGCCGAGGCCGCGGCGTATGCGGGCGCGGGGTGTGCTGAGCGCGGAGAGGACATGTTGAGGTGGTGATGAAAGAGGTGGAGATGGAGAGATGGGGAAGAGGTCACTTAAGAGGCCCGGTGTCGGGGTGTTATAAAGCAAGGCTGTGGATGGCTGTGGATGTTCTGGACGTTGTTACTGGGCCAAAAGGGTCGACGAGGCCGCCAAGACTTTTGCTAATCTTAGGTTGTCTGGGCGCAAGATGTTGCGGTGGAGGCCGGCGAGTTGGGGGCTGGGCAGTCTTCTTGTCGCCGAGAAATAGTTTGTATATTGTAATAGAAGATAATTATTAACAATCAAATGAAGCCAATCGATTATATATATTGTCACTTTAGTGTGCGTGTGCTTTTGGTCGTCGTCAACGATGACACGGAGATGATGATGATGAACAGAAAAGTGAAAGAAGAGGCGGAGTGGAGTCGGAGTAGTCTGGCTATATACAATGCATGCATGCATACATACCAGTCGTTGTCGGAGCTCGCAGATGCATGAGAATATGAGAAACTAGCTTGATGTAAATCCAGCTTCTTGGCAAGTACTTGAATGACATTGTTTGACTGAAATTAATCATCTTCTCGCCAAGAAAAGCCTCAAAAAAGGGAAACAGGCGTATCTTGGGGTGAAAGATCACCTTGCCAAGACTATCCACGCACAAGTACACAACGGGCGGATGTAGCTTGTAGCTTCTACCACTGAAGACTAATTAGAATACGCATTATTGTTATTATTATTATTTTTATTCCAGAGCAATGGGAATAAATAGCAAACTTTTGTATTGGACTATTTATAATCCTCTCTTCCTCTCAGACTAGTCATCACCATTGACATCATCAGCAATCAATCCAGAGGAGACACAGAGGAGACACTTCCGAGACGGCAGTTTGTTCCGATGACCACTCTGGTTGTATGTATGTATGTATGTCACCCTGTTAACTACATGTATACATGTGCCACTCAAGCCGCTGTCCGATGCACATGTATCCAGCATATGCATCGCAACACACTTGTGCATTCCACTTGCTGTCAAACACGTTGCTCCACGATGCATGAATCTGGAGGCTGTGACTGGTCGCGACTGGTGCACTCTGATGCACTCTGATGCACTCTGATGCACGCTTTACAGGATGCCAAGACCGCCAATGGTCCAGACGGAAGCACGTAAATCGAGCCAAGCAAATGCAAGCCGAGAGCCAAGACAGACAAGCCATACAGCACCCATACAGCACCATACAGGCAGTCAGATTCCAATCAGCCGCCGGCAGCACAGAGTGAGAGTGAGAGCAACAGCTTTGTACCCGTGTCGCTTGATCGATTGTCTTGCTCTGGTCTTGTGCCTGCAATCAAACTAGGAGGGTTATTCTTGGCCTCGTGCAAAGTGCAAAGTGCAAAGTGCAAAGTGCAAGTGGCATGGTTCCGATGACTAGATCCGTTTTCTAATGGAGCCTAATAGAGGCTAATGGAGGCTAATGCAACTGCGGTTCTTCTAATAACAACACCGACCCCACTATTATGGAGTGTATGCTAGCTCGTCTCTACTTTTGGATCTGCACCAAAGTCTCCAAAAGTCTTCCTCTCGTTTGAGGCCTGCATCTCTGGTTCTATTATATTCACACTCCATTTTCTAATGCCACTAATCGACCCGCACATTTTTATAAAAAGAACTCCTTCTCTCTTCTCCGCCGATCCAGACAATCCAGACAATCCAGACAATCCAGACAATCCAGACAATCCAGACCCAGCCAAACTCTCATTTCTGCCAAATAAACCCACTCGTCGTCAGTCTTGGCATTGTTCTTTTAGCCCTGCGCTAGCCCTGCGCTCCAGGAGCTGGCAGCTGGCAGACGACTGCCACCCACTCACTCGCTCACTCGCTCACTCGCTCACGTTCCATTCCGCCGTGTCCCAGATTAACCACCCTGTGCCTCCTGTCGTCGTCGTAATTCACCCGTTGCGCTCGTGTGGCCGCCGTCGCACGAGGCCGTCTGCTGACTGAGGCCGTCTGCTGACTGAGGCCGTCTGCTGACTGCTGATTGAGGCCGAGAAAAGGGCCGGTGGGCACAGACAGTTACTCGCGTGCGCATAGGGAGCATGCGCCGGCACGCCGGCACGCGCCTGATCACCGAATTCCAAAAATACACAGGGACGCCGAGGGCCGCGCATGCCGCGCCTGCCGCGCCTGCCGCGCCTGCCGCGCCTGCCGAGGTGTTTTGATTTCGCCGCCGCGGTCCCGCCTGCTGACGGCCCATTTCTGACGCTGCAGGCGGCCGCCGTCATTGCTCCCAAACTTGCTCCGCGAGAATAGCGAGAATAGCGGCCAGTAGTGGCCAGATATAGACGGCGTTGATGGCCTTGGCGGGATATTTTCAGAACTGACCTCACCGGTGACCTGCGGCGACGTGAACCTGGGTGCTGAAGCTGGTGTCTGAGCTGGATGCTGAAGCCGTATGCTGCAGTCTATGCTCAAGTATGCTCAAGTCGATGCTGGGCCCGTTCGCCGATCGGGCGCCCCGCGGGGATTCGTCTGCAGTGGGCCGCGTTTGGAACACAGTCCGAGAATAGACGCCGTGGAGTCGGGTGTGGAGCAGCATATTCCGGGCACTGTGGAGCGGAGTGTTGGTCCGGGGGAGCGGCCCACTGGGGCTGGGCTGGGACTGGAATGACTGGCTGGGACTGGGACTGGGACTGTGGACATGTGCTCAGGCGTCTCCACAAGGTCGCCCAAAGTGGGTGGCACAGCGCTTCGGGTGTACTTTGTGCACCCTATCGAGAACCAGCTACTGCCATCTGTCCCGGCGCTCGCAATACAGATTCTCAGATTGTCCGCCACCGCCACGCATTCTAGCGAATAGGACGATCAGACGGCGCCAAGCGCCATTCGTGCAGGGCTGCGGGGTGGGGCGGGGCGGACGTGCGGACGTGGCGGGGTGGTGAGGGGGGTGGCGTTAGTGTGCCTTGTCGGGCGAGCAGGCAGTGGTGTGGTGTGGTGTGGTGTGAGGTGTGAGGTGTGAGGTGTGAGGAGGTGTGAGGAGGTGTGAGGAGGTGTGGTGTGAGTGAGGTGTGAGGAGGTAGTACCCGCTCCAGCAGAGGAGAGAGTGGACAGCGACAACGAGGCCAGAGCCATGCAGGTGATCTGGACGAGTGTGAGCAGTCCTGCTGCAGGATGATAACACTGTAACTGCTGCTGCAGGATGATAACACTGTAACTGCCTCACGCAGTGCCCAACTGCATCGACTCGCCTCTTCAGGGCGTCCCTCGTGTCCGACCTCGGCCCGGCGCGGAGACCCACCGGCGAGCTCTCTCAGCAGTCCCGCCGCCGAGCTCGAGGACATTCCGCGTCGACTGACTGTCACATTCATTACCAAGTCGTTGCATCTCCATATGAATCTCCATGCTCCTGCTCCAGCTTCTCCTACTGCTTCTGCTTGTTCTGCTCGCACTGCTGCGCCCGCTCCCGCTCCGCCTACTCCTGCGCCCGCTGCACCATCTTGAGCAGCAGCGCATGATAGTCCTCCCACGCAGTGACGAGCGCGCGCTGGCGCCGGATCTGGTCGTCGAGGTGCGCAGTCAGCGTGCGCCGGAACTCGTCCACGCGCTCGCGCTCAAAGCGCGCAAACTCGCTCTTGACGAGCTTGGTCTGCGCGTCGAAATCGGCGTTGGCGTCGCGCGCGCGGCGCTCAGACTGGCGTTAGCGGTATTCCAGAGTTTGTGGTGTTTACAGTGCTGCGAGCTCGCTGCACACTGCTGCGCACTGCTGCGCTCTCGCCACTCGCTGCGCTCGTGGCTCGTAGACTCACCTCCTGCACCTCGGCCATACTGCTCGCGGCCCTGTCGCCCAGGCGCCCCGCCGCACGGTCCTTTTCGCGCTGCTTGCGGATGCGCATCACCTCCTTCTCGGCGGTCTGGGCGGCATGGTACGCGCGCACGCGGGACGCGAATGCTAAGCGCACAGAGGAGATGAAGCGGACATACTCGTCTGTCAGATTGAGCAGCTGCGAGACGTCGGCCTTGGCCTGGTCCTCCCCCGCGGTGCGCTCGCGCCGTCCCAGGTCCGCGAGGCGCGAGAGGGCGGCACACATTGACGAGCCGAGGTCCGAGTCTGCGAGCACTTGTGCTGCGTCGGCAAACTCGCCCACGCTCACTGCCATCTCGAGACGCGCTTTCGACGCCGCGTCGAGCGCCTTGGACATGCCCTTGAGCTGCCCCTCGAGGTGGTCGAGGTACGTCTTGCGCTGGTCAAACCACTCGTCGTGCTCGACGTACCGCGGCCCAGTCCAGGACGCCATGAAGCCCGACGGCGTCGCCTCGGGGATGCGGCGGTTCTTGACGTCGATCGCAAACGAGTCGGACTCGAGGAAGAGGCGCAGGTCCGGGTCGAGCTGGAGGATCGGGTGCGCAGTCATCTTGGTCAGGCAGCGCTGTAGCGCCGACCGGCGCGTCTCGATAAACTGGTCCTGGAAGCGGCCAAACGGCTGCTTGTCGGGCACGGGCGGCACGATCACACCGGGGTTGTTCGCCGACAGCTGCTCAAACAGCCACCAAAAGTCGCTGAACCGGCGCAGCACACTAAAGTCGCCACGGCGGTAGTGCGGCGACGTCGTCTTGGTGCGCACAGTGTACACGACGTGGCCGCGCACGGGGTCGCCGACCTTTGTGGGGTCCGAGACGGTGATCTGGAACACGGGCGTGGTGGACAGCTTGGAGCGGCGGGGGGACGACGCCGCGTTGCTTTTCCGCTCCGTCGCGCTCGGCGGCGGCGTGTCGTCGTCCTCGGCCTCTTCGGGCGGTGTCTGCGTCTCCGTCTCGCTCGTGGCGGGAAGGCCCGGCTCGCCCCATCCTCCGCCGTTCCACGGGTCGCCCTCGGACGCGAGCGGCTCGGCCTCCACCGCGCCCCACCCGCGCCCGCCGAAGCGTGATGGCGGCGAGGACGCGTTGCCGGACGCGCCAATCGCAAGCGAGCGGAAGCCATAGTCGCTGTTCACGTCCGACGCCGGCGTCTCGAGCGGCGACACGCTCACGCGGTCCACGCTCGGTGCGCCCAGCGCCGCGCCGCGCCCGGGCGTGTCGAGCCGGAAGACGGGCGTCGCGACCCGGCTCTCCGGGAGCGGGATCGCCGTGGGGGGGGTGTCGGCGGGGGGCTTGGCGGGAGCAGGCTCAGTCGCGGTAGATGTAGCGGCGGTGGTCGCGGCCGCATCAGTCCTGGTGGGAGAAGTAGCGTCGACCTTGGCGTCCGTCGCCTCGCGGGCCTTGCCGGCCTTGCCATCCTTGCCATCCTTGCCATCCTTGCCATCCTTGCCATCCTTGGCGCCGGCCTTGCTCTCGGTGGCAACCTCGGCCTCCTTCTCCTTCTCGGGCTTGTGCTCGACGGCCTTGTGCTCGACGGCCTTGGGCTTGAACACGTACGCGCCCTTCTTCTCCTTCTTCTCCTTCTTGCCCTTCTTCTCCTCGTCCTTCTTCTTCTTGTCCTCCTCCTTCTCCACGGGGTCGGATTTCACAAACGCCTTGGTGAGGCTCGTGCGCGCATCGCGCTCCGTGAGCAGTTCGTCGTCAATGAGGCCGGCGGGGATCGCGCGCGCGGTGGGCGTCTTGGGGCTGCTAGGCTGGGTGCGGGTGCGCGTGGGGCTCGTCGGGCTGCGCGGGCTGCGCGGGCTGCGAGGGGCGTGAGGGCTGCGCTTGGGGCTCACAGGACTCCACCCGGGGGCAGCGTAGGGATCCTCGAACCCGAACCCCGTGCCGAGCGCCGCCAGCTCCTCCCGCTCCCGCGCGGCGATGACGGACGGCGGGTCGGGGCGCAGCTCCTGCGGCTCGGGCTCGGCGTCGCGGACGTCGTCCATCGCGGGCATCGCGCTCGATCCGCCCCAGTCGCCCCCGCCGAACGGGTTGCCCCACGGGTCCGTGTCCGAGGACGCGGTGTACAGCTGCGGCCGCGGGGCGGGCGTCGAGGCGGACAGGAGGCGTGCGAAGGATTCTTCTTCGTCCATCGTGGTGTGTGGTGTAAAGTGGAGATGTGGTAGACGTCGAAGAGTGATCTTGGCGGACCGGGTGGTGACGTTGAAGTCGCCGCGAGTGTGGATTCAGGAACCGGGGGGTGGTTTTCGCGTGGTCTCCCCCAGGAGTCACCCATACGTGTGCCCTCTACGCTCTGCTTACTCTGCCTCCCTCGCTTGCTCGCAAGATGTATGCATTATGCTACGGGAATACAGATTGGTAGACAGAAACAGATGGTGCACGGCTGGCGGATAGTCGCGCCGCACTCGCGCTCGCGCTCGCTCGCGCTACATGCGCTGCATGCGCGTGTTGTACTTCTCGGCCTGGGCGCGGCGGTACTCTCTCCTTGCGAGCGTCGAGTCCTCGCCGCCGACCTTGCCCCAGCCGGCGAGCGGGACGACGATGCAGGTGCAGTTGTCGCGCGCGCCGAGGTCCTCGCCAAAGTGCACAATGGTCTTGGCTGCCTGGCCCGGGTCGGCGGAGCGGCGCGCGAGGTCGACGAGCTCCTGGTCCGACAGCATGGATGTCAGGCCGTCCGTCACGAGGATGAGGTACGCGTGCTCGCTGCCCGTGATGACGCGCGACGTCACCTCGGGCTCGGCCGTCACGCCCGACGCCTTCCACTGCGTGTCGCCGAACCCGCGCGTGTTCTCGATCGCGCCCATCCACCGCGACTCGCCAAAGCTGTCGGTAATCAGCCGGTCGGTGCCCATCCGCCGCAGCCGGTCGGCCTCGACGCGCGATTCCGCGTGGTGGAACTCTGTTAATGCTGTCACCTCGCCGAGCTTGGTGTTGCACAGCAGCACGCGCGTGTCGCTGAGAGTTAGCATGTCTCTGCGTCGACCCAACTCACCCGGCATGGGCTACGGTAAGGTGCAGCTTCTCGGCACTAAAGTGCGGCTGCGCGGGGTCGTCGAGCGAGTGAACGAGCACCACACTCGCCGTGCTCCCGCAGTGCTCCGACTCGGGGATCTCGGCGCGCACAATCTGGTCCGCCTGGGGTCAGCACTGAACTCGAGCATCACAGCTCTGGGGTCGTTGCTCTTGTGCTCACCTTCAAGAACGCGAGCGTCAACCGCTCCTCGAGCGTCATCTTCTCCCCCTCGGCCGGGATCTCCCCCGACTGCGACCAGTTCTTGCTCCAGCGCTGGAGCACGCCGCCGCGCCAACGCCGGAAGTATCCGCCGAGCTCGAACGTGTCCCGCAGCACGGGGATGATCTCGTCGGGCTTGACCGTCTCGATGAGGCCCGCGAGGCGCGTGGAGAGAAACGTCGACACCTGCTTCCCGCCGTGGCTGCGAGTTAGTAACCAGATTGGAGACGGAATGCAATGCCGGCGTGGCTTCGCCCACCACATGTCTGCTCAGCACGAGCACCGCGCACGGCCCCGGGCCTGATCCGCCCAGGTCCAGACTACCCCTCCTCCCCACCATTCCCGTCCCCAGCATACGCCGTCCGCACGTCCGCACCCGTCCCCAAAACTCACCCATCAAAGATACCGAAGAACTCGACCTGGCGCATCGCGGGCCCCTTGCCCTCCCACCCGGCCTTTGGTATGCTCGACCGCAGCTCGTCGGCGTCGAGCTCGATCGCGCACACATTCGTCGCGTCCTCTTGGTATCTGCCGTCAGCACCGCCCAGTGCTGGCACTCACGCCCGCTGCCCGCGCGACCTCCACACGCCGACGACCTTGGGGTTGTCGAGCGGCAGCTTGTATTTCACTGTCGTCAGCACCGCGGTACAGCACATTCTGACACTCACCGCCCTCGGCCGTCGTGCCCCGCACGAAATCGGCGACGCCGCGCCGCAGCGCCGTGCGCGTCGCGCGCGCTAGTGTCGGTACTGGCCGGGCGGCGAGAACCAGAACCATGGTGTATGAAGTGGAGAGTGTGGATCGCAGATTTGTTGACAAGAGAACATTGGGGCTGGGCGGGCGTGCTGCATCCGCTTCTTGCCGTGCCGCCCGCAGAGCCCGCAGACGGTAAGCCGTATTTTCGAATCTCGTCCTGGGTGCGGGCCCTGGTGGCTGTCACCTGAGCGAGGCTTGTACTGCACTGTACGCTGGTGGGGATTGCTTGATGCCGCATGTGTCCCTGAAGGGACGGCCACATGACCTGCAATCCTGTCCCCGTGCATGCATAATGCTTGGACGCCGACGCCGCCGGAGGACATGCAATGGCCAATGACGGCTGGAGCACGCGGTGCATACAGCCCTGCGGACCTGATCTACGCCGTTGTCTCGGCCATGAATATTCGCAGTGCAATGTGGATCCAGCTTGGCCTCTCGATCACCGCAACCCATCCTAACATGACACGCACTCTAGGTATCGCGAATATGAGAAATATGCTACACTGTCCTACGGCCCACTCGTCTTCCAGCGCTGCGCGAGGCGGTAGGAGAGGTATGCGCCGACTGCCGCCGCCGCGCCGCCGATGCGGAACACGATCGCGACGGCGTTGGGCGACGACGGGCCCTCGGCCGCGCCCGAGCGCTCCACCTTGGGGGCAGCGGGGGCCTTGTCGTCGACTAATGCAAAAATGATGCTCGAGATCATCGTAATGACAAACTGCGGGAGGACGATGAACACATTGTGGATGCCGAGGATCAGGCCCGCCTTGTCCGCCGTGCTCGGCGCCGCCGCCTCGGTGATTGGCGACGCGGACAAAATCTCCTCGAGCGACACGGCCGAGTCGTCGCTGTGCCGCAGCACCACTGTCGTGTCGATCTCGAGGTCCTCGTCCTGCCGCGGAATGCGCGCGGCGGAGAGGTTCATCCGGCTCTCGTCGATCGTCTCGTGCGACACGTGCCGCATGTGCGAGCGCGAGGGGTTGCGCGAGGTGAGCGGCGTCATGGCGTTTTCAGACGCGAAGACGACCTCTGATGCGGGGGCGTGCGCGAGCGCGCGCATTTCCGTGCGGTTACCTTCTGGCGAGTCGATGAGGACTAGTTCGCCGAGGAGCGCGAATGGCGCCCACTGCGCAAGGGCCCATGCGAAACCAGTCGTCGCAATCACGCCGTACGCGCCGTTCACCGTCGATGTGAAGAATGTGCAAACCATACAGAGCGTGAAGATGACCTGCGCGATAAACCACAGCTTTATCAGCGTCAGGCCCTTGATCGGGAGCGCCCACGCCGAGCCCGTCTTAACCGCCTTGATGACCGACGCGACTGCGGCCGCGGCGCGGTGCGGGAGGCTCGCCTCGCGCAGGTCCTCCGTGTTCCGCTTGAAGATTGCCGAGTTGGGCTCCGAGTCGCTGTCGCTGTCCTCGCCGTCGCCGCGCGGAATCGGGCGGTACGGTGCCGGCTGTCCACTCGGCGAGATTCCCGAGTCGCACACGAGGAACGGCGCGCCGACAGAGACCGCGAGCGAGATGACAGACTGCATGAACAGCGCTCGCGACCCGGCGCGTACCGCTTGAGCTTCCCACGCTTCCGTCGTCAAGTCGCCCTGCGGCGTGTTGAGCTTGTAGATATCCGAGATCCAGATGCTCGTAAAGAACAGGATCGGGTACCAGCCGAGATTCGCAAAGAACTGGATAAAGCAGATCATGCGGATGCTCGGTGGGAGCGTAAACATGTTGGTCCAGATTGCGTGCAGCGACGACAGCAGTCCTGCCCGCGACTGTGGCCGGTCGTCGCGCAGCAGAATGCGTTCTGTGACCGCCCACGACGTGGACGTGTGCGCCAGCGCGAGGACCAGTCCAGTGATGAATGACAGAATCTGCAGCTGCGTCTTGCCGAGGAAGCCCAAGACTTTTGTCACGTCGACGTTTCCACTGGCTGTCAGCACTCACACGACCACATGCACCTACACAAAGAATCCGGCCACACCGCCGATTCCCATCAGCCTGCCCGCCCAGGCGTTTCCCTCCTCCTGCTGGCTCGCCGGCAGCGTGTCGACAATCAGCGCGCGGTCCGTCGACATGACCGCGTTGATGCTGAAATCAATCAGATAGATGGAGAATACCGCCAGCGCGATCGCCATCCAGGATCCAAACCCGAACAAACTCGCGACCTCCTTTGACCATCCCAGCAGCATGATTCCCACGACAGCGATCGCCGTGCCCGCCAGCATGAACGGGCGTCGGCGTCCAAATCGCGATCGACTCCGGTCGGCGTATGCGCCAATAAGCGGCTGGACGATAAGCCCACTCAGCGGGCCGGCCACAAACACGAGCGACATCCACGACTTTGACAGTCCCAGCTCGAGCAGGAATGGTGATGCTGCGAGTTAGCTAAAATACGTCTGCTGGTGACTACCATCACTGCACTCGCTGCACTCTGCACTCACCGTAGCCCATCTCAATACTCCATACAACTTGCGTGCCGAGCATTCCCACAGTGAGCAGCGGCAGGCGCGCCCACGACGGCCCTTTCACGCCCGGCGTCCCGACCCATTGCACCGAGTGGCCCGACGCACGCTCGAGGTCGTCGTCGTAGGAGGCAGGAGGCAGGTAGGCTCCTCCGGTCATAGTTGTGTTCTGGTCGTGGTGGCCGTGGGCATACGTGTGAGAGGATTGTGTCAAGTGGCGAGAGGGGAGTTTGGTGTTGCAGGTAGGTTCCTGGCACTGGACACTACTGGGCTGTTCGCACAATAACACGCGTGCAACGTAGCAATGACGGAATGGCGACACACGAGCGGAACCAGATTGGCGTCCCGTTGGAGGAAGAGGGCGGGGTGACGACGAGGCGTGTGACTCTCGGTGCCACCTGCTGCGGATATGATGTAGCTATGTAGTGAGCTCGAGGGGAAGTTTAGACGACGACGTCGACATGCATGCATCAATTGCACTTATCGTAGTGAGATAAACACGACAAGGCAATTCAGTTCCACATTCCTGAAATGGATGCCCGAGTCTTGGGGGTCAGGTCTGGCCACGCGAAAGTCACACTAGGCGTGGCCACACGGAACCAAAGCGACATTGCAAAAATTGACCCCGTCGCTGGTGACTTCTTTGGCCAGAAATATTTACCAGAGACCTACAAGCGTCACTGAAGAAACCATCTTGCTCGTTCTACCACTCTCTCCATCTTCCACACATCTATCTCGACCAGGGATCGTTCTCCGTGAGGTCTAATATCAACAATGTCCGCCCCCAACTCGAAGGCCTTCCCCCTCGCCAACGCGCAGCTCACCAACCAGGTACGTAGAGAGAGCGAGCAGTTGGAAGCCCGAATAGAAACTGACGCCGGCAGATTCTGGATGTCGTGCAGCAGGCTACCCACTACAAGCAGCTCAAGAAGGGTGCTAACGAGGCTACCAAGACGTGAGTGTTGTGGATTGCAAGAGTATGAGAACACATGCTGACATTGCGACCCATTCCTGCTCGATTGTCTCATCTTCGATATCACCTTTCAACTCCAGCCTGAACCGCGGTATCTCCGAGTTCATCATCATGGCCGCCGACGTCGAGCCCATTGAGATCGTTCTCCACCTCCCCCTCCTCTGCGAGGACAAGAACGTTCCCTACATCTTCGTCCCCTCGAAGACCGCCCTCGGCCGTGCCTGCGGCGTCTCGCGCCCCGTCATCGCCGCCTCGGTCACCACCAACGAGGCCCGTGAGCTCAACTCGCAGATCCTCGCCGTCAAGAACGAGATCGAGAAGCTCCTCATCTAAGCTGCTTTGCTAGGCTTGCTGCTGCGTGCTGTGCTTTAATTCCTTCGTCGACCGCTCCGGGTCGGCTTGTAGGGGTGGATAGTGGCGGGGGACCTTTGCTGGTTCGCTCGCCTATGCATCTATGCGTGGAATGAAGCGGGAGAATGGATGTCTACTGTGACTACTGACGGGGGAAATACTGACAGGGGAGGGACTCCGGGTGGTGATGGACGACGTTGTAACTGCGAGCTGCCGAAACGCAGTCCACCGCTCGTTCGTTCATCGCCTCGAGGTGGCCTGCTGTGCTGTGTCTGGGAAGAGATACTCATTGAAACGTGGCTCGTTCTGCAGCTTTATGAATTGCGTTGCGGTCTGGTCTTTGAACTTGATGTAGCCTCCTTCAGTGTGGCGCATTGAGTGGCAGTTCCGTGGATGAGTGATCAGTGGGGCAGCGCTACCCATCAGGATGCGGTCATGTTGATCTCCCATTCTCCGCCTGAAACTCCCCACTCTTGCCTGCTTCAATCATACATCTAGTGGTGCTTAGAGCATGCCGAGGAACTTCTCAATGTCCGCCTGGTTACGGAAGCCGACTGTTTGTCAGCGACGCTCTTGCCTTTCCTTTCCACTCTCTCATATGCGCTCAACAAGCCCTCAGGCTCCCCGACGCCATCACATCGAGCTCCGACCAGAGCCAAAACCACTTACCAAACTTGTTCTTGACCTTGCCGTCCTTGAACGCCACGACGGTCGGCAGCGCAGTGATCTTCCGTCAGCGCCGCCGTGCAGATATCTCACCTTGTGCTCGCCAGCAAGCTCGGGGTACTCGTCAACGTTAACAGTCATGAGGTCAAACTTGGTCTCGGGGCCCGTGACGCCCTTGAGGATGGGGGTGAGGACGCGGCAGGGCTGGCACCAGTCGGCGTAAAAGTCGACGAGGACGGGCTTGGACGACGAGGCGTCCAGCGCGCGGGCCTTGAATGCCTGCGTGTCAGTATGGGCTCTTGTTTAGCCGCGGGGGCTGGCTGGAGTTGGGTGCAGGATTCTCAGCACCCATCCGCCACCATCCCGTCTGGTTTGTCACCCACCTCGACGTCGGCGTTCAGGAAGTGGTCGGCGCGCACAGCGGTGGTGTGCAGGCTGCGCACGGGGGTGGAGCGGGCGATGCGCGCGGAGGAGCGGAGAAGCGAGGCCATGGTTGCGGGTATGAGTGATGTTTTCGTTCCAACAGTGTTGCTTCCATCATCATCTGCGTCTTGGATATTGCTCATCTTCTGCTCGTGCCGAGATTCGGAGTTATGCGGACATGGCCCCAATGTCCGTAGCCTCCATGATTTTCTCACGTGTTTCAGCCTCCGTTTTTGCCACCCAGCAGCCAAAATCTTTCGATGGCTCGACATCATCGGGCGCTGTGCAGAAATCAACGTCTTGCCATCCATTCTTGTGCGTTGTATACTAGACGACGGACGATACCATCAAAATGCCGAAAGCAAGTGAGCTGCATCTCACGGGTAGTGCTGACGACCAGACAAAAAGTCGGCCAAGGGCAACAAAGTGTACGCTGTACCGACCACCCAACGTGAGGTTCGCACTTCGGGTAACCAGCTGACTTGCAGGGAGGAAGGACCTTGGCGTGCCCAAGATCGCTGGCGTAAAGGACAAGAGGACACAGAAGGCTTTCAGCAAGGTGGGTGCCATGGATATAGATCACCCACATGGCTCAGTCTAACTCTCAGCCCGTCGCCGCCCCTCCCGCTGGCGGCTTCCGGTCGATGAACGCGCTGGCATCGACGTCCAACCACCTCGGCAACTCGTTCGAGGCCGCTGCCGCCGCCGCAGTCGACCACGACGGCATCACGATTGATGCCTCGCTCACCGTGCGCGACTCGTCCGCCAAGGCGTTCATGCGCGAGCTGCGCAAGGTCATTGAGCGGAGTGACGTGATTATCCAGGTGCTCGACGCGCGCGACCCCGAGGGCACGCGCTCCAAGTGGGTGGAGGAGGAGGTGCGCAAGCGCGATGCGCAGGGCAAGAAGCTGCTGGCGGTCGTGAACAAGATCGACCTGGTGCCGCGCGAGAACCTCGAGCAGTGGCTCAAGTTCCTCCGCCACTCGTTCCCGTGCATGCCGTTCAAGTCGTCGACGCAGAGCCAGCGCCAGAACCTGTCGCAGAACGCGGTCCCGCTCGCTTCGGCCGCTACTGTGCCCGGACAAAAGGCCGTATTCAAGGAGCTGCCGAGCACGTCGTCATCGCTCGGAGCCCCCGCGCTTCTCGACCTGCTGAAACAGTACGCCCTCTCCACCCCGCACAACGCCCTCACCGTCGGCGTCGTCGGATACCCCAACGTCGGCAAGTCGTCGCTTATCAACTCGCTCAAGCGCTCGCGTGCGTGTGGTGTCGCCGCCATGCCCGGCAAGACCCGTGTAGTGCAGGAGGTCCTGCTCGACAAGGGCGTCAAGATTCTCGACTGCCCCGGTGTCGTTCTCGAGGACATTGGAAGGGAGTTTGCCGGACCAGACGGCCGCAGGCGCCAGGCTGAGCTCATGCTGAGGAACTGTATCAAGCCCGAGCTTGTTGAGGACCCCACAGGTCCTATCGAGGTCATTATCGACCGCGCCGAGCCCGGTCTCCTCCAGAGCCTGTACAATCTCCCACCGTTTTCCGACACAAAGGACTTTTTGATCAAGATGGCGCTTACCCGCGGTCGTCTCGGAAAGGGCGGTATCCCCGACCTCGAGGCTGCGGCCGTCCAGGTCCTCCGTGACTGGAACTCGGGCAAGATTCCGTACACCACAAAAGCGCCGGCGGTGCACTCATCACACGCGCCTGAACCGGTGGTCGAGAAGGAGGGCGACGACGTCGCCATGACCGGCGAGCAGGTCGGCCACGCCAAGCTCCTCACAACGCTGTCCGAGGCATTCACCATCGACGGCCTGTTCGACAACCTTGGCGACGAGGCTGCGTGGGAGGGCGACGCCGGCTTTGAGGCGGACACAATCGAGGAGGAGAAGGACCTTCCCGCTGTCGCTGCCCCCGCTCCTGCTCCTGTTCGTGCGGCTCCCAACCACTACGTCCCCCCGCTGTCGCCTGGATCCGACATGTCCTCGCCCCGCTCCATGCGCGACTCTCTCTCCCCCGAGCCTCGCTCACTCCCCACCTACGCCAACTCTGGCTTCAACCCCGCTGGCTTCAACCCCGCAGCAGGCAGTGCTGGCGGTGCATTCATGCCTGCAACTGTTCAACGGACAACAGCCGACCCGTCGAGGTTGTTCACCTCGGAAGAACTCGCTCTCCTTCCCGCCGCCGCACTCGACAGGCAGAAGCTCAAGGCACAGGCCAAGAAGGCCAAGAAGCGCCGCGCGGCCGCCGAGCGCACGGAGGGCGAGCTCCTTCTCGGCTTCATGGACATGGAGGTCGACGAGGAGCAGGCCGTGTTCGAGCCCCCGCCCCGCCCAACAGGCAAGAAGGCCCGCCAGGAGAAGAAGGCCGCCGCGGCCGCCGCCAAGCGCGCCGCTGCCCCCGTCCACGTCGACACGGAGGCGCAGAAGGAGGCCGACTTTGCAAACTTCCTCGCCAACATGGGTGGTGAGTACTGTGATCTGCTGCAGCTGACATCCAGCGGCCGACTCGGACGAGGAGCTTTAATAGACACCCGACTTTCGATTGTATCTATCATGCAACATGGGCTTATTGTTATACCAATGTGATCATGTGACATCACTAACCATACTCATGGCGGAGGATGCCGATCGCTAATCTGGATATCTGGGATCTGGGAGAAATGTGGAAAAAAGTGAATCGAATATATTATACATGTGTCTGGGTGAGGAGATGGATTTGATTCCGTGTTCATTTACAGAGGCCCTGGACGCGTCTCATCGGTAGCGATACGCGTCTTCGCGGCGCGTCCTGAAATGAATGGGAAATGGATTTCATATTACTTTGCTGCTCGTACTGCGATTCCCACTCCACCCCGTTGTCTCCTTTTGTTTTCGTTCTTGTCCCTCTTATCTCTTCTTGACTCCCTCAACCTCATAATATAAACAAACCAAACAAACACCGACAATGTCCTCTCCAGCACCTCAGAGGAATAACCGCAGCAAGCGCCGTCGCGACTCGGAGGGCACGTCGCCCGCCGCCGGGCCGTCGGGAATGTCGTCGCCACCACCGTCGTCGCTGCCCCCGTCATCGCCCCCTGCTCCGTTCTCGGACTTTGGCGACGAGGAGGATCTCGGCGACGAGGAGGAGGAGGCGATGCGCACGCGCGGCCGGCGCGACCTGGCTGACGACTCTGACGACGAGGGCGAGGACCTCTTCAACGACAACAACCTTGCGCGCGACTACGAGTCGAATGCCGACCTGGACCGATACTCGCAGGCAGACCTCGATGACCGGAGCTCGATCCAGGAGATGACACGGACAGACCGACTCGCGGCCGAGCGGGAGATGGCGCGCCGCGACCGCGGTCTGCCGGGAACGCGTGCTAGCCGCCGTGGCCGCGTGCCGACGTTCCTCCAGAGCGACGACGACGACGATGGAGGCGTCGACGGCGGGCTCCTCAGCGGCATCAACGTTCGCCGCGCGCGTAGGCAGTATGACGAGCGCATGGACGACGACGATGCGGTCGAGGACGAGGAAATGTCCCTCGAGCACCTCGGCGACGTCAAGACGGCCACCATTGCCGAGTGGATCGACGTCGACATGGTCCGCAACGCTATCCAGAAGCACTTCCGCTCCTTCCTCATGACGTTTACCGACTCGAACGGCCACTCGGTGTATGGTCAGCGCATCAAGGCTCTCGGTGAAGGTAAGCAAATGTGTCTCTGCTGTGCTCACTCGCAGTCAACTCCGAGTCGCTCGAGGTCTCGTACATGCACCTGTCCGACTCGCGCCCCATTCTGGCCTACTTCCTTGCCAACTCGCCCCACTCGATGCTCGCCATCTTTGACGAGGTCGCTTTGGATGCTATCCTCCTGTACTACCCCTCGTACGACCGTATCCACTCGGAGATCCACGTCCGCATCACCGACCTGCCCCAGTCGCACTCGCTCCGCGACCTCCGCCAGACCGACCTGAACTGTCTCGTCCGCGTCACTGGTGTCGTCACCCGCCGCACGGGCGTGTTCCCGCAGCTCAAGTATGTCAAGTTTGACTGCCAAAAGTGTGGTGCCACCCTTGGCCCCTTCTTCCAGGACACGTCCAAGGAGCTCAAGATCACCTACTGTTCTGCATGCGAGGGCCGCGGTCCGTTCATCGTCAACTCGGAGCAGACCGTGTACCGCAACTACCAGAAGATGACTCTCCAGGAATCGCCTGGCTCGGTGCCGGCTGGTCGTCTCCCGCGCCACCGCGAGGTCATTCTCCTGTGGGACCTTATCGATGTCGCCAAGCCCGGAGAGGAGGTCGAGGTGACTGGTATCTATCGCAACAACTTTGACGCGGCGCTCAACTCGAAGAACGGCTTCCCTGTGTTTGCTACCATCCTCGAGGCCAACTATATCCGCAAAAAGGACGACCAGTATGCGATCACACACCTCACTGAAGAGGACGAGAAGATGATCCGCAGCATGGCGCGCGACGACCGCATCCACAAGCGTATCGTCAAGTCCATCGCTCCGTCCATTTACGGCCACGAGGACATTAAAACTGCAATCGCGCTCTCGCTCTTTGGCGGTGTCGGCAAGGACATTAACCGCAAGCACCGCATTCGTGGTGACATCAACGTCCTGCTTCTTGGTGACCCCGGTGTGGCCAAGTCGCAGTTCCTCAAATACGTCGAGAAGACTGCATCGCGTGCAGTGTTCACTACCGGCCAGGGAGCCAGTGCGGTCGGTTTGACCGCCTCGGTCCGCAAGGACCCGGTCACGCGCGAGTGGACGCTCGAGGGAGGTGCGCTTGTGCTCGCCGACAAGGGCCACTGCCTCATCGACGAGTTTGACAAGATGAACGACGCCGACCGTACCTCGATCCACGAGGCCATGGAGCAGCAGTCCATCTCCATCTCCAAGGCGGGTATCGTTACCACGCTCCAGGCCCGCTGTGCGATTGTCGCCGCCGCAAACCCCATTGGCGGCAGATACAACCCGACCATCCCCTTCCAGCAGAACGTCGAGCTCACCGAGCCGATTCTGTCGCGTTTCGACGTTCTCTGTGTCGTCCGCGACGCCGTCGACCCCGTCCAGGACGAGATGCTCGCCCAGTTTGTCGTCGGCTCGCATCTCCGCTCCCACCCCGACTTTAACCCCGACGTCGACGAGGTCCAGGTCAGCACCGCTGTTGATGCCGATGTGAGTATTATAAACGCAGTTACTTTAGTGCTCTTGCTAACGCTTAGATCATCCCGCAAGACATGCTCCGCAAGTACATCATGTACGCGCGCGACCTCATCAAGCCCAAGCTGTACCAGCTCGACCAGGACAAGCTGGCGCGCCTGTACGCCGACCTGCGTCGCGAGTCGCTCGCGACCGGTTCGTTCCCGATCACGGTCCGTCACCTCGAGTCGATGATCCGCATGGCCGAGGCGTCGGCCAAGATGCACCTGCGCGAGTTTGTGCGTGCGGACGACATTGACCTCGCGATCCAGGTCACTGTCGGCTCGTTTGTGAGCGCCCAGAAGATTAGCGTCAAGAAGAGCCTCCAGCGCGGCTTTAGGCGATACCTCAACCAGACGGGCGACAGCGACGAGCTGCTCGCCTTCCTCCTCGGCCAGATTGTCAAGGAGAAGGCGCAGCTGCACTGGCACCAGCGCGGCCAGAACCCCGACCAGGTCACGGTGCGCGTCGCGCAGCTCGAGCAGCGCGCAAAGGAGGTCGAGGTGTTTGACGTCGCGCCCTTCCTCCGCTCAAAGCTGTTCACCACAAACGGCTACAAGTTTGTCGCGGGCGAGGGCTCTGGAACGATCGTCAAGGAGTTTGCCTCGGACAACTAGGGCGTTGGTCTGCCATCTGCTTGCTCCACATGCTGAGCCATGAGCGCGCGCGCTCCGATACCCCTCGCTTGGACTATGTATTCACGCAATGTATAACGTATAACGGGCCATGCATCTAGTGCGTATGGTACAGTGGGTTGAGAGGTGCAGTGAAGTCTAAAGAAGGAGGAAGCGGAGAGCAACAGCTGGGTAGCACTACGAGCTCTGTCCCCTCCGACGCGGCTTGAACGCCCGTCCGACGCCCTCGACACCCTCCACGGGCCCCGAGCCCTCGGCGACACCGCTCTCCTTGAGCCGACGCTTGGTGTCCTCCTCAGCGAGCTTCCTCAGCTCGTCGGCCGAGTTGGCCGCTGTCGGATCGACCTTTTCGCGGGGTGGCGCGATGAACTCCTCGGCGGGCTCCGCATCGAGCGGGTAGGGCGGCGCGACGGGCATCAGGGCATCGGGCTCCTTGCTCGGTTCGCTGCCGTCCGGGAGGAGGTATCCTTGCAGAATGCGCTCTTCGCGCTCACGCTTCTCGATCGCTTCGACGAGCGGGCGCAGCTTGGCCAGCCGGTCCGCATCGCGCTGCAGCTCGGCCAGGTTCGGCGGCGTGTCCCGCGTAAAGCTCATCCACGCCGTCCACTGCGCGGGCAGCTGCGCCGTGCCGCGCCGGTACGCCGGCTCGTTGGCGTACTCCACCATCCGCTTGGGGCGGCCGTACGGGTTCGCATGCTCGAAGTAGGCGTTGCCTTGCAGGTCGTGCCCGATCGGTTTCTGCTGTCAGCAAGGCAGAGCTGGGACACTCACGTTGCCGCGCTTCGGCAGCAGGCGCGAGACCTTGGACCAGAGCGACATGGTGGGAGGTATGGGTACGTAGCGGTTGTTCCGAACGTCAGAACATTACTCCAGCCTTGAGGCACTGGCACTGACGAACGCGCCCGCGAAATGTCATTCTCCCACGGTGGATTTGCTTCCGTGTGGCATCTTCTCGGTGGAGTCGAACCGGCGATGCCGAGCGCGTGTTGCTGCGCGACATTCCATGCTTTGCATTCCAGTCCTTGGCGTCCGCCCGCGCTGGAATTAGGTTGTGCTAGCGGACGGGAGGGACAAGGAACGGGAGGGACGAGGAACGGGGGCGCCATGGCCGTTCTGGGGGCCCTCACGTGGTGGATCTGAGTAACGAGCACGCTGCTCAACGGGGAGCGGGATACATTGCGGCGCTGATAATAGATAGCGACGGACAACTGGAGCTTGATAGCCTCTGTGACATCGGTTACCTCGGCATATTGGTGGAGTACCGTCTCGAGTACCGGCTCGGTGTGGCGGTGTGGCTCACCGTTCAGTGACGCATCACGACGGCTTGGTGAGTGAACGGCATGGGTGCCTCGTGCTTGCCAAGTGTCTCGTCGTGCACATCACGTACAGTATCTTGCAAGACAAACTCCAAGCTCCAAGAGCCAAGACCGTCGCACCGTGCCGCCTTGCCCCTGCTCTGCATGCTCTGCAGGCTCTGCAGGCTGCAGGCTCGCTCCGATCTGCACCATTCTGTGACGCCGGGGGCTCGAAAAAGATCGGCTGAAGGAACTTAATCCTCCTATTGACGAGAGTGGGATTCGAACCCACGTCCGAAGACTGCGGAGGTTGTAACACCTTAACACAGCGCCTTAGACCGCTCGGCCATCTCGCCGGTGATGCACGATAATCGCCGCGGCAATCGTCGCTGATCGCGATCAGCGGGAGCGAGCGGAGGTGTGCATGCGGATCAAGATGCTCGGTGGTTGTCCGTCGTTGTCCGATCGGAGCGTCGGGCCGGGGAATGCTTTCCCGAAGAATGCACAGCAGATAGGGACTGTGACTGTCGTTGCGGCACTTGCGCCACTCGGCCAAGAGCTGGGACCTCTCGGCGCAGCGGGCGCAGCGACCACCTGACCATGTCTGTGTACTGTGGAGGTCACGCCCGAGCCGACGGAACAAGGAACAAGGTTGTTGGCATGTGGACTAGCATCCAAACCCAAATGCTCGGGAATCTGGGAATGTGGAATGGAGTGAGGTGCAACGCTCCTGTCATCGCTGGCGTACGCTTGCGGTGGTTTGGTCATCTGATGCTACCCCAAACTTCCACAGCCGTTCAGACTTGGAACTTGGAACTTGCAGAACAACAACCACAATAGACGCTTACACACGTTGCTCCCAAGGCTCTGGGAGACGACGTCATGCGATGCACCTGCTCAACGGGAAGAAGCTTGACGGCCATTTGGGCTTGCCCGCTGGTGCCGCCGATTAACACTCGGGTGTACAGGACCGATGCGCAGGACCCGACGACCGATGACCCCGACCTTATGCGACTTTACGCGGACCGGGTGTGCCGGATGCTGGCCGAGTGATGGGGAGCGATGGGGAGCGATTCGAGCTGGATAATCCCATTCCTCGCAACGGCATGATGGTCGTCTATATATAGTGGCGACACCGTCTCTCCAATCCACACCTGCTTCTCTATCCCTCACAGTCCTTTGCCTTTCTTAATACTATCTTACCCGCACACCCCACACCCCGCTTGCACCCCGACACCATGCTCACCGCCGCCCTCCTCGCTCTCGCCGCCACGACCGTCGCCGCGCCCTGCGTCCCCACTACCCGCTTCCAGTGGGCCTCTGCCCCCGCCAGGTCGGGCTACCTCGCCGTCAACACCAGCCACATCAACATCCCCCCCGGCTCCTCGAGCGGAACCCCGTCCATTGACAACGGCGAGCGCGTCTTTGCGTAAGTCGAATATAATATACAATCTTGACTAACGGGAAGCTCGGGCGACTACCTCCGCTACGTCAACGTTGAGTGGTTCGGCGCCATTGACGGCTCCACTGGCAACCTCCAGATCCTCGGCTTCAACAAGTGTATCGATGCCGGAGAGAGTGAGTAGACTCAATACACCCACCACCACGCTGACGCCAGACCCCGTCAACGGCTCGCCCCTCAAGGTCTGGGACTGCTACCCCGGCCTCATGCAGCAGACCTGGCACTTCCACGACGGCGTCATCGAGCTCGCCGGCAAGAGTAGGTAGCGGCGCATGCCTCAGCTGACTTTAGACCTCTGCATCGACGTGCCCCAGGGCAAGCTCGGCAACCTCCAGGTCTGGCAGTGCGCCCAGGGAAACCCCAACCAGGCTTGGAAGGCTGTCCAGTCGTAATCGACTGCCTCGAGCAGGCGGCGGCTGTCGCTGGGACCAAAACGGGGCTCGTTGGAACTCGCGAGCTCGCTTATGGACACTCTCTGTTTATAATGGCCGCCATGATGGACAATGGACGATGAAACTTTTGATTATAGTAAACAGTTCAGTAGTATAAAACAAGCAGAGTCATAGTTGGATACGGCATGCCACATGTGAACTGCGAACGAAGGTATGAGGAAGAGGCTAAGCTGTGGCAGGTCAGCAGCCCAAGGTTGCTGGTTTACGTGTCTGGGCCGGGCACTGTGCAATAGCTGACTGGTTCTCGCGTATGCCTGTTCATGTTCTCGCCATCGCTCATCGGAACGATGCAGGAGCATGCGGCGTGCGTTCAATCTTGCCACAGAAGCAGACGGGCAGCAGGCTAGTGGGCAGCCAGGAACAATGGCTCTCGCGTGCCCGCCACGTGAGCCAACACAACCGATCAAGATACAAGGCACCTCCACCAACAATCCGTCCTCAACAAGCGCAAGCCCAGCGCGTAATGCGACAACGACTGCTTTTTACCGCAACCTATTTCTGCTCACGCTTCCGAGGTCACATCTTGAATTCACCCATCCGTCAATAACTGCATCCATCGCTTACGCCATGGACACAAATCCGCCCTCGCCCGCGACGTCGATCGTGGAGGCCGCCGAGGCGCCCGCGTCGCCCAAGCCCAAGGAGGAGAAGCCGTCAAAGGACACGCCGGTCGCGCCGGGCACGCCTGCCCCGAAGGACGAGCCGGGGACGGGGACCGAGACGCCCGTCGCGGGGCCGAGCACGGCGCCGAAGCGCTCGAGCCGAAAGCCCAAGGCGCAGGTGAGCGGATGCAGCCTAGTCTTGTAAAATCCGCGGCTGACATGCAGGCGCCGAAACCCAACCCCGGCGACGGGTTTATTGCCTACACGACCGCCTTTGTTCCCGGCCTGTGAGTCAGGTGCTAAGGACGATAAGACACGTGCTGATATCCAGGTACAACATCAAGAACCCTGCGGGCGAGTTTGTGCAGAAGGAGTCAAACGTCGAGGTGATCCGACAGCTGAGCCAGGCGCGCGTGCGGCGGGAGCGCGAGGCTGAGGAGACCAGGCGCGTGGAGGAGCTGAAGCGCGAGGAGGGGGAGGAGGGCGTGAATGGCAACGGGGAGGCCAACGGGGATATGGAGGAGGCCGAGAAGGAGAAGGATCCCAAGGAGAAGCGGGAAATCGTGCCGCCTGCCGCGACCGAGAACCCACTGTCGAGAATCCTCATCATCCACCCCGGCAGCCGGAACCTGCGTCTCGGCCGCGCGAGCGATTTCTACCCGCACGAAGTGCCGAACTGCATTGCGCGCCCGCCGGGTATTGCGGGGGGCAGCGACGCGCCGTCACCGGGCAAGCGGACCGCGGAGGAGGCGTTTGACTCCAACATCGGGCATCTGAGGGAGTATCTCCGCAACCGCCTGCGGCAGAACAAGCTCACGACCGACTGGAAGGAGGGCGCGCGTGTCAAGGCGGCCAACTCGAAGGCCAAGCCCGAGAGCATCCCGGAGCACAATGACCCGCGCCGCATCGAGTGGACCGAGGACCTCGACGGCCGCAACTTTGTCGTCGGCACCGACGCCCTCCGCCTCCCCGTCAGCAAGGGATGGAGGATACGGTATCCCATCCTCCAGCGCAGGTTCAACACGCGCGACTGGGACAGCCATCAGCTGCTCCTCGACGACTTTACGATCATCCTGCAGGAGTCGCTCCGCACCGAGCTCGGCATCAAGCCGATCGACTACAAGGTGGGTCATGTGGCAGACAAGAACCTAACGACAGAACTACTCGGTCGTGCTTATTGTCCCCGACCACGGGGACCGCGCATATGTGGAGCAGATCACCAACATCCTCTTCAACATGATGGGCTTCAAGGAGCTGGCGGTGCACCAGGAGTCGTACTGCGCCATCTTCTCCGCGGGCATGTCGTCGGCGTGTGTCGTCGACGTCGGCGCGCAGGAGATCTCCGTGACGTGTGTGGACGAGGGTGTGGTCAACTCGGACACGCGCATTACGCTCAACTATGGCGGCGACGACGTGACCATTGCGCTGAAAGCGCTCCTCGAGCGGTCGGCGTTCCCGTACAAAAGCCTCGACCTCGCCAAGCCCCAGGACTGGATCATGCTTGACGAGCTCAAGACGCGCATCTGTACGCTTGAAGAGCACCTCGTTGCCAACACCCCCTGGGAGTTTTATGTCCTCTCCGAGGGCCTGACGCAAAAGTACATGCTGCGAACGTACGACGAGAACATTCTCGCGCCGCTGTGCTTCTTCGACACCAGGATGGTGGGTGATTTGTGGGTAACTGTTTGCTGACGCCAGGTCGACTTTGACACCAAGCTGGCCGAGGGCAAGCTCACGCTGAACAACCCCAATGTTGACGACTTGATGAAGTCCCACTACGATGAGCCTGTGGGTATCATGTCCGTCAATAGCTAACCCACCAGACTGGCGCGATGAAGGCGGTCACCGCACATCTCTTCCCGTCAGCCGAACGTTCGACGCCCGCACCCGCCGGTGACGACACGCCGTCGGGCACGCCCGCACCAAACTCGCAGCCGGGAGCCAGCGCAACCCCGACACCTGCTGGCCAGACGACGCACAATGCCTCCACACCGGTCCCCAACCTTGTTCCGCCGACGACCAACCCTTCCGCAGCAGCCACGCCGGCACCGGATGGTGAGGCCGAGGATGCTGCGCCAAAGTACGACATTGCGTACGAGGCGAGCAAGACGCCGCTCGACGGCGCCATCGCGGCCTCCATTTCGCTCTCCGCGAGCGAGAACAAGGTCAAGACGGCGGCCAACTCGATCCTCCTCGTCGGCGGTGGCTCGGGGCTCAAGGGTCTTGCGCCGTTTATTTCTGACCGGTAAGCTGTCATACACCCCACGAAAGCTAACATCAGCCTCCCGTCGCTCCTCCGCGGACGCGGCCTCCCGATCCAGGACGTCTCGATCATCCCGCCGCCGCGCGGCCTCAACCCCAAGTTTGTCAGCTGGAAGGGCGCGAGCGTCATGTGCAACCTCGACAGCCTGTCGGATATGTGGATCCGCAAAGACGAGTTTGAGGCCATTGGCCCGCGGTCGCTCAAGGACCGGTGTTTGTTCCTGTAGCAAGATGGATAGATGTATACGTTGTTTCTGATGTGTCGGCCTGCCCTGAGGAGGTTCACTAGTCTTGTGAATGCAGACGTTTGGATGGCATGCGTCCTGGCGCTGCCTCCTAATCAGCCCAGGAGTGTGTGCGCACCCACAGGCCACAGGGTCCCCCCTTGGCTATATCTGAAATGGGTGGAATCTGTAGAAATGTCCCTCTTCGTAAACACTTTGTCTACAGAATAGCTACATACCATATCCACAGCCAGAAGGGGGTCCGTGCAATCCGTTGAGAGTCTGAAGGACATGAGACACAGGCATACATAGAAAGAAACCGCAACCCTATAAAGAAACCGACATGACAACGCACTCTAGAACGCAACGACCTTCTTCTTCTTCACGACCGGCTTGGCAGCGGGCGGGGGCACGAACGCACCCTCGTCTCCCGGCGCCTTGGCGGGACGGCGCTGGCCGTTGTTCGCCGGCGCGTGGCGCTTGCGGTTTCCGACAAAGTCGCGCGACGTGGCGATAAAGTCGTCCTCGTCCGCGCCCGCGCTGGCGCCCGTGCCGACGACGCCGCGGTGCGCAAACGCACCGCCGCGGAAGGTCTCGCGGGGGTCGCGGCCCTCGGCGCGTTCCTCGGCCATGCGCTTCGCCTCCTCGGGGCAGTCGCGCGCGCGGTGCGCGACGCTCTTGCACACCTTGCACGAGCCGCCGTTGACGTACACGCCGCGCGGGTTGTCGGGGCACGCGGCGGACAGGTGGCCCTTGCCGAGACACACGAAGCAGGTCGCGAAGGGGGTCGGGTCCTTCGGGTCGACGCGTTTCGGGCACCGCGAGAGCGAGTGCAGGTGCGAGTTGCAGCTGAGTGTCAGCGAGGTCAAGTATGCTTGCTTACCGGTAGCACTTTCCGCCGGTGATCTCGCCGCCCTTCTTTCCCTCTGCCTCCTTCTTGTCGCCCTTCTTTCCCTTCTTGCCCTTCTTCTTCTTGCCGTCGTCCTCGCCCTCGCCGTCCGCCAAAGCCTGCTCCCGACGCGCAGCCATGTCGCCCGCCTCAAGCAGCGCGGCGCTTCCGCCCTCGCCCGAAGCAGCCAGCAGAATGTTGGGGCAGTCGCGCGCCGCGTGGCCCAGGCCGCGGCACGCAAAGCATACTGTCGACGCGGTGCGGTCTTCGATGCGCTTGATGCGGCGGTCCTCGGTGCGGTCCTCGTTCATCCGGGCGCGTTCTGCCGTCAGCAAGAATGCGAGAGAAGGCTAAGCAGCTAAACAGCGGAAATGTGCAGATTACTGGGAGATCCCATCATCTGCAGCCCTCTGCACTCACTCGCAATCTCGGGGTCGCGGCCCCAGCCCTTGCGCTTTTCGCCGCCCTCGGGCGCGGCCTCCTTCTCGACTGCCGGCGCAGCGGCGCCAGTGCCGGCCTCAGCCTCCTCGGCCGCCGAGGCCACAAACGTCTTGCGTGGCATACCGATGTTGGTGAATCGTGCCATTTTGAATGCTAGTGATGGAGAGGTGGGAGGAATGAGAAGAACTGCACTGGGTCAAGGCGGCCGTCATACTGTAGTCAGTGGCAAGACTGGAGATCACGAGATTCAACTTTTGGACGAGGTCACGTGATGCGTCATGTCCCTCCGACTTGGCCGAAAAGAACATGAACACGGACATTGCGATGGCACTCTTTGTTTTCTCTCTATCACTACAACTATGCGCGTCGCCATTTCTGCCCTGCGCGCACTCCGCCGCCCTGCGCTCTCCGCGTCTCGCGCGGCGTTCGCCCCCGCCGCTGCGCTGCCCACCCTCCCCACCCTCCCCCCGCACGCGGCCTTCTCCACAACCCCAATCACGCTCAAGAAGGGCGGCAAGGAGAAGAAGGCCGACAAGCCCGCCAAGGCCGCCAAGGCCGACAAGGGCAAGAAGGGCAAGAAGGACGAGGCCGAGGAGGAGACGGGCCTCAGCGCCGAGGAAATTGACGCGATTGTCTCCAAGGGCGTGGGGCGGATGGACAAGTCGCTCGAGTGGGCCAAGACGACCGTGTTTGATGGTGTGGAGCGCGGGAGGGGGAGGGTGATGCCTGGTGAGTAGGGGCTGGAACTTTGAGCTCAGAGCTGTTATCGTCTAGAGCTCGGAGTCTGGTGACTCGTACTCTCGTCACCTGACTGACCCGCAGCAATCCTCGACGGCGTCAAGGTCGCGCTGCCCGACCAGGGCCTCGTGCCCCTCAAGTCGGTCGCGTCGGTGACGGTCAAGGCGAACGTGCTGACCGTGGACGTGTGGGACAGCACGGCGCTCAAGCACGTCGAGTCGGCGATCCACAAGGCCAACCTGCCCGGCATCACGCCGCAGCGGGACACGAGCTCGATCCGGATTCCCGTCGCGCGGCCGACCGGCGATGTGCGCCGCGAGATCCTCAAGCAGCTGCACGAGGCGCTCGAGCAGGCAAAGGGCCAGATCCGCACCGCGCGCACCGATGCGCTCAAGGCCCTCGGCGGCCGCGGCGAGGAGGGCACGGATGACATCCAGAAGGCGACTGACCGCGTGTCCGCCGAGCTGGATAAGCTGCAGCAGTCGGCGAAGAAGGAGCTCGAGAAGTAAGGAAGAAGGATTATAGCATTAGTGCGGCCTGGCCGCGATCAATCTGCATTTTGAACACCGCTGCTGGAATGTGCTGGGGTGACTGATACATACAGCTATGGATACATACAGTCTGGCGGTAAGAGGCGGACTGGCGGAGACAGCGTAGCCGCCTGTCTCGTCGCCATGAGGTTCTCTGAGTGAGATCGTTTGTGCTCTAATGTGACGTCGGCGGCTGCCATACAGCCACATACCAGGCGGTCCGGGCGTCGCAGCCACGCTGCCATGTGAGATACTGAGAAGGCCGTATATCTTGCGGCACTCTCACACCATTGTCTCAGAGGTAACCGACACCAAATCGGTATCGAACAGTTCGATAAACTGCTGGGTCAGCCTAGTCCACGCCCCGCACCCACCTGTTCATTCAGCACGCGGACCTTCATGCCCGCATATCGCCGGTACTCTTCCAGAATAGAGCTGAGCGCCCACCGCTGCAGCTTGCGCCAGCACCCGACGACGGTGCCGGTGCGGTGGCGGCCCATGTTGCAGCACACGAGTGTGGGGAAGCTCGACGGCTGGAGGAGGAGCGTGAGCGCCAGGATGATTAGCGGCTCGGTCGGCGGCGGCAGTGGCGGGAGGTGGTCTGGCGTCAGTGGTGAGCAGCTTGACCGGAGGTGAGCAGCTGCGTATAACTCACACTGCCCGCTGAGAGGAACGACGCCCGAGTCGCAGTACGGCGGGGGAAAGTGCGGGTTGAGCGACACCTGCGGCGCGAGATTGTGCAGGACAATGCCCTGTGACTCGAGGAAGGACACGCTGGGGTCAGTTGTGGTCTATTGCTGTGATCGGATCGAGATGTGCGGGAACAGCAACTATATCGCCCGGGCTAGCCGCTAGACTCACAACACGTCCGACGGCTCCTCGGCGCCGACCCAGATGACCGTCCGCAGGTCGAGCTTCTCGAGGAACGTAAAGTTGAGCTCGGTGGGCTGGGCGGAGCGGTAGAAGCCTGTATGTGTAAGCTTGAGTCGCATTAGGGTATCAGCTTGGCTGAAGGCAGCAGCTTGATCGAAGCTAGCGACAGACATCATGCGACAACGCAATGTCTGCTCAGCGACAACGGAGGAAGAGCAGACAAGAAGTTGGCTTAGTTGCTTCTGCGCACACAGCTCACTCACCGTCCTCGACCAGGCCAAAGTTCATCGGGGGGACGATTTTGGCCATCGTGATCGTGATGTCGCTCGCGGGGTAGTCGTTCAAGTCGTTGCTGTCGTGGAGAGAGAGATGAATGACGAGGGAAGCGCGATGGGTGCCGAGGAAGCCATCAGCGATGGCCAGCACGTTCACCAGCACCGTAGTGATGTAATGCGCCCAAGTCAGAAGTAAATCTGGTCCCGCTAATCGTATCAAGTAGATCTCTCTAATCGCGGCCTAATCAACACCAGTTTACACGTGTATTTATCAGAATTCGCCACAGCAGCAGCCAGGCCTCCACTCTGAATTTCTGACGCTGGTCGTGCGGAGATGTCTGCATCTCGGGCTAACTCTTGTTTTTGCCATCAACCATACCTATTCCACACGCTCGATACGATGGCGCCCAAGTCCAACGTCGAGCTCCTTACCGAGGGCGCGAGCTACATCCGGCGCGCGAAGAAGGCGCGTGTCGACCAGGTCGAGGAGGTCAAGTGGGACGACGAGAGCCGTCGGTGAGTACATCAGTCTGAAGGGTGGCGCGCAGGTAGGATGGCCGCAATTGACCTGCTGCTTGACCTCTCCCTTTATGATGTTTATTGTGCAGTGCTGACGCTCAGCGACTACCTCACCGGCTTCTCCAAGCGCAAAAAGGCGCGTATCGAGGAACGCCGCCAGCGCGCCAAGAAGCGCGACCACGAGGCGCACCTCGAGGAGCGCCGCAAGGCGCGGCAGGAGCTGAGGGAGCGTGCGGCGCAGAACGTGCGCGATGTGCGTCTCGCCATGGGATTGAGTGTCGATGATGAGGGTGAGTACGATACCGGATTCGCGCACCGGGGACAGTGACAGTTGCACCAGGTCCTCACAGTCAACTGTCCTCCCTGGCTCGTCTCCGCGCCTTGAATAACTCACACTAACGCGCAGTCGAAGAGTCGGACGATGAGGAGGAGGAGGCGGCCCCGATCGAGACCAACTTCTCCGACGACGAGCAGCTCGCGACCGTCACCGTCACCGAGGACTTTGACTTTGCCAAGACCTCGGGCGAGCGGGTGTACATCGACTCGGACGACGAGGAGGCCGGAATAGCGACTTCCAAGCCGCTCGTGCCGCTGCTGCCTGCGTCATCGAGGCGTGCCGAGGCCAAGGCGAAGAGCAAGACGAGGCGCGAGCAGGAGGCCGCCGACGCCGCCGAGGCCAAGGCCAAGCGTGCCGCTGCGCGCGCTGCCAACAAGGAGGCCAAGAAGAGCACGTCGATGGAGACCCCCGCCGAGAAGCGCCGCGCACGCGAGCTCGAGCAGCGCAAGTGGCAGAAGAAGGTCGACAAGGAGAAGGTCCAGGCGGAGAAGTACGGCGTCAAGCTCGTCAAGCGGAGCGGCGGAACGAGGCCCAAGGGCGGCAAGGGTGGAAAGGGCGGCAAGGCGAGCGCCAAGCCTGCTGGCAAGAAGGGCGGCCGTAGGTGATAGAGTCTCCATATTCATTTGTTGTGCATTACTCTCTTTCTCAGGAGTCTACTACTTCTACATGTCTGTCATTTCTATGCGGTCCGAGAGCATTCCCCGGCGTTCTTCGGTGTCGTCGTTAACATGAGCGTAAGGTGGCGGCGGTCGTCTCAGCTTGTCGGCCAGCTTGCGAGGAAGGAGGCCGACCACATCGTCAGAGAATGTGATCCATGCGGCTGGGTGTCAGTTGATATCCCAGTTGTTCCAACTCACTCTTCAGTGTCGCGCTGATGCCGTCGTCGTCGCCGTTGTCAAGGCGGGAGTAGCCCTTGCCGGCTGATTGGGCACGCGACCGTGCGGAAAGGTAGTACATCGGGATGCCGGCGAACATGAAAACTGATGTCAGCTGTGGGAAAGGAGCGTAAGCTTACTGAAAGATGCAAGTGCCGCCCAAGGGGCAGCGAAGATGGGCATGAGGAGAAGGAACATGGCGACCTGGGTGTGAGCTGATAACAACGAGGAGGTAGCTCACGAGACAGAATATGATGGGCGTGGCGGTGAATGTACGGTAAGGTCTCTCAAGGTGTGGCTCGTTGATGCGGAGGTAGAGTAGACCAGTGATGGTCACAAGGTACAGCGTCCAGGATGTGACTGAGAAGAAGTTGACCAGGGCTGGCAGGTGAGCATCAGATCAGACATGACAACTTACTCCTAAATCCACCACCGAACACGACAAAGAAAATCGTCAACGCCGCGTTCAGAGCCATGGCGTAGTCGGGGGTGCGGCGCTTCGGGCTGAGACGGGCAAAGATGGACGGAAGAAAGTGGTCGCGAGACGCGGCGTAGATGAGGCGTGCGGCTGATGGTTAGATCAACACTTGGACGGAAACTTACTGGTGTAGAAGCTACCATTGAGGGCACCAAAGCATGAGATGGCGACGAGCGTGCTGAAAACGACTGCACCAAAGCGACCAATGGTGACGCTGCCAAAGTCCAGAGCGACCGTGTTCGACGAAGCAACCACTTTGGGATCTAAAGCGACAAAGTACGCAACGTTTGCGGACAGGAAGAGAATGAGGACGATGGTCATTGAAGAGTGCAGCGCGAGGGGGAGGTCGCGGTTGGGGTCCTTCATCTCACCACCGACAAACTAGCAGGTCAGCAATAGCGGGAGTTGCAGACCTACCGAGCACTGGTCCCAGCCGTCAAAGGCCCACAGTCCGAGGTAGAGGGCAGTGGCATAGCTCCCCGGCTCCTTTGACGACCCTGCAAAGATGTTGCCGGAGAACGCGGGTCCTGGACCGTGGCGGATGAAGTACACCAGTCCAAGGACTGCCACGAACACTAGGGAGCCAATCTTGATCGTGGTGAAGATCACCTGCGAGTGCGTTCCAGCTGTTGGCGAGATCAGGTTCACCAATGAAATGAGAATGATAGCTATTGAGCCTGTGATCTTGAACGACCACTCCGGAACTACAGCATCGGCATCGCCCGTGATCGCATGGTAGACCATGCGGTTGACGTATTCACTGACAAGTTAGAGGCGTAAGTCCAGAGTAGTGGGCAACTCACCCAAAGATCAAAGCGATAATGGCAGCACTTCCCGGCTTGAGGGCCGAGACCGCGGACCAGGTGTAGAGGTAGGACGCTAGAGGTCCGAACTATTGTCAGCTATTTCGACCTCAGAGCAGCTCACCGCATAAGCTAGATATGCCTGCGCTCCACCACTGAGAGGGATAGCACATCCGAGCTCTGCAAACGAACTGAGAGCTCGTTAGCATGAGACAAATATTAAAGCCCACCTTGCGCCAGTCCACGCCAGCAGCCCGCTCAGAACCCAGACGACCAAGCTCGCGCCGACGCTCCCGACCGAGTCGACGATGCCTCCCGGCGAGGAGAAGATACCCGAGCCGACCTGCATGCCCACGACGAGCGCTATTGCTGGCTGTTAGCTGTAATCGCGGAGCTCAGCTCACCTTGCGGCAGTCCAACATGCTTCTGCTCTTGGTGGTGGTGCGATTCGTTGGCAGCATCCGGCGTACTCAACGACAGAGGCAGGAGCGATTGTTCAAACTCGAAGCCGCCCATGGATAAGATCGTGTTCGTCCGCTGGAGAGCGTACGGAGAGTCCGGCGCTGATCCAGACTGAGGTCCATGCTCTAACTCGAGAGCGCGCAGGCTCGCTGTTGGTGATCGACCATCGCTCGAGGAAGGGGACAGCACGCGGGATGGCGGGGTGGAGGGCGAGTCTGATGACGCGTTTCGAGGCATGGTGGGTGATGGGGGAATGGATATACTATGCTCCGAGAGGCATGCTTGGGAGTGCTGGAGGCGTGAAAGATCTATATGGTAGCTCGAAGACTAGCTCGAGATAAATGTCATGTTCCAAAGTCTCGATGCTGTCACATGCAAAGTAGATCTACCAGCGACCAGCATGACACGGGACAGGTGGAACACGGTGCTCCAGACTACACCCAGGCTACGGTACGGTGACGGACCGCTTCCTCAGCCAGGGGGGTGATTTTGGATTTCCAGGCACGGCGCGTGCTTTTTGGGTCCACCATTTAGATGAATCTCCCTCGACGCGTCAGGCTGACTGGCTTTTGTTGTGACTTTTGCTCTCTCGACCATCAGACGCTTTCTCGCCATCACTCTACCCTCCGTCGCTATCAAGCACTTCCTCACCAAGTGATATTCAACTGTCGAAGGTCGTATTGCCGGCACAAATCACACTGCATTTGCGAGCCTTCCCTCGTCGAACCTCGCGTCACTTGCTTCTCAGTCGACCCGCGTCTTTCTCGACGACATATCCTAATCTCTGATACTTCCCACCAACAACACCTACATTCACAATGTCTCTCTGGGTTGACAAGGTTAGCTGACAAGTTACCTGTTTAATATGCTTCAGCTGACACGTCCAGTACCGCCCACGCACGCTCGATGACCTGCACTACCACGACGAACTCTCGGCGCGGTTGCGATCACTCGTAAGTGACGGGTTGGATTCACTCACTGACAACAGGCTGCGTCGGGCGACTTTCCCCATATTCTCTTCTACGGTCCCTCTGGCGCTGGAAAGAAGGTGGGTTGATGGGCGGTTTCGCTTCTAACCCTCAGACACGTATCATGGCGACCCTTCGCGAGCTGTACGGTCCCGGTGTAGAGAAGGTGAGCAGCGTGTTGACAGAGCCGACTGACCCCAGCTCCGAATCGACCAGCGCGTCTTCGTGACTCCCTCCAACCGCAAGCTCGACGTCAACGTCGTGCAGTCCAACTACCACATTGAGCTCACGCCGTCCGATGTTGGCATGTACGACCGCGTCGTTATCCAGGACATTCTCAAGGAGATTGCCCAGACTCAGCAGGTCGACCTCAACGCGAAGCAGAAGTTCAAGGGTGAGGTTTCGTGGCTGCCGCTTGACTAACCTCCCAGTCGTCATTATCAACGAGGCCGACTCGCTCACCCGCGATGCGCAGGCCGCGCTTCGTCGCACCATGGAGAAGTACATGAACAACATGCGTCTGATTATGTGTGCGAACAGCACTAGCAAGATCATTGCGCCCATCCGCAGTCGTTGTTTGCTTGTCCGCGTTGCGGCTCCTACCGACCAGGAGGTAAGCTAACGCATCTGCTTTTAGCTGACATCAGATGTCGACGGTGCTGCACCACGTCGCGAAGAAGGAGCGGTTCACTCTCCCGGACTCTGCGAAAGACTCTATCATCGAGGCGGCGGACGGCAACCTCCGCAAGGCGCTGCTCGTGTTTGAGGCTATGCGGATGCAGCAGCCCGACCTTCGAGGGGACATTGACGTCGCCCGGCCAGACTGGGAGACGTACTGCGCCAAGGTCGCCGACCTCATTCTCCAGGAGCAGTCGCCGCAGCGTCTCCTTGAGGTGCGCGCAAAGCTGTATGAGCTTCTGTCGCACTGTATTCCCCCTGCAGTGGTGCTCAAGGTGGGTTAAAGCTTATCATAGTGGGCTGACAATAGACCATCGCAGAACGCATCACTGACAAGGTCGACGATGTTCTCAAGCCCCAGATCGTTCACTGGGCGTCTTATTATGTGGGTGCGATGACGCATATACCGCTGACCCGCCAGGAGCTCCGCATGAGGCAAGGCTCGAAGAAGATCTTCCATCTCGAGGCCTTTGTTGCCAAGATTATGAGCGTGTACAAGCAGTACTCTCTGTAAGCTCTCGCCTTCCGAATTTTAGCTAACATTCAGTATGGCCATCATCGACGACTGGGAGTAAACAGAGTAACAGTAGAGAGGCTATAGCGAGACAATATGCATGTACTGTAGTATACTGGCTGAAAAAAGATCGACGGCATTTTGGCTGGCCAGTACCCGAATTGCCTCGAGCACTTACCCGATCATACTGCAAGTCGAGCAACTTTTCTAGACACCGTCTTCGAACAGATTGCACAAACGCGCTGAGCGCGCCTCTAATTCTAACTCTACTAGACGTACTACTTGTTCTCTGCGAGAACGGCCATGTCACCGAGGCTCTCCATAACGAAAGTCGGCACAATGTCGCTGGGGTTGTCACCGTACACCTGCTCGCGGGGGGTGACGCCGCCGAAGACGAGGAGGGTGCGCACGCCAGAGTTGCCGCCGAAATTGATGTCGGTTAGAAGATTATCGACGTTGTCAGCAGGTCACGAAGGGTAGATAACCTACCTCCAACCATGAGGGCACGCTTGGGGTCGAACTGGTGCTCGGCCAGGATGGCGTCCATCATCGGCTTGTTGGGTTTGCCGATGACGGTCGCCTCGCGCTGACCCTGCAGCGCAAACACAAGGGGCGACGACATGGCGCCCGATCCGGGGTACGTGGTGCCGTTGACGGGGTAGACCTTGTCCGTGTTGGTGAGGATAAAGTGGACGCTGGGGTCGTCGCGGAGGTACGAGTATGCCTTGCAGAGCTTCTTGTAGTCTGAGAGTCAGCGGTGCCAGTAGATCGCAGAAAAATCGTCGTCTCATCTTCCTCCGCTCTACTCACTGATACCCGAGTCGAAGCCGCAGAGCACGGCACCGATCGTGGGGTCGGGCTCAAAGTGGCTAAAGTCCATCGAGGGGATGAAAACGCGGTCGGCGGGGTCGGTGCCACCCGTGCGCGCGATTCCCACCGCGTCGAGCTCCTCCTCGAGCCCCGCCTCGCCGAGAACGTAGACGCGCTTGTCCTTGGGGAAGTTGAGGATGCGGGACATGTAGACGGCCGAAGCGTAGCCGGAGCCGAAGATCTCGGACTGGGGGTCAGCTGGTGGAGGCAGGGGGGACACTCCGGGTAGAAGACAGGATCCCACACCCGAGTCACCCAGCTTGTCACTCTGCTGCTCACCTCGTGCGCCTCGATGCCGAGCTTGTCGAACGTCGCCTTGTACATGCGGCGGCTCTTGGTCGCGTTGTTGGTCACGAAGATGATCTTCTTGCCTGGTTTGTCAGCCAGGACCGGCGGAAGAACAGCGGAGAGGCGTGCGCGTGTAGGGCGCCTGTCACAGCTAGATGAAGGAGGTGCGAGCTGAAGAGAGCATACCACCACGCACATGCTGCCCTCACCACTCTGCCGACTCACCAGCGTCACGGATCATCTGGAGCACCGTCTTGACGCCCTCGACAACCACGGGCCCGTGGTAGATGACACCATCGCAGTCGAGGAGGAACGTGTCGACGCTGTCGAAGAGCTCCTTGTACTGCTCGGGGGTGTTGAGGAGGGGCGGGCGGTCCGATCGTGTCATGTTGTATGCAGTCGAGGTGAGGAGTAGAGAGCAAAGCGACAAATGTTGGCGCGAGATGTCGACGTACCGCCGGCTAGCCCCACAGCCAGGGCCAGGGCACTCACCCCAGGCCCAGGACCCCATAATGAGACACCACGCGCAGAGATTTGACTCGGCCCGGTTTTCCGAGCCAAAAGTATGGTACTCACACGATTTGTTTGTTTTCATTTTCATTTTCCTCATCCTTTTATTCTTTCATCCTTTGTCATCCGTCCGTCGTCGCTTGTCATCGCCATGAGCACCCAAGGTCCACCAGCGGACGCAAAGCAGGCGCAGGCCGCGGCACTGCACGAGATTGAGGCCGCGCAGCGGCGGAAGCGCGCCTTGGAGATGAATCTGGTAAGTTGGGTGGCGAGTGTGTTACACACGTCGTGCGAGCAGGCGGACCCGCGTTGGACGCATCCATCCCGCCCCATCCCGTCTCTGCGCGCCGGTGCGCCAACTGTGTGCTTGTGCTGACTGCAGGCAAATCTCGAGGCGACTATCTGGACACAAGAGGTGTCGTACCTCGAGGATACGGCGGCCAGCGGGGGCAACATCGTCAAGGTGAGTCGCGAGGAACCGCGATGGAATCATGGCATCGTGCGCCATGGCGTCACTCGAGAGCGTCACTGGCAGACGGGTGTGTGCAGCTCTGTATGTGGCTGGCCTAGCGTCTGTATCCAGCCATATCCACACCCCGCTCACCCGTCCGCTTCCTTCACGGCCTCTGACACACAGGGCTTCGAAGCGTACCTCAAACCGCCCACATCGCACCACTCGCACAAGCGCAAGTCGGAGGCCGCGACCGACGAGCGGTTGTTCAGCGGCAGCAGCGTCGCGTTCCAGGCTGTGAGTAGAGCTGATTGAGCAGTAGTACAGCTCGACTGACTCGCGCAGCAGCAGGAAACGACGTGATTGTCCTGCCCCAATACCATACCTGTCTTCTTGATCGAAGCGTGAACGCTCAAGCGATACCACCCGATCCGCCGTCTTGTCGACGATCCACCTCGTCACCCACTGTATTGTTACTCTTATAGCACCCTGTCGCCATCTAATCACTGTCCGCATCCGGCGCATACTCCCCACTTTATACCTGTCCGATGAATGAGATGCGATGCATGGGCGGACCCCTCGAATGCTATGCTACTGATGCTACTATACTCTACACTACTTGATATACCACCCGCCGACGATCTGCATGGCCTTTTCGTCGCCGCGGGCCACGGCCTCGCCCTCGGGCCCGCCGACGACGTCGCCGACCATCTCCCACGGATCCCGCCCGCCGCCCCACTTGAGCAGCTTGCCGCGCAGCTCGGCGCCGCCCTCGCGCGACAGCGGGTCGGCGGCGAACAGCGTAGAGAAGACCTTGCCGGCAATCGCGCGGTCGAAGAGGTACGAGTAGTACGTCGCGCCGTAGCCGTACAGGTGGCCAAACTGGGTCTGCCATGCGGTCCCGTCCACGGGGGGGATGACGCCGACAGACTCCTGTAGTGTGCGGTGCACGGCCGTCGAGTCGACGTGGTCGCCCGGCGAGAGGTGGTGGTACTTCTGGTCCAGCATGGCCATGATGATCTGCCCGTGCGTCTCGACGGCGGCAAACGACTGCTGCAGCGACAGGTGCGCGCGGAGCAGCTCGAGCGGGAGCGGGGCGCCGGTCGCGTAGTGCTCTGCCACGATGGAGAGGACCTCGGGCGAGGAGACAAAGTGCTCCATGAGAATGGACGGGAGCTCGACAAAGTCGGTCGCGCAGCGCGTGCCAGAGACGTTGTGGTACTCGGTCCGGCCGATCATCGCTGGGCGTCAGTTGGATCTCAGTGCCCTTAACTCACAGTGCATGGCGTGTCCCATCTCGTGGAAGAGCGTCTCGACCTCGTGCCAGCCGAGGAGGGCGGGGCGGTCGCGGTCGACGGTGCCAAAGTCGGTGGTGAGCACGACAATGGGCAGCTGGTAGCGTCCTTCGCGAGCGGGCGAGGCGGTGCCGTCCGTCTCGAGGCCTGGTCCCCAGCGGTTGTCCCAGCTGGGCGGGAGGCCGTCGCCGGCCGCGTCGTCGTCATCGACCCGGCGCGAGCAGCGAACAGTATAGTGCGCGGCATTTGGCGGCTTGCCCTCACGGCTGAAGAGGTCGCAGTAGATGACGCCAATAAGGCCCTCATTCTCGTCCACCACATCCAGGCGGCGCACAGAGTCGTGCCACACCTCTCCTGGCGCGACGGGGGCGGGGCGGAAGGTGATGCCGTACAGCCGCGAGAAGAGGCGGGAGAGGCCGCGCATGACGGTTCCAGTGGAAAAGTACGGCGCGAGCGGGGAGAGCGATGCCGGCGCAGGCGACGAGACGTACTTTTCTGTGAAAAAGTCGCGGTCCCACGCATTCAGTGGCGGGAGGTGGGCCGTCCCGCTGTCGGGCGGCGACTGGATACCGGTCATGTACGCGCCCTTGAGCCGCTGGAGGACGGCGACGTCCGCCGCGGCCGAGCTCTTGTGGTGCGTCGCCAGCGAAGTGAGGAATCCCCATACGTTGGCCGGGTTTTTGGCCATTTTGTCGACCAGCGCGATCTCGGCCCAGTTCTCGCGGCCCAGCACACCCGCGAGGCGCGCACGCTCACTCAGCATCTCCTCGAGCACGCCGACGCGCTCGGGATCCGCACGGTGGTTGCCGACATATGCCAGTCGGCGGGCCTCGCCGTCCTTTGCGTACCGCACAATCATCTGTGCCTCCCACGACCCCGGCACAGCGAGGGCCTTCCCCCGCGAGCGCGGGAGCGAGTTGATAAAGTTGGAGCCCATGCCGTCGAGCAGTTTCTCCGGCTCGGGGATCTCGATGAGAGGGTCTGGACTCGGTCCCGACGATGCTGCAGTGAGGAAGGTACGACCAAGCGACAGCAGCGAGTCGGAGAGCTCGACAAACTGCGCCCTCTGTGCGGGGGGCAGGTCGATCCCGCTCTTCTCAAAGTCGCGCAGGAACGTGAGGGCGACCTGGCGCTCGGGGTGGCTGAGCGGCTTGGCGTGCGGGTACTCTAGCGTGGCTACGAGTGCCTCAAACAGCCCGCGGTCGGTATTCAGGCCGTTCATATAAGAGCACAGGCGCTCGTACGCGCGCTCCGCCTCGGCGACCCACTTGGCCTCGGGGTGCGTGTTGCGCACCAGCTCGCACATGTCGATCACGCCGCAGAGGAGGTCCGAGAGCCGATCGAGGTTCTTGACCACGAGCCGGACCTCCTGTCCTGAAGTATCGTCCTTTGCGCGCGCGATGCGGTCCACGATCGCCTGGGCGTGCACCAGCGTGCGCTCCGTCAGCGGCCGCATGTTCTTCGGCGCCGTCAGCGGGCCGAGCGTGAAGAGGCCTGTCGGGCCGGATGTGCGGGGCGCATACGAGCTGTCAAAGAGGTTCTTGACGTCCGAGTCGTCGACTTTTGGCGTCGACACCGGCGCAGTGGCTGCCTTGAGGTAGTCTGCATCGCTGGGGGCGGTGGCGGTCGCGAGGCGATTGAGCGATGGCGCAGTGGCGAGGGAGCGTATCCGCACCCCTGTGGAGGATTTCAATGTCGGGAGCGATATGTGGCCGCGCGCGCGGCCTGCTATGCGCATGCCTCGTAGAAGAGACATTGTGTGTGTTTATGTGTATGTGGTCGAGATGAGAGCAGAACGAGATGGAGCCGTGTCGTGCGCCAGCCTGGGAGCTTCGGAGGATCGGAGTCGGGTGGAGGTTGCCGAGCTCTAGCCCACTGCGACATTGCGGGTGCGGAGGCAAAAAGCGACTCGACGGTGAGTCGTGATTACGTATGATGACTCTCTCACCATGGACAAGCTGGGCAGTTGTTGAACGCCGCTCGGAGCCGATTTCGACCTCCACTTTGGATATCTGGAAAGATTGTCGAGACGATTTCGCGTCAAGACTTTTTATCAACAACAACAACACCCATCTACACACTGTCGAGCAGGTCTTGGACTCGTACACACAGCTTGGATCTTGAATATACACACCGGAAGCACACATTAATACCATGGGAGTGCGCGGCCTGCAGTCCTTCCTGAAGGAGAACCGGCAGAGTCTGTGCCGCTCGATTCTCCTCGATCGCAACGGTGCAGCGACGCGGCCGGCGACACCCGTCGTCGTCGATGCCTGGGGGTGAGCCTACCAACTCGACTCCTACTGATACTTAGCATCATCTACCAGCTCTACCTCGACTCGCTGCCGTGGACGTCTGGCGGAGAGTACTACCGCTTCTACCAGCTCACGCGGCGGCTGATCGAGGCGTGGCGGAGTGTCGGGCTCGAGCCGACGTTCGTGTTCGACGGCGCTTCGCCACCGGAGAAACACGCAACGTTGCTGGAGAGGCTGGGGAATCAGGTGGCTACGGCCCGCATGTTCTACACCATTTCAGCACAGACACGCTCGGCACCGTCGTTCTCGCGGAACAACGCCATCCTCCCGCCGTTCACGGCGCACGCGTTCGGGCGAGCCCTCGCGGACCTCGAAGTGACTACACACTACGTGCCTTCAGGCGAGGCAGACGGCATGTGCGTTGTCATGGCGGAGGAGATGGGTGGGTACGTCCTCGGCCGCGACACGGACTTTATCATTCTCGCCAGCGGCGCGAGCGAGGCGATGAAGGGGTATGTCCCGCTGGACATGATGGAGTGGGTGGACACTGCTCCGACAGAAGAGGACTTCTCGTCGGGTGGAGCATTCACGACTGTGATTGCGGGAAAGAAGCCGACAAGAACATCACGGCTGCTGCCGCCCAAGCGCTGCGGGAACCCCACCCTCGTCCTCGCGACGTACACCTCTGCCGCGCTTTGTCGTCGACTCCGCCTGCCCGCAAACCTCATGCCCCTCTTCTCCTCGCTGGTCGGTAACGACTATACCCCCAACTCGTCAACCGAGCTCTTCTTCCCTACCAGCTCCAAGCCGGCGGAGCGTATCGAGCGGATAGCCCGCACACTGCGAGAGCAGCAGCACGCACGGTCAACAACCACAAACCACGGAGATGCAGCGGCAGATCTCGTGCGCCGCGTGGTGCGCAAGCTTTA
Organism: Apiotrichum gracile; assembly: GCA_001600335.1. Classification (NCBI taxonomy): domain Eukaryota; kingdom Fungi; phylum Basidiomycota; class Tremellomycetes; order Trichosporonales; family Trichosporonaceae; genus Apiotrichum; species Apiotrichum gracile. The sequence continues at coordinate 2,656,737 of BCJO01000003.1, read as the reverse complement.
CAGCAGACCGTACATTGATGAGCGGGTGGTTGACGAGGTGGTTGACGCAGTCATCGAGGCCACGATCCAGTACGTCTTACCCTCCCGACACCAGTGCTGCTCGCTGTATCCTTTCTGCGGCGACGAGAGCTGTCCAGCCGTCAGCCGCGTCGCCACGCCCGCTGCATCGCCGCCACCGGGGTCTGAAGCTGTAGCAGCGTATGCTGCCGCCCAGCGAGACGGTCACCTCAACCTCGTCACCCACGCATATCTCTACCCTGACAGGATGTATCTGTGGTCGGTCCTCGAGGATCCCTCTGGACCCTGTGCGCGTGCGGGTGAGCTTGCAGTAGCGGCACGCACAGCAGCGTACCTCATCGTCGAGGAGGGTCTTGGCGGCCTGCGATTCCCCGCCGCAACACTCGACCAGCTCGAGGAGCTCCAGCAGGATCTCGAGGTCTGCAAGCTCCTCGGCGTGGAGAATGAGGACGGCGACGAGGAGGATAACGACGACGAGGCTGAGGCTCTTCCGTCCGCCGAGCCCCCGCGGACAATCACGGAACACGTCCGACAAGGGTCCTCGAACCGCATCGTCGCGAGACTCATCGAGCTGCCAGAAAAGCTAGACAACCCCACGCCCTCCTGCCTGCTGCCACTGGAGGAGCGGCAACAAGCCTACCTCACACACATGGGCGCGAACACGTCCGCCATCGCCGCGCTGCCCGCCAAGCTGCAGCCGCTCGCGGCCGTGCTCCGCATGTGCATCGCGCAGGCGGCCGAGGGTGACGTATCGGGAATGCGGCGGTGGCGCAAGCCCGAGGTCGAGGCGGTGCTGCGCGCCGGCATCGGGTGTCTCGAGGGCGCGTGGAGCGTCGCGTCCTCCGACACGGAAGAGACAGACGACGAGCCCCCGCTGCTCACGAACCGCAATGCCGAGCTCGTCTCCCAGCTCTCGGCGGGGTTCATGGACGCGCAGCTTCTGGCGCAGTCCCTCCTGCTGGACGGCACGCATACGACGCCGTACGTTTTCTTCTCCGGCGTGGCGCTGCACAGCTTGTTGTCCGGTGTCGACCCGGGGCCGGCGTGCGGATGGCGCTGGTCCGCGGCGTATAGGAACAACTATCGCGATGCGCTCGCGGCCGTCCTCGCATCTCTGCCGGAGTCGGCCGTTGGTAGCGGCGCACTGCCCCCGAAAGCGAAGAAGGAGAAAGAGAAGAAGAAGAGGGCCGCCGCCGCGCGCGTCGCTGCGTCCACATCGAGCAGTGGGGGCCGGTTTGACCTGCTGATGGGCGCGGATATTTAGTAGATGCATGCAGTGAAGCATCATGAGAACGACCAGCATCTGGCATATGCAGCGGAGCAATAGCCATTGAGCACATTAGCATGAGCCATCGTACACTCGCACTGAGCGCACTGACATGCATGCACACACCCACTCACTGGAACCAAACAAACAGACCCACAAAAGAGGACGTCTCCCCCCCATCACCCATGAAGGCCATGCCAACCGAGTTCTGTCAGCTACGCCCGACTCTCCCGTGAGAATCGAAATCCCGCCCGCTTGTCTTGACAGTAGGAGCTGGGCGGACCGTAACCGCAGGGCTACACACCCCGATGGGAGGTGCGGCTGCTTGTGGGATATGTGCGGGCTGGTGAGACATCAATGGGTTTCTGGTTTTGGGTGGTGGAGGTTCAGGGTCGGCACGTGGGTGTCGCGTGGAATTCGCAGAACAAGAGATCAGCAGCTAGATCAGCAGCGAGGAAGCGATCATCAGATCAACAACATGCACACCATATAGCGATCAGCGCATGCTGGCGGAGATCACCTCCGAGCTTGCCGCTCGACCGAGTGCCGCGAGCAAAACACATCCCGAGCCCGACCAGCAAAAGAGACACGAGCTCCGAAGACCTCGGCGTACATCGTAAGGGAGTCGAACCCCTGCCGCGCCCAGACAGATGGCAAGGGCGCATGATACCGTTTCACCAACGATGTGTACATTCTCGGTGATCCTCACGGCCTTGGCGCCGTTCGGGGACTCGGGGGCTGGGGGGCTCGGCGCTTTCAGCCGGAGGTCGAGGGCCGCAGGCTACGTCCTGACCCGTGCAAGTGCTGCATGTACCGTTTGCCGAGCGGAATGCAAGTGGGGGCGCACGGCTCGAGACGGCCGGGGCTACGGCGTGCACAATGTGCCGCCCGCCTTGATCGAGCGGGGACCTGAGCACAAGCTGGGGTTATCGTGGCCGACAGATTGCCGAGACTACGGGTGGCGGAGCAGCTTTATTCCGTTTTTTTGTTGACTTTTCCAACTTTTTACTTGACCTTTTTTTTTCGGCAACTACCAATGCGGTACCCGCCCCGCGGCCGCGATGTCTGTGGTATTCCCTGCATCTACGATGTCTAGGCGGCCCACGTAGGGATACAGACAGATACGGATAGTGTACGGACTGGGTGCTTGATGAAGTGGAGAAGGGGGAGGGTGCTTGCTAGATTTTAATGGACTAAGGGGGGTTGATCGCTGATCTTGGACAAGAGATGGGGGCGCTCGGGCTTGAGGTCGACAGAGAATTTCAGCAGAGCCGAGTCAAGCTTGAGCGAGGTGGGAGGAGTAGGCACAAGTTCTAGGTCTACAACAGTATCCAGGCCTTTTGTGTAGTTAGTTTTATTTCTATAACCCCTTACACCTGGTGCTCGTCCGAGACAGCGGCAGAGGGTGCGCCGAGAGCCTCAGTGACACCCGACGACTGGAGGAACTGCGCCCACTTGGGCTCGACGAACAGCGCGCTGGAGATTGTCAGTGGCGTCCGGGGTGCAGGAGATCAGGGGTGTGTGGTGGGACTCCGGGGCCGGGGGCCATTGCCGGTGGCTCTGCCGCTGATGCGGGGGTTTCGGCGATGGGATTGGTGCCCGGAGAGCGAATAGCATCGCAGCCACCCGGACAGCCGCCGGAGCATGCAGCGCAGGGAAACAGCCACCGAGCGGATTCTGGGCACCGTTCGCCGACGTCGCTGGCCTTGTTTGTCGAATGCACCCGATGCAGATCCGTGTGGATCCACCCCGTGTCCCCGTAGACATCCGAATATGCGTTATTTTACTCACGTAGCATCCGCAATGCGCTCGCCGTCAAGGGTCTCCATGGAGCCGCTAACCTGGACCTTGCGGCCCTTCTTGTGCTCGAGCTGTGTGCGGACAATGACAAACTGATCGGCCATACACGGCGAGCGGTAGTTGATGTTGAGGTTGGCAGTGACACCAATGTGGCTAGGAATGTTCATGAGGGCCTGTGGGGCGTTAGTTTGTGCGGAGAGTGCAGCTGCATCCGAGACAGCCGCGCGGCCCGTGCAATCCATGGGACCGAGACACGGACCGCACATGCCTCGGCTCGAGGAATGCAGCGAAATTTACTCACGTTACGGGCGAGAGACTCGTCAAAGACAGTGGCAAGGAGACCGCCGTGGATGATACCGTCGTGGCCGCAGAGCGCGCGTCCGAGGTGAAGAACGACTGTAATGTGAGTAAATGTGCACCTCCTGTCGCCCATTCTGTACTCACTGACGGCCTGCGACTCGTCCTGCTTGGCAAAAGCGAGGGGAGCAACCGCGAGCTTCCCCGGGCCCTTGAGCGAGCCGGCGGTGAGCGAGTTGTGAATCTTGTTGGGGTCGAAGCGCTGGTACGGGCCTGGGGGTCAGCAATTTGCGAGGGCAGGACCAAAGGCTCGTTGGGGCCAAACAAACAACCACCCCGATGCAATGATCCGCACGATGCGTGCAGCCGATCACGGTGACGAGGTGGTGCGATCCAGCGCTCTGATGCAGCTACACACCACGATAGCAGCTCCCTAGCGACCTGGACCTCCTGGCCCACACCTGTACTCACGCGTCTCGTACCACCCCTTCTTGGCCTTCATCTGGTGCACGACAAAGAGCTCCTGGAGCTCGCGCTCCGTCTCGGCCATGAGCGCCTGGCCGTGCTTCGAGTCGTGCGCGGGCGGCGGCGGCGAGTAGCGCGGGTTGAAGATGAGCACGAGCTGGGGCGGGTACAGCGCGCCGACGAGGAAGGCGACGGGGATCGCGAGCACAACGCCTGCGGTTAGTATGGTGCATGGGGAGAGTAAGGCGGAAGCCGGGTAGATGTGCGCAGGTCACTGTACAGCGCTGTTACGCCTATCTCGCCGGGGCCTCTGAGACAGCCGGACCACGCCGGCATCCGCCCACCAAACTCACCAAGACCCAAAGCCCACTTCCGCCCACTGCCCTTCGGCGCGGCCTGCGCGACGGGGGCAGCATACGACGCGTCGGCGACGGCCTGCGCGAGCGAGCGCGGCGAGGTGGAGAAGTTGCGGGGGAGGGGGAGGGGGCGGGCGCGCAGTGTCGAGCGGAGGTGCGCGTGCTGGAGCGGCGCACGGAGCGGCGTGAGGGCGGTGCGGAAGGACATGATGAGATGGGGATGGAGGAGGGCGGAGGAGGATACTTTGTTGCAAACTGAGAAAGATGTGGGTTGTATTTAGTAAGAGCTTGTCGGGGTTTGGGTGGAAGTTGATGGTTTCTCGGCTCGACCGGCCCCACAGTAACCACACTCTCACACTCTCACTCATGCAATGTGGGATGCGGGGTAGAGATGCTAGATGCTGGCTGACACGGCATTGACAGGCGGGGGACGGCAAATAGCCATGCCGAAGATCCGAAAAATTAAACCCACACCAAAGCTCTATTAGCGCTTATAAACTATTCATTACAATGTGATTTCTAATACTTGGGCCCCGCATGAGACTGCCAATCTTATCGGCGGTTGGTGACTTATTGCCGAAGCAATGTTCCAGGACTGCTGGATTTCTATTGTTCATCGTCGCTCAGGTTTCCTCGTCGCCTATTGTTTTCTCCTCATCGCTCGTGGTTGTCATCGGGCCGAACTGAGCCCTGCCTGCACCCCTGCCTGCGCACTACAAAAATCATTGTACCCCGCATGCTCGCAGGGGTTAATCGACAGTACTCGGCCCATACTCATTCGTCAAAAGGTTCATAAGGATACATCATGCGGTTGTGTATGGTGAAGTGTGAATGTGCGGGTGACGACGGAGCATTGTTCGTCAAATGTTAAATACAGCGTCCAAGAAAGGTTCAAAAAGGATGGATGGGGGTGTACACAGTGGGAGATGGGTGGGACCAGTCCCGCTTAAAGATGCATCGCGACCGCAGGCTCAGCGCGGGCGCGGGTGACCATCTTGATGATCGCTCCGTCCACCGGGGACGGGAGCGGTCGGGTGATCATGTCGTTGACGAGATGGGCCGAACGAATGCTGCTGGTGTGTGAATCGACCGAGGCGGACGCGGAAGCGACCTTGATGCCGGCGTCGGCGTCGTCCTCGTGTTCAGCAATCGGGTCCGGCATGTCGACACTCGCGGCGCTCGAGGCGCTCGTGAGCGAGCTGATCGAGCGCTGGCTGCTGGCGGTAGAGGTAGAGTGCAGGCTTGCCTCGCTGCACACGGAAAAGGTTGATGGAGAGCGAGAGCGGTTGCGGGTCTGGGAGGCAAAGCCGGTGGTGGCAGTGCGAAGATAGCTTGAGCCCATGGCAGCAAGGGAGGTCCGGCGAGGGGGAGGTTGCACGGGCTCGTTCGGGGTCGCCGAGGTGACCTCGGGAGCGCCTGGGAGTGTAACGTGCGTGGAGAGGTTGGGTGTGGGAGGGGCACTGAGGCTCAGGTGCTGGCCCATGGGAGCAAGAAGACTCTCAGGAGAGAATGCGGACGAGCAGCGAGGGGGCGTAGTAGCTCCATTGTCCGAAGCAGCGCGGCGCTTCGGTGTAGTCGAGGGATCGGCGACCGTAGACGAGCCAGGAAGGTCCGGGAGCATAAACTGGTGGCGGTCCTCAACCGGGGTCGTAGGAGCGAACGAATCAATCTCAGACGTGGAGAAAAAGGGCATGCCGAGACCAGGAAGCTCTGGCAGGGCCAGCACAGGCGAGCGATCTTGAATCCTGGGCACTGGCGAAACAGGGCGGCCAGGGTTGTGATCGTTCATAGACGAGGGCTCAGGAGTCACCGACCATGGCGGCGCATAATGACGAGGTGAGTAGTCATCAAACGCAGGGATACGAGCCGGCTTGTGCATGGGTGACGTGTGGGCGAGCGGCTCGTACGTCACGGGAGGCATAGACATGCGGGGAGGGGGAGAAAGAGGAGGCGAAGTGGGAGAAACCTCGGGCAATGGCTCAAGAGGCACCGGGCGAAGACCAGGAGAGGAGCGGAAGTGGCGGAGCTGAGGGCGGGGAGGGCCTTGAGCGTGTCGAGGCTGAGGCTGATGCCACTGCGGCGCGTGAGGCCGCTGGAACTGCTGAGGAGGAGGTGGGTGATCCGAAGGCAGACCACAGCCAGGTGGCAGCTGACCGTACACGGTCGAGGGCGGTGGGGCGCTGCGAGGGCCAAGGCTGAAGCGCTCGGGCCGCGGCGCGGAGGTAGGCAGCATTAGATGCTGTGGCGCAGCGCGGCGCTCGGGAACAACGACGCTGACAGTCCTCGTCCGCAGCTGGTCGGTTGAGGCAGATCGCTGCAGAGGTGAAGGCCTCTTCTGCAGCTGCACAAGAGGAGGAGCAACCCGTGTCTGCTCTGCGGCCTTGTCCTTCAACGCTGGGCTGGAGGTTGCCCGACGCGACAGCTTGCGGACCATCCCGCTCAGACCAGAGGTCTTCTCGACCTTCTCCGTCTTCTCAAACTTGACCTCCTTCACCACCCTTGGCGGCGCGGTTGCCGTGGAGATTGTAGATCTGGGACGACCAGCAGCAACGGGCATAATGACGCCGCTGTTGCGAAGGCCTGCGCGGGAGAACTTTGGCGCACGCATATCAGAAAACTCCATTGCTGGGAAGCCAGGCATGGCGGTAGAGGGGTGGTTGGCAGGGATCTCGTCGCTCGCGTCGCTCCACAGCCCGCTCATCGGAGCCGAGGCAGGACGGTTGCCAGGCATAGCACGGGCGCTGAGAAGGGCGGGGTTGCGAAGGGTGCTACCGCCGATCCTAGGCGTCCGATCCATGCTGGGTTGACGCTCGTGCAAGGTGGAAGGACGCTCGTGGAACGTTGACGGCCGTGATCCAATAGCCGAGTGATGTACCTGTGAGAGCTCTGGCTGCGAGTCGTAACCCAGCAGTGACTCCATGCCGCCGTGGACGGTCTGAGCCCAGGTGACCTTGGACCCATTCCGGCCGCGTCGAGCGCGGGGAGCTCCATTGGAAAGTGAAGACCTCTTGGCCACGGGTGACCTCGCCTGCTCCTCGAACCCAACCTGCTGTCGGAGAGGCGACGAGGTGCGGACGACTGAATGGCTGTGGTAATGCCGAAGAATTGGGCGTGGGAGATCCTGTCCGCCCATGCCAAAGTTGGAGAGGGAGGGATCAGAGCTCGACGAGGATGTCGAGTTCATGGATGCGGAGGAGAGGGATGGTGTCATGGAGTGACTGCTTGCCGACGGCATCTTGGAAGGCGAGGCGCTCCCTGCTGGGAGAGGCTGTTTACAGAGTCAGAAAATGAAGACAGACAAACAAAGAACGAAATATATCCAACAACAACATGACTCGCGTTCGAAACTTACAGCAGACGTCTGTCGGAGAGGACTGGGCCGTTTAACCCGCGACGGAGAGGTATTGCTAAGAGCAGTCGACGCTGCAGGTGGAGGACGTGGTAACGCGCAGGAAAACGACCTGACGAGCGTTTCAGACGAGGTGATGTACGAAGCAAACTCGTCGGATGAAGAGGGCGAGGGCGCGGGTGATATCAATGTTTCCTGGGCTTGATGAAACCGTGGCGGCGGGGTACTCGGAGTATAAGGGGATTTCACTCGATTACGAACAGGCGACCCGAGGGGTGGTAGTGATGAAGATGAGGGGGTCGTTGGGGATGATGATGAGATGGAAGATGAAGAGGGGGAATATAGGTCGGCGACGTTGTCTGTGCTATCCTTAGCAAACGAGTGTGACCGATGCTGCTCGATCTGGATGAACGGGTTGGTGACACTGGCGAGTGGCGTGGTACGCCGGGAGAGCGACGATTGTTGTTCCTTGAATTCTTCTTGGCTCAACCTTGTTGTCTTTCCTGGAGCATGCCGTTCAACAAGCTCACAAGGTTGGGCCGTGTCCTGCATGTCCTGAGGAGGAGCACGAGGAGGAGCAGGAGCGCGAGAAGATGACATGGTTGGCATGAGTAATTGCGGCAATACCTTGTCGAGACCGGTGGCTGGGCTGGTGCGCGCGCGCGTAGGGTATGGCTGGCTTTGGCAGTCTTGCCTGTTGGAGATCTTCGTCTTCGTAGGTTCGTAGGTTTCGTTATGCTGTGAAAAAGAAAAATACAATGCAAAGGCAAAGCTTGTTGTCGAGGTCCTAGGGTGGCCCCGCAATAACCATATACCTCGTTTGGGTTTCAAGTGATCAGATGCTGTCCTGTACAATGCCGAAGGGGACGGAGGACGGCGGCGGCGCGGCGAGCACGAGGGCAAAGACGGAGGAGAGATGACCGGGGTGCAGGCCGGAGGTGCAAGAGTGCTTGTATTGTAGGAACGGAACGTTCAAAATAACAAACTCTGTCCGTCTTTTACAGTGTAGGCGCTATTCTCTTCAACAAAGAAGATTAACGCAATGTCAGGATATGCGTTCCACTCTCTCTCAGAGAGATGTTGGTTGTTGACAGCACGGCGCGAGGAGGAGCACAAGCCAAGCAATGCAAGCAAATGCCCAGTACCAGTAAGCTCAAGCCAGGTGTGACAATCGCGCGAAGAGGTGTGATGACCTGTGGATGCCGTTATCAGCCATCTTTTCCCGGTTGCTATTGCCCTCTTTCCGCTGGGATGAGGGGGTGGACATTACTCACAAAGACAGGGATGTCCCGGGCGTATCTCACGCGGCGACAGGAGACAGGAGACAGGAAACAGATGCTCCGTAGCGTGATGCTAGTAGGGGCTTATGCTTTGGAATATGGCGGCAAGCTTTACTTTACCCCAAGCCGAGCGTTGACGAGTTTGCGCCGCTCTCGTGCTGTGAAGTTGGTCCTGGGACCTGAACAAAGTTCCGATTACAATACGGGAAGGCAAAAGTCGGCCCACGAGTAGAGTTTGGCTCACGACCAAGAAAGGATCTTGTACGGCAGACCACAGACAATAAAGACTCTTTGCGGTGTGGCTCAACTCTGTGCACTCGGCGCAAGAGTACCAAGTCTATCTTGTGCCTTGGCTCGTAAGCGGTGTGGCCGGGGTGCACGGGGTGTGGGCGGCGTAGGCTAAGGCGTGAACTCCTCGTGATGTGACAGTGGTCGAGTTTCGGCTCCCTTCGAGATGTAAGGGGTCGGTAAGCGAAAGACGTTTGCAGAACACGCTCTGGATCCTTAGATTGCACTTCTGATCGCAGATCGAAGAATGCACCCCGAGTAAATGAAGAGCGAGCGGTCTGGGTCTGGGTCTGGATGTTGATGGTCGAGCACAACAACAACAAAGAAGTAATCTATTTACTCCTTGTTGAGAGGTTGAGAGAGAAACACGGGTCGAAAGGGGTTTGACGCAAGGGGCCGCCGGTATCAGTCGTGTTTCGTCCAAACGAATAAGCACAAGGAGAGAGGAGAGGGGAATGGAGGGGGGAATGCTGAGACGCTTGCGACAGCTGTTTGGGACAACAAGCTCAGGTTGTATGCCTTACTCTGGTTGACGTTGGCTGTCGACGGCGTTGGGCTTGCGGCGACCTTTTGCTTGATCTCAGAGACACCGACTTGCGGTGCGGGGACGCGGAGACTGAGATTGGGACTGGAGCCTTCTGCTTTGTACAATGCCGTACGCGTTCCGGGCTGACGAGAAATCGTATCGCCTGCAAGTGTGCCTTTGACGTGTCAGACGGTATGGAGCTGGGCTGTACGTCGATTGCGCGCGGGCACAAGGGATGCGCAGATGTTGACGCTGGAATCTAAGAGTCGCGTGTAGCGCAAGCTGCAAGCCAATCTTCCAGAGCTTGTTGCAGAGATCGAGGAGACTACGCCGATTGGGACCGAGAGAACAGGGTTGATCACAGAAGGCTGTTCACGCAGGCGTGGTAGGAACGCGAGATCTGTGGATTGTGGATCTGATCTGTATGCTGTGTGATGGACGAGGTCGAGACCGTTCAAGTTGTCGCACCTCTTTCTGCAAGTAGCCGAGTACACGTCACTGCTGGGGGCAGACAATGAAACGAACGCGGTGAACGAGGAACGGAGGAACGGAGATGGCGAGTCGAGTGCCAGCACAGGGAACGCGAAAGAGTGTGTGAGGATGAGGCGGTGAGGGGGGAGGAACAAGTGACACGACTAGAACGACCGCGAGAGAGATGAAGAAGCACAGTCAAGAAGGATGCATTATTTTTCTTCGCTATCAAGTTTTCGGTTCTCAACAAGTGGCCGTGCATGGATTGCAACAGATAACTTCACCTCTACAGCCGAGCTAAGCACGCTAGCCCCAAGCCTCAATGTCAACAAGCAGGAAATCGAACCCTCTCCCTATCTAGTGGCGCGGTTCGCGGACGCCACTGCCCAATTTGGCGCTAGTGGTATGCCAGCGCGTCCCCACCCCCATGTCCCTAGCGCTTGGCGGTCTTGGGGCAGATTTGATGCAATGACCTCCTATAAAGCGCCAGCAGTCGGCTAGCCGCTGGCGCTCTTGACGTTAGAATACGAGGACAAAAGGTCGGACTGGTACTCTATCCGGCAAGCGGGAGCTGCTCTGCAAACAATGCGGGATTTCGATCCTGGAACAGATCCCCTCACGGAACAGCTGTCCGCAATGTTTACCTCCCGTCCCGGCATGTATGCATGTGAACGTGCACCCGCCAAGAGGGATCTGCTTGTGCACGGATGCTTGAACGATTTCTCAGGTGGACTGATAGCTATCTCAGGTTCTGACCAAGGTTCACTCCTCCAAGCGGCGTGGCGTCGTGGCGCTCGGGCGCTCGGGCTCTCGGGCTCTGGGACACCCGTCGGGCACAGGGAGCCAAGCGAGCATCGGCCAAAGACGAGAGAACCAGCAGCCCGTCTCACAATCGATCCACCCGCCCGGCCCGCTGGCAGTCACCACGGCTGATGTCGTCGGGTCCCAGATCCCTATGCGTACGTACTACCTCCACTTGGCGATTCCCTGCGCTGCTGGACAGGCTCGACATGGATGATGCAGCCGAGATAGAGTGCAGTGGCTGCCTGCAGCGAGGGCTGGCATCCCTGCACGCAAATAGACATGATCACATGCAACCTTGATAGCGTCCACGACTGGAAGCAAAAGATAAAATTTGAGTCCTCCTGCCCTTGTGGCCCGCGCTTCATCTCGGTCTGCTTGGTCGCTATCTCTGCCCTGCAGACAGGTCTCCCTTGTCGCTACCGTGGCTCCGACTACCGTGGCGCTGACTCCGAGATCTTGGGAATCTCCTGCGGTGCGGAGACATGGCGGCCGACGAGTCCTGGCTGGGAGGGTCCGTACCTCTCGGAGGCTGTTCTCCTTGTCCTGTCTGCATTCCAGCTCCTGACTTGGAAGATCTTCGAGCACAGTAGAGATGGAATGAACGTGCGTGCAGATCTGACAGAGACGGGCAGACGGGCAGACGGGCAGACGCGCCAGCGCCATGCCACTGGCATCGAGCTTATCGTCTTGACGCTATTGAATATTGACGCCGTTACGACACGCCGCCCAGAACGTTACACTCTCGGAGTGCCTGCAGTGCCTGTGAGCTTGACGGAGCGACTGGGCCCGGAGTGAGAGCGAGCAATGGAGCCAGGATGCCACTTCGGTGTCGTCCAAGCCACACTCCCACCCCGCATCGAGCTTCGATTCCTTCCTGTAGCGGAGTGAGCCTTACCACAAGCACGCTGTCCCGTGCAGTACTCCCCAGCTTGGGTACCCCGCGCCCAGCAAACGGTGCTGCCGTAGCGATGCCGTAGACTTCGCACGAGATCCCGCTCAGGTCCGAGAGCGTGCCTGCCGCCGCCTCGGGTGGTATGCATGCCTTTTCCCGCCATGCCCCTCCATGCCGTAGAGACGGTGCGCTGCGTTCCTGATGATTCATCGAGGATTGATGAGAAGAGCCTGCGGCGAATTTGGCACACAGTGGCTGCTGTAAGGTGACATAAAGCGATCACGGGTGTCGAAGTCGTTGATCGCGAGGGTGAATCCCGCACGCTAGCGGTCCCATTCTCCCATTACCAGAAACTGAAGCGTGCGGCACGGTGCAATGCATGTTCTGCTACCTGAGATCCTCATGGCGAAGAACACTCGAGCGTGTGAACGCCAGCCGCACAGCGCGATCCGGTGCCAGATCTGCCTGTGCTCTGCATACGGCACTGCATCGCACCCACTTCTGGCTCTGGCTCGTTCCTCGACTTGCGCGTTATGCCGTCAGCCACCAGCGGAATGCTGCAGTTGGATGTTTGGTTCGCCTCGCTTCAGCTGGAAGAGCCACTCGCTACTCGCTCACTGCCAGTCACGCAGGCATGCGTTCGCTGGCGCTCCGCCAAATCCAAAGCCAAACCAAGAGCTATGCAGAGCTCTAATCCTACTGCTAATCCTAATTCTAATCCAAAGCCAAAGCAGACTCAATGCAGACGTCAAAGCCAATCGCTGCCCGCTCGGGGAATAGTTGAAGCTCACGGGGCTGCCAGCTCTCACGGCCAGTGAGCATGAGAGATACATAGCACGCTCGTTCCTGTTTAAGTGACATTGCGGCGGGCTCACAGGCAACCGGACTGGAAGATATCCAAGTCGGTGGCGTCCAGCTTGCTCCCCGAGCTTCTCTACCAAATGGCGATGAGCGAGCTCTCGCCATTTGGCGTAAACAAGCAGACTGTAAACAAACATCAGCTGATCTGCACGCGGAGCCGGCGTCAACAGGATACGAGTGCTGCGTGCTGCGTGCCGAAGGCAAACTTTGAGGATGTACGGAAGTACGAGTACCTGCCACACGGACTCGTACTTGGCCGTGGCACTTGGCAACTTGGCGCTCGGCTCACTTGGCCATGTTCTTCCTCACGTCTAGAAGACGCACGGCTCCTTAGATGTGGCCCACAAGACGCCGCAGCCGCCACATCAGCGCACAGTCGCACGGTGCCGTACACAGGGCCGAAGCTGAAAGTTGGCTCGGCGCCCGCTCCCGCCCAGGGCCCAAGGTTTAGTCCGATACTAGCAGACATGTCCCGGCGGCATCCCGGTTCATCATGCTCATGCCAGCATGCTCATGCCATGCCGTGCTTACTGCATCCGGGAGGGTGGTCGTCTTCTTCGGTGCCCCCGTCTCCGGGGCCGTCACGCTGCGGCGAACCGAAGAGGGCGGGGGCACAGGCTCGGCACGGATGCTTCGGACTCGACAGGGTGTCGGCGTGCCTCCGTCGTAGCGCGTGCCCGTCCCGAAACCAACTTTCGGAGTAGTCTCCGTGTTATCGTCAAGCGGCTGGTCGTCGTGGCGGGAAATAGAGCATGTAGGCCTAATTACAGCGGACGGATTTCCGCGGCCGCTACTTCGAGCCTCTACTGATAAACGGAGCTCATGTCATCATGGCGTGGTGGGGCTAGGGTGGCTCCTCGGCCGTCATACGCTGCGTCGGGGGCCTGCACCAATCAGCACCTCATAATCCCGGGTACGGCGATCTCCGGCTCTGATCAATGACGACTGATACATGACCTACATCGGCATTCCCCGCTACTGAGCATGACACTGCCTCGCTGCCTGTACGAATCTCCCTCGCTTACAGCTCCCACATGCGCCCCTCTGGCTCCTTGAGCGACCGCGTCGACGCCCAGCCCTCGAGGAGGAGCTGCAGCCGGGCCTGGGCGGACGGCGAGTCGCCTGGGATCTTGCCCGCGTCGAGGCCGGCCTTGATGGCGCAAAGGAGCTTGCCGACCTGCTTCGGGCCGGCCCACTGCACGAGCGTCGAGCCCGTAATGTCGAGGCAGACGACGATGAGGTGGGCCGTCGGCGGGAGGCCGGGGAGGGGCGCACGCAGAATCGATGCAAGCCACGTCCATGCTGCCGGGAGGCCAAAGGGCTGGATGACCAACGCCTGGAACTGCTCTGGTGTCGGCTGGGCCGGCAGCGTGGGGACCAGCGAGGCAAAGGGAGTCTGCAGGATCGCAAAGTATAATGTCGCAATGCCGGCCATGCGGGCAATGTACTCTGCAATCGACTCGTCGCTCCCCCGTCCTGTCGACTTTTCGTACTCTTCGCGCGGCTGGTTCTGCGCGCGGGCGGGGTAGTAGGGGATAACCCAGGGGCACTTCTTGACTAAGCGGGCAAAGAAGATGGGGCCGAGGGCGCCGTGTCCTCGAAGAATCAGGCCGAGGACAATACGCGCAAGGGGGAAAGCGGCGTCGGCTTTCGCGCTGACCTCTGACTCGGCCTGCTTGATGAGTGCCTTGGAGACGTGCGAGAGGAGGTAGCCGTAGGCTGGCGGGATGGTGCCGTCGATGGTTGTCGGCTGGGCGACAGATGGTGGTGCAGGTAGCTGTGCAACGAGAATGGCGTTGATATCGTTTGTCTGTCGTGTTAGCTGACGCGCGTAAACATTGCGATGGCTACTCACCACGCGGACAGTGGTCTGCCGGGTGTTGACTACCTGGCCCAGACCACGGGTGATCAGACGCATGCCCTGTCGCAGCCCGCTCCGCATCTCGCGGTTTCCCTTTACGACCTCGATGACCTCTGTCTTCATCCGCTTCTGGACGTCGACCCACTTGGTCCACTCGGTGGCGGTCCGGTTGCCCTCGGCCGCGACGGCTGCCTTCTTCTCCTCTGCCTCCTTGTCTGCCTCGGCCTTTGCGCGCGCCTCAGCGTCGTCCTTCTCCTTCTGGGCCGCGTCCGCTGCCTCCTTCTCCGCCTTCTCCTTGGCCAGCCGCTCCTGCTCGGCCTTGCGCGCCAGCGCCTCCTTCTCCGCCGCGGCAATGCGCGCCTCCTCTTCCTCCTTCTTCCTGCGCGCTTCTGCCGCTCGCGCCGCCTGCTCCTCGGCAAGTTTTCTCTCCGCCTCTTCAATCGCAGAGTCGACATCCTGTACTGTCAGCACCCTCCGAGCTCGCTCTACTCACGGCCCAGAGCTTGGCCTCGCGCTCGGCGAATCTCCGCGCAGTCGCGTCCTGCTCCTCCTGCTTGCGCACAGCTAAGCCGGACATCATCCGCTCGAGCTCGTCCGCCTCCGTGTCCTGCTTGTTCTGCTGCGCGAGTCGGTGCTCCTTGCGCACGCGGTTCTCGATCTCGCGCAGCTGCTGTTGTCGCTCGCCCGCGACGCGGTGGCCTTCCCGCCACGCCTCGGCCTCGGTCTCCTTGACCCACTCGGTGTATTTGCTCGGCAGCTCGCGGAGGATCTCAGACACGCTCGGCTCCCAGCGGGCCCATGTCTGTACTGGCCGCTTGGACACGGACGACTGTCGCCGGGGGCGCGTCCGGCTCGGCTCGGCGCGCGGCTTGGCTGCCTTCTTCTTGCTGTCCTTGCTGATGGGTCAGAAATGAGAGACCTGAACACCCACCTCGATTCCCGCCAGCTGGTCTTGTCGACAACAACAGTGTACGCTCCGCCGAGCAGATCGCCCACCTCGTCCTCGGAATCAGGCTCCGATTCCGACGAGGACGGGTACACCATCATGTCGCGGATGCTCTCTCCGAGCTTTGTCCGCCGTGTCCTGTCGCGTCAGTGAACTGTCCGTTGTAGCCATGCGGGCACCGCATAAAGGAAGACACATACCGCGAAAAGTCCGGGGCATGGTCAGACTCGTCCGACGAGTACGCCGCATCCAGCACCTGGACGCCATAGTCGTCAGAGTCGTCGGGGTCGGGCACGCCGAAACGCATGCTGTGCGCGGCGTGGATGATCGGGGGTGATAAGAGACGGTATTAGCTTGATAGCGGGGCCATGCGGACGTGAACGTGGACGCGAACAGCGAGATGTGGAGCAGGCAAGTTGAGCAGGTCGAGTGTTGTTGACTGCTGCTGGCGTCGATTGAATGTTGATGGCCGGCGCACTTGATGGCGCGAAACAATAATCTATGGTTGGTTCAAGGGTTCAAGAGAGGTATGTTTATGTAATATCGCGTGGTCCACGTGGCAGAGTAAATAGTGCTCAATCTCAAACCACAGGTAAGCGGCATTGCCAGCGCCGAGCGGAGTGCTCCACCAGCTCCGTGCGGCGCCGGCGGTGAGGTTTGAATGCACGACACTGGCACCACCGGTCCGAAGCGCCAAGCTTAGCTCTCACATAAAGTCTTTTCGTTCACTCCTCTTACCACCCAGCGCCCAACCGCCTCGACTGCTCCCCTTCGTGTACTCAGAGATTAGGGAGCAGTACACCACCGCCCTTGCGCAGTGAGCTGCTTTTGAGTCCACATTGTAGACGTTCAGGCTACTTATCACTGGACCTTGCGGGGAGTTGAGACAGGGTGGCGCTCGACGCTTGCTGCCATGCGCGCTAGGCGGGCCGCTGAGATGGGCGACAGTGTAATTCGGAATTTGCATCGCCCACGTTCCTTGTATCCATCCTGCCACGAACACTGTAAATTACAAAGTCCAACACCTATCGCCTGCACCGCGGCATCGCCGGGCCGCTGGACCCCTTTTGCGACATTAGCTAACATTTCTGGCATGGTATCGCTAGCTCACTTAGTCGCTTTCTCACGCAACACGTGGCAACGACGTCAGGCGTACGCAGGCGTGGCGTAGTGGACGGACTGGACGGGTCTTTGGTCTGTTGCCTTTGGCGCGCCAGTTGCCGCCTCTAGCGCCTCTTGTTTGAGGATTAAGCGTCACTACGAGAGGTCTAGAATATGGAATTTGTTCTTGTTCTGTTGGAACGTGCATGGGGTTGCGGGGGTGCATGAGGGGTTCTCATGCATCGAGTGCGATGGACGATGGAAGGGAGTGACGAACAAGTGGCCGAGGGGGTGTACCCACAGAACAAAGTACTTACTAAGTAACATGTCTAAGTGTGCGTGAGATTTACGTACGTCATTACAAAGAAAGGGGCCAAGACACAACAACAACAAATGCGATGACAGAAGAGGCGGCAGTCACATGTCATATGTCTCTCTCTCTCTCCCTCTGTCCCTCTCTCAATGCTGCTATCCATCTCTCGGCAGCGACGCGAGTCGAGAATCCAATCTTTCCTTGTTCCGCCCGTTAGCCCGTTAGCCCACCGCCGCCGAGGCCCCACCCCGCAAATTGAGAGTTTGATTATGACGGTACCCCGGCCCCGGTCCAAACGACCCGAATGACCCCCCCAGCGTCGTATCTTGATCTGTCCCCGCCACATCTTGCTGCTTACAGATCGCATACCTATCTTTACAACCATCCACCCCGGCCGAAGGGGCCTAAATCAGAGCTGAATGTTGACTGGATGTGACGTTGACGTCGCCGCTGTATCACCGATATGGAATACATCCTGTACCCCACCCTCTGCCCCCTCCAAGCTATATCTTTACAAGCTTTACGATTCTACCACTACTGACATCCCAACTACTTACCTAGCAACAGCCCGACTCTCACGCCGACACTTGTACCTCCATATAACTAGCCCATTCCATCGCCACGTCCCCATACGCACCAACCACTCCCTCCCCCATCATCATGACTTCCCAGCACGTTTTCACGCTTCCCCCGGTGGGAGACACCGGCGCCGAGATGGAGCCTCTCCGCGACCAGATCCAGAAGGGCCTCCTCGGCACCGACACCCCTACTGTCCCCGGCTCTACCGCCGAGGACCAGAAATGGGCGTACAAACGCAGTGTGCCGACGCTTGTGCTGTACGACGAGGCTGGACTCCGGTGAGTACCGCGCGGCGTGTCTGTGTTTGTGAGACACACATTTCCCTTGTGGCGACCGCGTTACCCGCGACCGTGACTGACACAAACAAACAGCTTGTATGACCAAATCACTGCCAAAGCCCCCGAGTACTACCTCTTCGAGGACGAGCTGAACCTGTTCAAGACGCGTGGTCATGAGATTGCACGTGCCATGGGGTTCCCCGGACGCGCCAGCGACAACAAGAACAGCTCCACCCTGCGTGGCGGCGCCAAGACCAAACACGATGAGTCGCATCAGCACCCCCCTTCCAAACCCTGGAAACCCGCCCGGTGGGGGGATACCGAGGTCGGCAAGTGGAACGACGGGGTCAATGGCGAAGAAGGCCTGGCGTCGGGGTGGGAGCGCGGCTGGGACGTTGTCGAGCTCGGAGCTGGCGCTCTGAGGAAGACGGCACACCTCCTCACTGCCCTGGCGGATAACCTCCCCACGCCGCCAGCCGACGCGTCCGACGCGCCACCCCCTATTGCATACCACGCTCTCGACCTCTCCAAGCCCGAGCTCGACCGCGTCCTCGGCCAGATGGAGGAGTCGTACGGCGAGGTGCTCAACGGACGCGTCTCGTGCGTCGGCCTTCACGGCGACTACTTTGCTGGTCTCCAGTTTGTCCGTGACGGCGGTCTCACCAACCTCACGCCCGACACGCACACCCCGCCCCTCCCGTCGTCGCCTGACGCCCCGTCTGTTGACGCTCCTGCCTCACCCGAGTCGACGTTCCTCATTACGCCCGCGGGAGAGACCACCTCTCTCCCCGACGTAGCCGACGACGATGTGCCGCGGATCTCGCCACTTGGTGAGTCGATGGCCGATCCCGCCGCCAAGGCGCAGCACCACGACGTCATTCACCCCTCGGCTCCCGCTTCCGACGGTGCGTCGTCGGCCGGCTCCGACTCGCGCCGCCCCCTGCACATCATCTTCCTCGGCTCGTCGCTTGGCAACTTTGACCGCAAGGAGGCGGGTCCATTCCTCCGCTCTCTCCCCCTTCAGCCGGGAGACACGCTCCTCCTCGGCCTCGACGGCCGCCCCGCGCCCGGCCCCGACGGCAAGAAGAAGGTCGAGGTCGCTTACAACGACCCCAGCGGCCACACCCGTGCGTTTGAGGAGCACGGCTGGGAGGTCGCGCGCAAGGAGCTCGGCCTCGAGTCGGACGGCGGCAAGGGCGTCGAGTTTGTCGGCCGCTACAATGAGATTCTCGGTAAGTTCGAGTTCGCACGCAATCCAAACATTCTCTGCGCCCGTCGCCGAGGACAAGATGGTGCGATGGTGATCTCAAGTGGCGATCATTAAGCGTGACGCGTTTCAGCGCGGTGGTGCTTTGTAATCGCCGGGGTGATCACAACCGCTTACTGACTTGCAGGCCGTCACGAAGCGTACTTCCGCTCCAAGACGCAGCAGACCCTCCCTCTCCCTAGTGGGGACAAGGTCGAGCTCGCGGACGGAGAGCTACTCCACATCGAGTGGAGCCACAAGGTAAGTTGTTGCCGCATGGAGCTGCTTGTCTCCGAACCCAACTGACCGTCACAGTACTCGTACTACGAGGCGACGTCCATGTTCGAAGAGGCCGACCTGAACGTCATCAACTCGTGGAAGGCTCCCGACTCGGAGTACCGTCTGTGGCTGCTCGAGCGACCCGCTGTGCGCTTCACCGAGCCCCCCGCTGCCAAGGAACCCGAGACGGCCATGTCTCTCCCCCGCGGCGTGCCCACCTGGAAGGAGTGGCAGTCGATGTGGTCGCTCTGGGACCACATTACGCTGTCGATGATCCCGCCCGAGATGCTGTGCACCAAGCCCATCGACCTGCGCCACATCTGCCTCTTCTACCTCGGCCACATCCCGACCTTCCTCGACATCTACCTCTCGCGCATCACGGACGGCACGCACACGCACCCGACGTTCAAGGACATTTTCGAGCGCGGCATCGACCCCGACGTCGACGACCCGTCCAAGATCCACGCCCATTCCGAGGTGCCCGCGCGTGAGGAGGACTGGCCGTCGCTGGACGAGATCCTCGCGTTCCGCGATGCGGTGCGCCAGCGCCTCGAGGGCGTCTACGACGAGATTGCGCACAACAACGGCGTCGTCTCCCGCCGCACGGCCCGCACCCTCTTCATGACGTACGAGCACGAGGCGATGCACGCCGAGACGCTCCTCTACATGCTCCTCCAGTCGCCGCTTACGCGCAACCCCTGCCCTGTTCCGCAGTGGGACGTGCTGTGCGCCGAGTGGGCGGACCTGTGGTCGTCGGCGCTCGCGGCCGGCGCCAACGTGCGCACCATCGACGTGCGCGCCACAACGGTTACGCTGGGCCACGACGACCTCGAAGCCGACGACGACGCCGACGCGACCGCCACGCACGAGTTTGGGTGGGACAACGAGCACCCGCGCCACGCAGTCACCACCAAGGCGTTCCGCGCCCAGGCCCTACCCATCACCAACGGCGAGTACCTCTCGTACCTCGTGCAGACGAAGAACACGACGACGCCGGCCTCGTGGGTCGAGGACGACGGCGAGTTCTGCGTCCGCACGCTCTTCGGCCCCGTGTCGTTCAAGTACGCCGCGCACTGGCCCGTCATGGCGTCGCGCGACGAGCTGGCGGCGTTCGCGCACTCCAAGGGCGGCCGGCTGCCTACCGAGGCCGAACTGCGCGCGCTCTGGGAACACCCCGACGGCCCGCGCCCCGCGCACCACGCCGCCAACATTGGCTTCAAGCACTGGCACCCCGTCCCGTAAGTTCCATCCCTGGCTCGCCGCTCACCCCAGCCCCATGCGGACCGCCAAGGACTCGTCCGGCGCCGTCGTGCACGGCCACAACGGCGGCGTGTGGGAGTGGACCTCGTCCGAGTTCACGCCCTACGACGGCTTTGTCCCCTCCGAGCTGTATCCCGGCTACTCGGCCGACTTTTTCGATGGCAAGCACTTTGTCGTGGTGAGTGCGCCGCGAGGCGCCGCGAGATACCAAAGGGATCATCTGACACACAGCTCGGCGGATCGTACGCGACCGTGCCCCAGATCGCACGCCGCAAGAGCTTCCGCAACTGGTACCAGGGCAACTACCGGTACGCGTGGATCGGCGGCCGCGTCGTCTATGACGCGTGAGCGATCGGTGCCAAGACGATACCGATACCATAATGGGAGATGACGCGGCGATCGCTCCGAATCTCGCGCCCAAACATAAAAGATGGGCAGTGCCCTCGATAGCGAACCGCGACTGTATACTTGTACTCTGAGAATCTGAAGAGAGAATACAGTGCCGAGAAAAAGTGTGATACAGATATAGTTGAGATTGCCAGACCGATATGGATATGATCTAGTGCCTCCATGCCGAGACCAGTGGCCTGTCGGACCAGTAGCTGTATTCCGACCTACAGATGACTTGGAGATCTTGGGAACATGGTCAATAGACCTCAAAGCAAATGAGACAGTCGATATACCACCCGTGTCGCGCGTGTCAGTTCCTATGCTGCACCACGACTCTGGATATTTCCCTGTGCATACACGGGATAACTGTACATGGGGGTATGGTATGGTGAGTATGAGAAGGGGAGCATTCTCTCGTCGTGAAAGCGCCCTGTCTTGTCTGCTCTGCTCTGGCTATACTGTCTGCGCGCACATTCTACTGCGATGGATTTCGAGTGTCGCTTCCTCACGCCGCCGCCGATGACCGATGCGTCATTCCAACCGCGCTTAGATCTAACCGCCGTGTGCGTGCGGGTTGAGGTTGCTGCTCGGGTAGTGGACGTGCTGCTGGCCATCGTTGGGGTTGTGCTGGGGAGGGTGGGAGCTGTCGACGTACCCGCCACCTGGAGAGTTAAAAGGATAGGGGTCGTGAGGGGGCGTACCATGCTGCTGCTGATGCTGGGTATACTCATCGTACTGGGCCGCCCGGCCGTCAGAGTATCCACGCTGGTGGTTGTAGTAACCTCCGCCGCTCTCGGGTCCGGGCTCGTCGTGCGAAGAACGGTGGTTCCAGGCCTGGTCATCGGGCAGAGGAGGAGGGTTGCCGCCGTACATCGAGTTGGTGAACATGACCGAGTCGGGGTTGTAGCGGCGAGACTGGAGGATCGACATGGTGAACGCCTCGGGGTTCTCAGAGTAGACCGAGTGGTAGAGCTTGTGGTCAGAAACCTGCACCTTTCCGTAGTTGCGCGACGTCCAGATAAAGTAGGTCTGGGTGATGAAGACAATGACCCAGAGACCGGCCATGAATCCAATGTCAGCCCAGGCGAACGCAAGGCAGAGAATGTCGGCCTCCTGCTTGAGAGTCTCAAGGGCAGCAGACGAGGTGGCCGAGGCGGGAGAGAAGTAGGCGGCCTTGCAATTGCTCATCGCCGTGTTGTGGCGCACGGCGGAGATGATGACAATCACAGCGCCGACCACGAGGCCGAGGAACGTGACAATGGCATTAAGGGCGGCGTACACGCGGAACGTGGTGGTCTTCTCCTGTAGTAACGTCAGCTACTGGCTGGGTATGGCTGGTGGCTCGTGTTGGTGCGACTGCGGTCGCAATGCGCAGTCGGTATGGCATCTGCGGAGTGGCACCGTCGTCATACAGCACGTTTCGCAAGTATGTCGCAAATCCACTTGGCAGCACCGCAAACTGCGACGCTGCGACCCACAGGCCCTATTTCTCATTCCTTCAGCCGACGTACCCTAAAGACGCCAAAAAAGCCAATAGGCTGTACAGCGACGCCGACAAAGCAGATGGCGCCAAAAATGTACGTGACAAACACGGGCACGGCGGCGCCGACGACTGTAAGTTAGACTCGTGCTGCGGGTCCGCTGCTGTCGGTCCACTCACCACTGGGGGCAGTGAAGCTGAGCACACCGGCAGCGACAGCTAAGGCCTGAATGTCAGCTGGGACCTTGCGGCGGACAGGAGTCAGAGTCAACTGACAGTCTGTTCAGCGAGGATTCCGTAGATACCGGCATTGACCATGGGCACGGCTGCGGTTCAGCAAAATCGGGCTTGAAATGGACAGCAGCGGCGCGCTGGCAACTGTGCAGTGACCGGGCAGAGTGCACGCGCCGAGTGTTGTACACATCGCACCTGGCGCCAGGGTCGTGACGCGTGCTCCAGTCTGCCCGCGCTCCGCTCACTCCGCCGAGTCTTACATACCCAAGCAACAGTATCGCGGATCAATGAGGTTCGGCATCGCGCCTCAGTGGTTGGTGGTACGGGCGGTAGAGGGTGAGGGGGGTGGCCTTGTGCGCCGCAGATGTATCACGGTCTGGGTCCGGTCGGCGTCGGCGAACGGGGGTGGGATTATAGCTGCGCTTGTCGTCTGCCTGAGAGTTGAAGCCAGTGTCGGGGATGTGAAAGGAGTGGAATCGGTGTCGATGATGAGGAGATGGTGTACAGAGTGGTAGTTGGTTGGAAGTATCAAGCACCACAGTTGCACAATGGGCGTGTGCCCATGCTGTACAGAACTCGACGCCGACAGCTCTGTATGTGCTGCGACTGCGGAGCCAACTCAGGGAAATATTCCTCTTAGGCTTCCTTCCCCTTTTCTCTCTCTCTCACTCATACACGGAACCAAATGTCCACTCCAGTACTCTAGTGGCCAAGAGTGGCACAAGCCGTCGCGCGTTGCTTGCTATTTTCAGTCCCGCTTCCATGACCCGCGTGTGCCGTCAAACTGATGCATACATGGAGTTTATTCGATGCTACGTACTGTATGTAGTGCTGGTGATGATGATGATGGTAATACAGATGTGTATGGAATTCGACAAATGATGATGCGCTATCTTGCTCCCTCCGCTTTCTGTGCTTTCTGGCTACACTCGTGCAGACTCGGGGGCCTCCTCCAGACGCTGGAGTATGGACTTTTCGGGGTCGATAAAGCTCACAGTAGGGGACGCCGCGTTGCGCTGCATAGACGCAGTCGGGCTGATGATCCCCTCGGTGCCGTTGGCAGAGTGGAGCTGGGAGTGGTGGTGGTGAGAGTGGTGGTGGTGGTGGTGATGGCCCAGGTGGGCGATGTGGCGGATCTTGCTCGCCAGGCCAGAGTGGTGCCCGTGCGAGTTGCCGTGCGAGGCGTGTGGCGAAAACGTTCCTTTCTTCACACGTTTGCGAACGACGCGCTTCGTGTGCCACTCGACAATGCCGTAAATAAAGGCGTCCAAGAGGCCTTGGCCGAACATCATCCAGCGTGAGATTGCGCGCAGCTCAATGGGTGGGTCACCTGAAAAGTCCCAGATGAGACGGATTGTGGAGACGGAGAAGAGGAGCACATACTGTACGAGCGTTAGCATTGACAGAACCAGGCAGTCCACTAGTACTCACGCCAAGGGGGAACCACAGCATCAACAGAGCCGTCTTGCGGTTGAGATACGAGGCCATGGACTCCTGCACATACTCGTGGTTCTCACTCGTGGTGGTCTGAATGGCAAACCGGTCCTTGACCGTGGCGGGAGGAGGCTCCTTGAGCATACGCATAAGGTCCCACGCTCCATCGCCGTCTTCGTCGTCGCTGTCCGCCTTCTCGTCCTCGACAGAGCCCTTCTCGACGTCCCGATCCGCCTGGAATGATGACCCCGAGGTGGATACACCAGGCAAGTCATTGATGTTTCCAGCAATGGTGGACCGAGGAGTACCAGTTCGAGAGAATGAGCCAGTCTGCGAGACACTAGACGGGAGTGGAATTCCAGGAGGAACAGGGATGCCCACGGCACGACGGAAGGCGAAGGTTCCGTCAGGGGCGGAGCCACGGCGGCTGGGGTTGAAGTTCTCAGGCAAGAAGGCAGCCGCAGGGCTGCTCGGAGTAGGCGACACGATTTCGGGAGAGGACTTGGGGTCCGCAGCCTCAGCATCCGGTCCCATACTAGAGGAGTCTGATCCGCCGCTTTCCTCCGATGCGTTCGAAAGCGAGGTCGACACCTCCTTGGTGGTGTCCTTGGGTGACCCAGATGAGTGAGGCACGCGCGATTCCACAGCCGTGGTGGTTTGGCTCGCATCAGTGCTCACGCTACCGATGCTGCGCGCAACCGGTTTGGACTCGCCCTCAGTCACAGAGGCAAGCGCGGGAGCGGG
Organism: Apiotrichum gracile; assembly: GCA_001600335.1. Taxonomy (NCBI): domain Eukaryota; kingdom Fungi; phylum Basidiomycota; class Tremellomycetes; order Trichosporonales; family Trichosporonaceae; genus Apiotrichum; species Apiotrichum gracile. Next base: position 2,631,918 of record BCJO01000003.1, on the reverse strand, counting down.
AGCGGTTTTGAGGGTGAACCCGCCGGGGGAGGGATATGAAGGCTTGAGCACGGTGTCAAAGTAACCGGCGATCCTGCCCTCGTGGAGGATGTTACTAGGAGAGATAAGGGGTTTGTCAAAGAGACCTTTGGTGGGAGAAGTCATGGGAGTGTGAGGGAGAGAGGTGACCGAGCCCGAGGCGGATGGGCGCTTACGTCCTGGGAACCCGTGCCAGTCTCGCCACCGGTGGTGGTCATGACCGTATCCGGGCTCAGCACCGCCGAAAGTCTGTCCGTCCACCTGGAACACTGGGAGTTCGACGTGTTCCCATGGCGGGAGATCAGAAGCCGGCGGCAGTGCAGAGTTGCGTTTCACAGGCCGCTCAGACCTGGTGGGCAGGAGACGAGGCGGCTCCCTGCGAGGTTCCAGCCTCGACACTTCTGGAGTCGCCGGAGACCCCTCTGGAGACAAAGGGGACATGTCCGGGGAGATAACTTCGGTTGGTTGAGAGGACTGCGTTGTCTGCCCTGTGCTACTCTTGTCCACAATGTTACCGGAACAATCGACAATGACGGTACGGTGTCCGCGACCAAACCAGCCGCCGCCATCGCTCCTTTCACCACCACCTGTCGACCTCATGAAGCGCCATCCACGCCTAAACCAAGAGCCCTTATGCTTTGAGAAAGAAGACTGGGAGGGCGAGTCTGAGTATCCAGACCGGATCTTGTCGGGACGCCGAAGGAAGATGTACAGCTTGCCATAGAGACAGGCGATGACGAGGAAGACGATGGCACGAGGGAGGAACTGGATGAGCTCGGCGAACAGCCCAGAGTTGTTCTGGTAATAACAGATGCCGCCCGCTGGAGTCCGTTAGTTTAAGACACAGCTAGAACCACTCACAAGGACCGTAGCCGTAGAGGAAGTAGCCGATGACGGAGATGGCAAAGGAAATGGCCCAGATGATGGGCCACAGCCAGATCCAGTAATTTTCAATCCACGAGGTCACAAAGTGGAGTGGCTGAGGGCTTGTCAGAAATGGAACAAATCGAGGGGGTGGCGGCCGGCATGTCTGCCGATTCCAAGTCGGAGTGAGACAGCAAGACAACTTCAAAGACGTACGTGGACAAGAATCATAAATGTCGCAAACGCGAGGCTCAGCGTCCAGAGGTGTTGGGAGAAGATGATGGCGACCATGGTGACACCCAGGCCGTCGCACATGGACGTGTCCACAACAAGAGGCTTATTGTTGAGCATCAAGCCACATCCAATGAGTCCCACCAGACCCATCAACACGTCCGTGAAGATGAGCGACTGGACAAGACGGACACGGGTTGTCGCTGCATGTCTCTTGTATTCGTTCCATGCCAGCCGGCCAATGATGAAGAAGGAGCCGATAAGGGTCAAGGCCTAGATGGTCAGAGCGTTCTCCCATAAAATGTTGTTTTTGACGGAAACAACAAAACACTCACAAGGATGACCGTGTCCACTGCAAGCACCCAGACCTGGCTCTCGTCTGTAGATACCTCTGGTGCAATGTGCATGAGATGCTCGACAAAGTCGACCCCTTCTATCCGCGAGATATTGGGCAGCAAGCTGTCCTCGGGGCTGCCAAAGGATGACAAGTCCAGATCCGACATGATGACTGTAGTGGCAGGACTGATCAGAAGAGGGAGACCACTAGGACCCGCCGGGCTATACCGGATCACCTAGCTGTAAGTGACAGCGGCGGGTCGGGAGCGGCGAGAGCAGCTAACGACCGTAAGAGGATTACTGGAGTGTCGTAGTCATCCACGGAATGTTGGTGGAGGAGGGGTTGAGTCTATTGGGAGAGTTGTAGTTGTTCAATATTAATGCGGAATAGGACTGGGGGGCTCCGAGTAAGAAGAGGGGATAAGCTGAAGACAAGGAGTGTGATAGCGGTGGGGATGTAACAATGAGCCGATGGGGTCCGTTGGTCGTCGTCGTTGCTGGCTGGAATAACGCGTCTAGGATATGACTGATGCCCCGTGCGCTGGGCTCGTGAACTCGATCGAGAATAAAATCGTAGGGGAGGAGGAACGAGCGGAGGATAGAATAAGGCGAAACGCGCGAACTGTGAATAACGCGATGATGGCAGATAAATAAGTCGTCGACCGCAGACCGTCGAGGTGAACGAGAACAAAGAGCAGTGAGCAGATCGAGGAGAAGAGAGGCTACGGAATGAAGAATGGTCAGTGAGCAAAGTGAAGCGAGCAATTAGTTGTCCGTTGGCCATGCTGCTGGAATCAGGCTACGATCATTCTCGAGCGGTGGGTTAGAACGAGTGTCTTCAGATGCATGGTTGGAACAGCTCAGGACTCAAAGGCAGTTCTCCAGCTTTACAGGGAGGCCTTACGACCTGGAACGACCAGGTGGGGTGCACGGCACGGAATGGCGGACCTGGCAGCGCTGCAGTTTCTGCGATTCCTGCGACATATGAAGGGACCACGAAGCCGGTGGCGTCAGTGAATGCCAAGAGAGATCGAGAAAGGCAAGACACGGAGACGGAAAGATGTATGGAGAGGAGAGTCAGAAATAGGTGTGGACACAGGCAGCAGGCAGCAGGCGGACAACAGAGCCAGAGTCAGAGCCAGATTTTGCCTTCATTACGCTCAGGACAAATGAACAGGAACAATCAGACTGCAAAAAAAAATAAAACCAACCCATTCATGCTCATTCAGGAATCAATCAACCACCAACCCCCATTTCCTCGTCGCGCTCACTCCCTCGCTTCGCCGTCTTGCTCTGCTTGCTCACTTTCCGGATCACTCGCTGTTATTAATAGAGTTTGCTGGCCTTGCAGTATCGCCTCATACTGTATGTTATTGCCTTGGTCACGCACGCACTTGGAGAGATTAGGGTGATACCAACCCAGGATATCGGAAGCTCTATGGCTTCGACGATGCCGTCAACCCAGTGGATATAATTATCCGCATTATCCGAAGTAATTTTTTATCAGCGGGCCAGCGTCTGCAGTCGCGCCCGTGTGACAGTTGAAAGTGGACGGCTTGCAAGACCGAGCTGCCTGGATCCTGGGTACGGCATTGCTACGCATCCTCTGGTGTGCCAAGTGAACCAGCCGTTACGCTATTTGCTGGCGATCAAGTCCACCACCACTGAATAGGACTCTGTTTCCGCCACGGAGCCCGATGGCTTAGTTGGCGTTCGGCTCCGAACCCTCAGGCCCTCACACTAGCGTGCCGGACAGACGGCCGTCTGAGTCATGCAGTCATGATCACTCCTGCCGGGAGTGCCTCGTGTCAGCGGCGGCGCCACCAATGTGTATGGGTTGCTCCGCAATTGCCAGCGTGCCATCGGCGTGGAGACTGCAATAGACAGCGAACAGACACGCGATCGAAAGAGAGGCGTGTAGGAGGCTCTTGCTCTACAATGAGGACCCACTTGAAGAGTATTCAGAGGCAGGCAAGTGGTGATGGTAGTATGCAGCCCCACCCTGAGTGTTGCTGTATCCTCGTCGTCGTACTTTAGGGAGGCTGAGTGGACGCCGAAAGGCGATACGGCCGTCACTAGCGTCCGGTTTCTGCGTACCAGCGTCTACGCGGCAGCCTGGAGTGCCTTCCAGTGTGCGTTTGAATGCACCTAACGAGGTGATAAGTGTCGGAATTTGTGGAGCGCGGGAAGCAGGCCACCCTAGACGAGGAAATTGAGTGTTCTGATCCTTCTCTTCCTTCCTCGTCTTGCGCTAAAGGAGGGCTGAGCCGACGTACGCGCCGTTCCCTTGTTAGTCATCCACGTGAGCTTGGACTCTCTCATCCGGTGAGCATGTCGGAACAGCGTCAAAAGTGGTGAGTAGGGAATGACCGCTCGACGTGCCAGTCCCTCGATCTGAGCAATGGGCGCCGACGCCACATTAAAACAACAGTGAGCCACCCTCAACGCACCTCCGCCGGACCCCTGCACCCTCGTCTGTGTCTCCCTGCCGTGCATTCCTTGCATTCAATGTCCGCATCATCATGCACGCCTCGCAGCCCGCGGAGAGACACCGATCCGACACCGGTCCTGGACTAAGAACACTTCCTTGGTGTGAGCTTCCGGTCGCCTCGGGGTGTTTGCCGTTAGGCAACTCCTTGCGTGGACAGAGTGATCAGTGGCAGACTGCCTAGATGTGGTATTTGTGCGGGGGTTCTGCAGCTCTTGCTCGCGCCAGAAACGGAAGCGGAGGAGGGGAGATCGCGAGATCGGAGGAGCTACCACCAAGCCCAAGCTCCCTCCATCCCAGCAATACAGATGCCGAAATGATATCGGAAGCGAACAGGCCACTACATTCTCAGGCATCTCGACGTAAACCAGGACTCTGCTCTGCAGCTTGCAACGCTACCCCGGGCGCCGTTGACACTGGCTGGGACTAATCGAGCCGTGTCCTGGTCTCCTTTCTTCTCGGAGTAATAAGCGGCGTATCTACCCTGAGGCCGGGGACCAGGGCAACCAGGTCCGCTCGTGTGGCAGTTGGCCTCGGTGGGCTTTCCGACAATTTGGACGAGCGGTGACGATGTCGGCACGAAACTCGGCTTCTCCATGTTGTGCGCACTTGTGGGGTGGTCTGGTGCCGGCGTCGCGCTAGCGGAGTATGGGTGTGGGAGGAAGATTGGGGGAATGGTGGCAGACGCGTCCGAGTGGTATTCTGTGATTCAGATCGATCGGAGGCGATGAGGAGTGATGAGTGATGAAATGATCAAGATCAATACCACGCTCATACCGCATGGATGTTGTGTCGTGAGAGCGACTGGAATTCCCTGCCGGCGAAGGCGACGAGGGGCCCGTGCATAAGCATTACTATTGAGGGCACCAGCGGAGGCTTGGGGTCAGCTACAGGGGGGTGCTCGCCAACATGCACCACCGACTCCAGACGATTCTGCTGCACAGATTCTGCTGCACACTGAAATGGCGCGGTTCGCGACCAGCCGCCCCCTCTCCTGCCGTGGTCGACATCGCCGTGGCTGGCGCAGGTCGACTTGTTCCACTCCCTGATCCTCATCCGAGGTCAGAATCTAAGCGGCAGAACTGCAACGTCTTGCTCACCCCCCATCTGCGCCTCACCAGTGTGGTGGGTTTGGTATGGCTATTGGCGGTCAAACAGAGACAGACACTTAGGCGGTACACCGATTAGTGGCGGGCGACCAAGAGGATGGAGAGCCACTTGTGAAATTGACAGACTAGAATAAATAAAGAATATGATCAATTGACCGGAGTAGTCGTTAGCAACATCATGAGGCGCTGTCCGCGACAGAGCTATAGTGACACAGTCTCGCATACGTTGCTGTCGGTGTAGACTAGGAGGTGAAAGCGACACAGTGATCGACAGTGAGCCGGACAATTGACTGGAGCCGAGCACCGATGAATGGTACCAAGCTCGGGATGCCACCTACGAGATACACGCTCCATACATCGATAAATTGCAGTCCGACAGAACAATAAGCAGTTCACTGAAACGGAAACACGGACGCGACCACGGCCAACTTCGGCCGCTTCGGCGGCGGACGCGTCTCTCAACATCTGTGCGCGATCGCGTATTAGGTCATCCCGAATGGCGCAGTGCGCCGGGACAAGCCTGTCGAGGGCAGTGCGATGCGTGGACTGTGCTTATTTCTTGTAGAAAGCCAGTAGTCTAGGCTTTGAACACTGGTCTGGTGTGTGCCGAGTGAAGGGGCTGTCGATATCGCACAGATCGTTCAGCTTGTGGCACGGACTAGCAGTCCGTCATTCTACAGGACCCATGGTCCTCGTTCACTTGTCCAGCGTAGTGAAGAGGTCTAATACCCTTGGCTGGCTAGACTCTACTTAATTACCTCGGGCGGCCCCAGAGCAGTCCTACTTGATCGGTGCTCACTCAAGCAATGCTTGCACTTCCACTCCTATCGCACAGGCTGGCGGAAGTGCACAGAGACTATTCTGGACTCGTGGCACCTGACGTGAGGCGGACTGCTACAGAGAGTCCCAGTTCACCGTTATACTAATTCGCCGTTGTTCGTTCTCGAGGGGGTTAGTTCAGTAGCACCACAGAACACCTTCCTACGGTACCCCGCATAAGACGTCCGGTCCCGAATCTTCGAACCCTCCCCGCCACCGGTGGCGAACAACACCCGAGTCTGGCTGAACAAGCTCCCCTCTCCATGCATACACCACCAGTTCACCCAGAGGGTGCAAGTCCCACTTGAGTGCTGCCGCTTGTGGGGAGGCACACTAGCACATCATGGAGGAATTGGGGGGCAAAAGCTGGCTCCACAGGTACATGAGGGGCGGCAGTGTCGTCGTTTGCCACACCCGAGCGCGCCAGTGATGATGAGAGTGTGGCAGTGGATCTGGTGTCAGCTATGGGGTCACTGTGAAGCACCTCTGGGCACTCAGCATGCTCACTGAACACAGGCCATGCGCGGCGCCGCTGGCTCAGAAGCGGGAGCATAATCGCCAACTCCTCCCACGGCCTGAAGCTGAAGAATAATTGCCAACTCCTCCAGTGCCACCCATGCCTGCCCATGACTGGTAGCTACCGCGGATCAACATGTTCTCGAACGAGGCCGCCGCGGACCTCGGCGATCGGCGGCGACGCCGATCCATCCGTTTTCAACATCGACATCGTTGGTGAAACGGTATCATGCGTCGTTGCCATCGACGCGGCAGGGGTTCGACTCCCTTACGATGTACAACGGCTTTGGATTGTTCTTCGGAGTTCTTTTTGGGTCGGGGCCGGAGCTCTTTTGGGCTGGGGCGGGTTGGAGAAGACGATGGGCGGCCAGACTCTGGGTCATACCGATCATACCATGCTTACCATATGTCGCTCATCGGCCGGTCGTCAATCGGTTACGGGACTGGTCTGAGTGTCATGAACCTGTAGCTCGCGTCTCTCCAGCCCAGGAGGAGCCCCTGGCGACTTCTGCCAGTATCAGACAAGGTCTGAGTGCCAATGATCAGAACATTAGACGACGAAGATTCCCGCACGAAGTAGCGCGAGGAAGGGGGAAGTGACATAATAATCGGAGCACCGCCGGTTCAGTGGCTGGTGACTCGTGGCTCCTGTCGTCCTCGTCCTTCAAATGCTTCAAATGGGCGCCTTCATCCGCTTTGATGGTGTGACACTCGTTTGAAGAAACACCGGCAAGCCGGTCAGCTGGTCAGTGGCTTGGAACTCCTGACCGTGGCGATCATCTGTGATTCTCCCTGGTTAGTACACAACGGCCCCGTCCTGTATGTGCAACTGCCTCTGCTCCCATCTGCACTCTGCTCCAAGGTTCGACGATGCTCTACATCCGGATCTGCGCAACATAATGGTGATATCCAGAATGCACACAGGTTCATCTCCATGGCCCCACGCCGAGGGTCGTAACCTGTCAACTGTACATGAGAACGCGCGCTTAAGCCCAGGTGGAGGGGCGGTTGGCGGCGAACCAAGCCTTGGACTTGGTGAGGCGGTGGGGGAGGGGGAACTTGAGGTTGGGCTCAAGGAGCTGCTTCATGTACGGCCTGCGGATGTCGGCGGTCTTCTCGATCTCGGCGACACGGAGGATCTGGACCGACCTGAAGCGGGCACGGTGGCGAGCGGCCATGTCCTGGTACATGGCCTCAACAGCCTCGGCGCGCGAAAGGGCACGGAACTCCTTGACCATGTTGTGGGTGCCGGAGCGCGAGTCGTAACGGAGCCAGATGGCAAAGTTCTTGACCTTCTGGGGTTTGGCCTCAGAGATCTGCAGTGTTAGATGACGGCCGTGTACGATAAGATGCGTTGATACTCACGACGTTGATGGCAACAATCTCGCCCGAGGCCTTCTTGACCTTCTTGAGCTGGCGGAGGTAGTACCAGTAACGCGACTTGGCGACAACGTCGTTGGGCGCAAAGATGCGCATGCGGTAGAGCTTAGGCTCAGGCTCCGCCTCAGTGGGGAGCTTGCGTCCGACGACGGAGTACTCGGTGAAGCGGCCCATCCTGAATAGTCAGCAACCGGTTGGGTGGACAGGTGGTGACTCCGGGGGGACCTCTAAGCGACTTGACGAATGTCGAGAAAACAACACAACGGTAGACTGTCGAGAGCGGAGCGGTTTCTTGTTGTCGGGACGGTCCAAACAATCCCTCTCATCCCCCTCTTCCTCGCCGGCAAACCCGCGACTGGCAGTGTGGACTCCGAGGCCTCCTCGGTCTAGGGGGAGCATCTGCACGCCTACGCCGAAACGCAGACGCACACTGCTCTCGGCCCCGCCTCAACGAGTGCCGTCGTCTCATCATGGCGCAGACATTGCCCCAGTTTTTCTTTCCTCGCCCTTTGCCAGTCGATGGGTTTGTCCAGCCTCCATCATCCGTCCCTCCGACTCCACCACCAGTCCGTTCAAACTTTCGTCCCAGCAATATTTTTCGGCCTCGGTCCGCGACCAAAGGTTCGTCGTCCAAGTCGTCCGTGTCGAGTAATGCGCGCGTCCTCCGTGTGTGTCGTCTCTCGTTCCGTCGTCGTCGTGAGGTCCCCTGGAGTCTACGCCGTACTCACTCGTCTGGTTTTTTGAGGGATGGAGGAAACAGCTGTTTGAACAGTGATGACCAAGTAGCACCAACCAGCAGCAGCCAGACGCCTACACTGGTACTACTACGCAGAGCCAACCCCAGCCCCAGCCAGCCAGGCAGCAGCCAGCCCCGTCCCCCAGCCAGGCCAGCCCAGTGCATCCCTCACTCGTCCTCCCACCTTGCTCACCCCTCACCCACCCATCGCCTGCCAGGGATTCATGTCAAAATCCTTTCGTCACAGTGTAGCCACCGATGAATAATCGGCGTTAATGCTATATTTCCGTGAGTGGCTTCTTAACGCCGAAAATTTAAAATCCGACGGAACCGTAGTGACTTTGTCTCCCACGGTCACATGCATCGATTTTGCCACCCGATTTTTGACGGACTCTGATGGTAGGCATGGCCCTGGATTCAGGGCAAAAGCATTCACCACACAACCTCTTTGGCCTCCGACCTAGCCGACCTTGTTGCTGGTTTCCTGATGGCGCGCAGCGCGTTCAAGAGCCCACGCTTGAGGATTGATATAACAGTCACATTGGTCGATGGGCCAAAGGACAAGTTGACTGCCGCCCAGGATATCAGACAACCACCTGCAGCCACATGTGCACTTGTGCATATGTAAGCGTCTGGACGCTGTCCTTGTGCATTCTTTATATGTATGGGAGGACACAGCCGTTAGTCGTAGTCACATTGATGTTAATCACGACGAAGATCACATCTGCTGACACAATAGCAGGTTTGGTTGCTTGCTGATATCGTGTCCAGACAAGGGAGCAGGGGTAACGAAAGAACACCAGATACTCTTCACCATGCTCACATCGCATGGATGCATTCGAGGCAGTGATGCACCCTGGCAGATGCGTTCATGGACACATGGAAGTATGGCTCATGGCTGATGGATCATGCAACCAAGTGATGGAAGTTAACCATTCGCCCGGGACGCGCGCCAGACGTCCAGGCGCGTCCACTTGTCGGAGGTGCCCAGCTGGCTGCAGCATGCCCAGGTGTTCCATTCCATTGGTCCAGGATCAAGCTCTAAGTATTCGCTCTATTCGCCACCAGCACTGGTTAAGGTTTTGATCTTGAAAAAGGCACCACCCAGTCACATCTGACAAGGTGTTACGTATTGGTGCTATTCGGGTCAACGTTTATGATGTTGTTGTGCTTGTCTGCATTGCTTGTATAGTCGTGCACGACATGCATGCATGTCACCTGTAGTTGAACTAGTGGTAGTGAGCGGACGCAGCGTAGTGACCGAGTGATATGGTTAATGGTAACGATGCCAACACTAAAGAGTACAGAGTGGGTTACCCTCGTACCCTCGGCCGGCCCTCGGCTTGCACGCCCACAGTTGTATGCAGCCTACGGAAGCGTAGCCGTACCTGGAGTGTCACAACGACACCACCACAGCCAATTCCACAAACAAAGACATCATTTCGCTAGTATACTTGTTTCTGCTACACATTTCAAGACACTCAAAGCGCACCATTGTTTTATTATTGTTCCGGCAGCTCTCTGACGACAACGACAAGGACTCGGACAGAGGCTACGACACCGACACTCCGAACTGTGTCGGAGATCGCAGAGAGGCTATACATATTGTCGTTCTACATAGCAATTGGACGCCCCCACCGCCCTCGCAGTCATCGTGCTCGCTCTCGCCCCTTTATTGTGACACTTAGTTGCGAGACAAACACGACTGTCACAAACAGCAAGGAAGATTCTGTCAATCATCACCTACGGGTCCCCTCGCCACCACTTTTATTGTCATCATCATGGTACGCTCTTCTTATCATTCTCCTCATTCATCTCATTTCATTTCCACAATGCCTCCCAAAGACAGCTACCAACCAGATCCCCCACTTGATCGCGACCCCGATTCGATTCCTCTCCCTCCTTCGCCGGCTCCGATACTTGCCTCCGCATCACACTCCTCGCCTTCCTTGCCGCCTTCCTCGCCGCCTTCCTTGCCATGTGAACAGGCTGTAAACCCAGGAAATACTCCGCTCTGGGGCGTCTCCGAGGATGGGGACAACGAGATCGTCGCCGAGCTCGTTGGCGGCGCAGGCTCTGTCTCGATGGACCAGTTACCTGACTGTAAGTCTCCCTTCGGAAGGGCTACTCAAATGTGCTCCGCTCATTGTCTCTACAGTGATCACAAGCTTTCAGATCGACCGCAAAGTAGTTCTCTTCCGTGCGCAGGTGTACGATTCCATCCTGAATTCGTGCTTGCAGCACCCACAATTCTCTCTCACCCCCGAAGATATGGCAAGCTTCTTCAAGTGAGTGACTGATGGTTCAAAAAAGTGATTGGCGTGACAGCTCTGGTCACGACAATAACAAACATTGGGCTCCATGCCAGGACACTTAGCTAACACGTCTGACAGCGTCATCGCAAATTCCACGTCGAACGCGCCAGATGCGACTGAAGATGCCAGCCGTGTTGCACCTTCAACCCCATCACGCCGTCACAGCCGGAGGGTCTCGGACCGCATCAAGTCGCCGTCTGATTCGTCCGACACCTCGGAGGAGGACATTCAGACAGACGAAGACCAGTCGGCGAACAGTAAAGGCGTTGATGGCGGGTTTCAGAGGGCGCAGTCCGAAGACATTCATCTCCAACGCAAAGTGTCGGCTGCGAAGATGCTGTCGCCTACCGGCTCCAATGGGAGCGGCATGCGCCAACCTTTCCCTGGTAATGGTCACGCCCTGCCCCCGACGCCGGAGATTCCTCCTGTCCCGCGCCGCACCAAGACCTTGTCCGAATCGTCACTGCGCTACAGCGATGACAGCCCGTTATCTGCGCGTCTGCGGTCTGAACAGGTCGGCCCAACCTATCCCGGAATAGGTTTCCAAAAGCCCCTGTCGATGCACCACCGGCGTCGCATTAGCCGTGACATTAGCGGTCACAGCGCCGACGACATGAGCAACACGGATGTGTCGGCCGCTGCAAAGTTCGCTCGCAGTGTCAGCGCATCCTCGGTGCCTTCCTCCCGCGGCAGGTCCGAGTCTCCAGCCTCTCCCATGGTCGACCAGACCTCGTTCCACGCCGGCTTCAAGTCCCCACCACGAGAGCTCGCCCTCGATGATGACTCGTTCCTTCTCAATAGCGACCGTTCAGAGGAGCCGGACCCCTTTGATCTCAATGACGCTCGGTTATTACCTGCAGATATTCGGAACCCACGCATTGGTAAATTATCGGTGGGTATCACAGGTAGTAGTACTGTCTGCTGACACTAGACTGCATCCTCAAGCTCTCTCACGCAGCAGCACGATCAGGTGCAAGACCTCAAGCGGCAGATCTTGGAGCTGCAGCGCAAGCACAAGGAAGCCGAACGTGCCGTTGAGGTTATGGGGTATGTGGCATGCGTCTTCCTTTCTCAGCTCACACTTTAGGCAAGAGAACGACCAGTACCTGACCGACATGCAGGACAGGCTCGACGAGGCACTGGAAGAGCTCGCAGCGCGAAAGAAGGAGCAGGCCGAGTACAAGGGCAAGGACCGAACTCACGCAATGGTTGTGCGGAACGTGAGTTGTACGCAGAGACACCTCGTGCTAATGTCCAGCTTGAAGGCGAGATCGACATTCTGAAGCGCCAGCTGGAGGAGACCAGGGGAAACAATGCCGAGGCTCAAAAGCGTCACCAAGCTTCCATCGGTGAGTATCTCGTTACGCCAGGCAATTACATCACTAACTCTGGCAGATGAATCGAGCAAACTTGCCGATTACCTGAGGGAACGCGAGGAGGCTGCGGAGGCTCTGGTCAAGCAGAATGAGGACTGTGAGCATGAGATTTTCCGTCTGCAGGCTCAGATTGCGGCGTTTGAATCTCAACTGGATCGCCAGCAACGCGAGTTTGAAGATGGCGAGATTGCCAAGACCGAGCTCGCACGGCAAAAGGAGGCCAACCTTGAGCTGCAGGCCGAGAATGAGCTCCTGAAGCGCAACCACATGTCTCAAGCATTGTCCCCAGAGCTGGCCGCCCGGCTAGGTGTGCCTGGAGGATCGGCTGGACCTTCGACATTCAGTCGAAACCTGGGTGCCGAGTTTGCTCGTCAGCTTGACGATGACGAGGAGCGGGAGCCGAGCGTGGTTGAGGAGACGGTCACTACTCGAGTGGTAAGTTCATGAAAACACTGCATCAACTAACTTCAGATTCGTCGCCACTCGCGCATGCAGAGCCGAGCGCTGTCGGACCCCAGTGCCTTGTTCGACCAGCCAGAGGAAGAAACCGTCGAGGAGAGCGTGCGGGAATACGTCGAGATTGGGACCGACCCTGATCCTGCAATGTTGGCACCGCAATCTCCTAGTCCGCCTGCCTACACTCCACCTATTGTCAGCCCGCAGGAGGTCTTGGAGCAGGCCCATCCCCCTCGTGAAGCGTCGACAGGCTCCACCGACGAGGACGATGATGACTACAAGAGTTTAGTCAAGAACATTGGTCTTCGTTGCAAGCTGTACGAGGAGGAGCTTGAGCGGAAGCGCATAAGTGGAGAAAAGTTATCGTCCCGGCTATCCCGGCGGCGGTCACAGACGTTTTCGGGATCATCTGCCGACGAACGCGGCGAGGGTTGGAGGTGGGACTCGGCGTATTCATTAGGAGCAGCAGGATTTGCCTTTGCTTGTAAGTGTCCAACTTCATTATTGACCAAGCTGACCTCGCAGTCGGTGTCATGGTGGGAGGCATGTGGCTTTCTGGATCCAGTCCAAGCCAGCGCGACATTGACCTGTTCACTAAGGTCAACACCATTGCGCTAGCGGCCGGAGGATATGGCGAGGGCCTTTTTCCTGAGGCTATGATGCGGAACGCGTTTGACCAGGGTGCCCGTCGCCTCTTTGTCCCTACTTGAACGCGCGGAGCCTCGATTTTCACTTCTCTTATTGTCCTCTCTCTGCCATTGGCATTGACGACATCGACGACCTTGATGCCCTTTTTCCTCACAGTGTATGTCTGCACCATCCTAGACTATACGATCACTGTGAGACGACTATTATCATTATCATTTCCCCCTTTTCATTTCATAAGTGTTTACTGGTGTCTCTCTGCGTTTTTGTATTGCGTACCTCTTTACGATGAAACCTCCAACGATCCCACAATGAATGTCAAAAACGAACCAAACAAACAATGAGCAAACGGGTGGTGGAGGTTGTAGACCCGAACTGACCACGTGGAATTGCTTCCGCTCTAATATCCGCTTGGACGCGACGCGTTTTGTCCTTTGTCACGCGCCAGGGAGAGCAAAGTCAAACACGGTCACCTGTCGACATCAGCATTTGCTGCATTTCACTCTTCTTCCACCACAACCACTCTATTCCTACCACAATGTTCAGGCCACAGAAGCATAATGCTGCTGCCTCCTCCAGCGCACTGGACGTCAAGGTCCACAAGCGGGGCGCCGGCATCGCACAGAGTGGACGGTATCCTTACCGTCTCAACTTGTGAGTATGCACCCAGGCGGAGCCTACGCTCCGCGTCCTAGTCCCACCCACTTACAACAGCTACGACCGCCCGTCCTCGCTAGACATTACGCTCGACGAATTCGAGACGTGCGCCCTCAACCGCCTCCGCGTGCTCTCGCACATTGAGACGCTCTCGCACCGCAACCTGCCTCCTGCGCAGATGTCGACCGCGATCGCGACGTACACAAAGCAGCACCTGCCGCTCGCGTCGAACACTGCGCGCACGGCGAACCTGGAGGAGGAGCGGCGGCACGACGAGATTGGGCACTGGGTGCTGCGGCTTGCGTTCTCGCGCTCGCCGGAGCTTAGGGCGCGTTTCGTGCGCGCCGAGCTCGCGCTGTTCCGCCACCGCTTCGAGACGGACGACGTGGCTGAGCGCGCCGCGTTCCTCTCTAGCCTTAAACTCGACTGGATCCCCGTCTCTGCCGAAGAGCGCGAGGATAACGACAAGCAGCTCCGCGCCTGCATGCCGTGGATGAAGGACAACCAGTTCCGCGCAGAGTCGTGGTACAAGGTGTCGTGGATTGCCGTGCCCGACCTCGTCGCCCAGCGCCGCGTGTACGTCAAGGCCGGCATGGCCTATGTGCCCCAGAGCCTGCAGATCAGCCTGGTCCTGCAGACGTTTGGCTCGCGTCTGGAGAAGGCGCTCGAGATCACCGCCAAGAACCTGCCGCGCCTCGACGAGGACGAGCGCCTCGGCCCCGTCATCGACCACCTCGCGTCGAGCTTCCTCGCCGGAATCGCCGGCGGCGAGTACACGCCCACGGACAGCACGGCGGCCGTCACCGCCGAGATGGTCGACGAGATGGCGCGGAAACACTTCCCGCCGTGCATGCTCAACCTCTACCTCGCCCTCAAGCGCGACCACCACTTGAAGCACTTTGGAAGGCTGCAGTTGAGTCTGTTCTTGAAGGTGAGTCTTGGATCTACTCTCCTTAGCTGTTCGTGCTAACGCGCTCTAGGGTCTCGGCCTCCCGCTCGAGGAGGCGCTCATCTTCTGGCGCCGCAACTTTAGCACGATGACAGAGGACAAGTTCAACAAGGAGCACCGCTACAACATTAGGCACAACTACGGCCAGGAGGGAAAGCGTGCCAACTACCAGCCCAAGAGCTGCCAACAGATCCTTACTCAAAACCAGCCGGGGACGCAGGACAACCACGGCTGTCCGTTCCGGCACATGTCGACGGACAACCTGTCCGGCTTCCTGCTCACAAACTACCCGCAGCTCGACCGTGGCGCACCAGAGTTCCGCGAGATCATGGACAGCGTCAAGAACAACCACTTCCACGTCGCGTGCACGCGCCTGTTCGAGGTCACGCACAGCGTCAAGAAGGGCGAGGGCATCGGAAACGACGAGAGCGTGTCGCACCCCAACAAGTGGACGGACAGGAGTCGGGAGCTCGAGAAGGAGCGGCTGGCCGCCGTGAATGGCGGAGACGTTATGATGGCGGGATAAGATCTAGTGTTCCCGTATGCGCCCGTAGGCTCATGCATCTGTAGTGTACAATCTACTCCTTGCCGGTCGGGCTCTTCTTGGGCGGCGCGTTCGGGGCAGACCTGATAGGCACGTTCGGGGCAGACTGGGTGGCGGCAATCTTCGAGTCCTGCGGGTGAGCACCGAATCAGACAAGACGCACCTTGATCCTCTTCGCGGTCCGCCCGTACCCTTCCTCAATGACGGAAATGCGCTCGTCGAGCTGGGGTCAGCACAGCAGCGGAACCTGCTCACATTACGCAGACGCCCCGCGACCTCACCAAGCAGCTCGACGACCTTGAGCAAGATACCCAGCGGCTCGGCGGAGAGCAGCGAGTCCTCGGCGTGTATCGCGTGCGCGTTGAAGGCGGGAGTCTTGGGCTTGGCGGGTCTGGGCGTGTCGGCGCTGGTGGCGCTGGTGGCGGTGGCTTTGGGCGTAGCGGCCTTGTCGTCGGCGAGGGGCTTCTTGATAGGAGTGCTCATGATGCTCGCGTCACTCGAAGGGTGCTCGTCCGTGGTAGTCTTGGTGACCTTGGTGTCCTTGACTTCGTCGATAGTGTCATCCTTGGTGTCCTTCGCGTCGTCTGTGGAGCTTCCCGAGCCCTCCTTGACGCCTTCCTTCCTTGACTGGGGACCTCCCCTCGGTCTGCGCGCCTTGGGACCTTCCCTCGAGTCCTTGTCCTCCACGCCCTGCACATGGGCGAGGAGCTCGGCGGACACGGCGACGATCTTGTGCTGAATGGCGTTGAGGGTTGCCATCTGGGAAGGTCAGCTGGTAGGGGAGTGGGGAGGGGGGCACTTGCTGTCGCGGTCGGATAGCTTTTGAGAGGGATGGAGTAGAGTGTGAAGTTGACTCCGAAGGACTGACCCCAAAGGACTGGGGCTGGGAGATGACTGGATTTGCGGTGTTCCTTCTTACTTAATCACTGCCGATCCTCTTTGACGCCTTCCTCGACCCCTCCTTCCACAAGGGACCTCATCCTAATGATCCCACTTCGAGGCCACAAGCATTTCAGCACCCTCAAGCGCCGTCAAACACTTGTGTCATCCGGGCCTTTGGCACCGATGTGTGAGTGGCAGACTGGGGCTGTAATGTGGCAATGGCCTACATGCTACATGGGCTACTACATTCATTCCTATATTCTGCAATCAACTCCGTCTAATTCTCTTCGAGGGGGCGACACCCTCCTCGGCAGGTCCGGTTTGAGCGTTGAGGGCGGCAACAGTGTCGCGGTGCGTGGCAGTACAGCCGTTCTGGGCGGCTTCTAGGCGAGCTAAGCAGCTTCAAGCAACCACGGCGGCCTCGGGGTCCTGTAGCTCAGCGGGTGCTGCGAGTACAAATATGTGAGAACTCACGGGCATGGACACCACCCCAAAGCTATTGATGAAGGCAGGAAGAAGAGCTTTGAGGGCGGCCAGCGGGCCACGGAGCTAGGCATCAGCACGGTCACTGCCTCTGCCTCACCTCGTCGACCTGGACCTTCAGTGGCCCGGCGTAGCGAAGACAGATCTGGTCGCACTCAGCGATTGAGCGCATCACGTAGCAGAGTATCCCCGGCCTCTCAGGATCGGGGACGTCGGCGTTGGCACTCTCGGCGGGGGAAGGCTCCTGCTCGTCGTTGGTGCCGTCCATCTCGATTCCGGCAGCATCCCGGAACGTCTTGACCTTGGACGAGAGATCGTTCATATGCGCCAGGAGAGCGATCTTCTGGGAGGCAAGATCGGGCTGGACCGTGGTGGTGTTGACGTCGGGAGTGGTGCTGGTCGACATTGGCTGGGTGGAGGAAGGTGAGGACATGTCAGAAATAGAAAGGAAGGTGCGAAGGGAAAGTGGACAGTGGAAAAGTGAAGGTGGCACGATTACTGGCTCACTGACTCACTTGCAACGATTGTTTTTTGAAGAGACGATGAGAGAAAGAGAAGAAGAGAAGAAGAGATAGATCTGCCGAGTCTTTAATACTACAGCAGAAACGTAGCGTGTGCCACTTTTCCGACTGGTAAGACTGCCATTGAGAAGAGATGACTGGACTGAACTTTGAACTGAGCAATTTCTTGTCTTCCTTCTTACTTAATCACTGGCGATCCTCTCGATCCGATTCCTTCACCGTCGCGCATACTGGGTGTCCGCTTTCCATAATGTTTCCCTTTCGAGCGGTAAGCAATCCGTAGACGTCTCGAGACAATAAGACATGGCGATGACTGTTGTGGCAATGGCCTACATGCAACATGCGCCACTACGTTCAACAATTATTCTACAATTTACTCGGTCCTGTTCTCTTCGACGGGCGCACGACACCGCCGCCTCCCCGACGGGTCCGTTCAGAGCTTGGAGGTGGCAACGGTGAAGCAGTGCGTGGCGCTACAGCCGTATTGGAGGAGGAGCTTTTGGATGAGCTGAGCAGGGTCGACCTCCTCGCCGGCTGCGGCCTCGGAGTACTGCAACTTAGTTGGTGCTCCAAGTGTTTTGGGAAAGGACTCACTGCCATGGACATCACCTGAGCCTCAAGCATCACAGAGAAAGTATCGTGGAGGGCGGAAAGCTCGCCACGACCCTAGACCTCAGCATGGCAACTGTAGAGAGACTCACGATGTCGACGATGGCGCTTTCCCCGACAGGGAGGAGACAGAGCTTCCGCACCTTGTCAAGCAGTGCTTGAAGCCTCATAAGCGTATCAGCAGTCGAATTGTCTGTGTCCGCCTCATGGGCGGAGGAAGGCACCAGCTCGTCATGGAAGATAGCGTTGAGCTTGATTTCAGCTTTCTCGGTGAGCGTCTTGAGCTTGGAGTCGAAGTCGTTGAACGCGGCCTGGAGAGCATTCAGCTGCGCCTTGAGAGCAGTCTTCTGTGTCTCGAGAGCAATATTCTGTGCTTCAAGAGCAGTCTTCAATAAGTCCAAGTCGGATGGCACCGCGGTGGTGTCGGCCGGGGGTTTCATGATGGTTGACATTATCTAGGTTGAGAAAAGCAGGAACATGTCAGTTATGTTTAGGAAGGTGTGAAAGTGGAAAGGAAGGTCGCACTGTGAATCACCGACTCACTTTCCAAGACTTTTGAAGAGACGATTAGAGAAAGAGAAGAAGAGAAAAAGAGATAGATCTGCTGACCTTTTAAATACTTATAAAGCGTTTGAGAGATGACTGGACTGGCCGGACTGGACTTTTAGGACTGAACTGAACTGACCGATTTCCTGTCTTCCTTCTTACTTAATCACTGACAATCATCCTAGTCCTTACGTACCATGTTTTGATAAGATAAGGCCTTCGCTCACAACGCCCCCTTCCACATGGCTTCCATGTGTCCTGGTGACTTGGGTGCAACAATGCGCAACAAGTCCAAGAGGCCAAGAGGCCAAGAGGATAATGTGGATGTGAAACGTGGGGGATGCTGGGTCTTCAAGCTGTGGGGTCGCATGCAGATCGCAATTTTGGCACCTTCGCGCAACATGGCACCCTCTCGCACACGACGAGGTCACCACCTGCGCTCGAGTTGCAACCACATGCTCGTAGCTGCTAGATGTGGCTCACACCGCCTCATTAGATACTCACTCTCGGCTATGGTTCACGCTCTGTAACCTTGATCCTAGTACCCGGCAGACCCGGTTGACGCTGCTTCAGACACCGGCAGCGCGTCGGGACGTTCCTTACATACCGCCAAGTAGCAGGCACTCCAACCCCTCTCAGCCACGAGTATCTCTTTACATCGCCCCCGAGTTGATTGGTAGTGTTGCCGCAGATTGAGTTGCCGATATCATTCTGGTACAGGACGTTCCTTTGCCAAGCGCAAACCGGCCTTTGGATGCCGAGCACCCTTACCGCCTACCCATTATCGCTGCATCGCTCCTGATCGGAGGTATTATTGCTGCTTCCATGCCCCAGATTGAGATCTGAGGAACGCATGGGTGTGGCTGAGGGGGACAGCTATGGGTCAACCTCAACACTCTGAACAACAGCAATCGCATAATCACAGGGCAGACTCGGCATTTGCCACAAATCCAACGTGAGATCTGGTCTCCTTTGCTGCCGGTGCCTGTTAGCAGTGGACATATGCCCAAAGCTTAACGTTTGCACCGATATCTCGATTATGCCTCCTTAATGAGACACCACGATGTGACCTTCGTCATGAAATCAACAGGGGCAGACGGGCTTGTTGTCTTACCATGCCCACTTGAAGCAGTCTCGACAAAGGCCGTCCTCAGGTCATCTCTGTGCCACACTCGATCCAGAGTTGTCACCTCAAACCCCTCTCAAAGCCGTTCACCGGTGCCAAGCAAATGTGTGAGTCGCCGATGTCACGACGCGGAAGCTGGTGAAGGGTAGTGATCAACTTGTCCGGTTAGTTCTTGCCTGTTCTTGCTCTCGATGCAGTGTCCCCCCTCTGAGAGGTAGCCAGAACTTCCCTGAAGACCTCATCTCGAGACGTCTTCGAGATGCAAGCTCGTGGGCAAATGAGAGATGCCAAAATAGTACAAAAGGAGACCAAGAAGACAGCTTTGGACAGACATCACACCCACCTCTCAACAACACTACTACTCTACCTACCCCAGCAACAATGACTTCCTCCCTCACTCTCACCCTTGCTTCCATCGTCCTTCTTCTGGGCACCCAGGCCAACGCCGCCCCCCTCTCACCTCGCCAGGAGCAATCCTTCGGACATGTGCCCTCCACCGTGGGCCAGCTGTCAGTGCAGTGGGGGAACGGGGACTACACCATTTGCTCTGGTGTAGTCGTTAATACCCCAACCAAGAACATTGTTGCGACCGCCGCTCATTGTCTCTACGACCCGAAAATCTCCGAACACGATGGTTATCCCGTCATGGCGACTTTCACCCCACAGGCAGACTGGGGCAAGTCCCCCCATGGCAAATGGTGGATGAGGGGTATGGTTAAGATGCCTCAGTACAAGGGTGATGGAGACTGGACCTACGACCAAGGCTTTATGATCTTTGCCCCACAGGATGGGCGCGAACTCGTCGACGCTGTGGGCGGCAGTCGCCTTGCCTGGGGCTGGTCTCCCGCTACCAAGGACGTGACCGCCTGGGGCTACCCCGGTGGCGACAAGTACAAGGCCAACCGCGCTGTCAAGTGTCAGGACAAGGGCGCGGAGTATCTGTATGACTCGCGGCGTTCTGAGTTGCCCTGCGAGATGGGCGGCGGATCTAGTGGCGGTCCTTGGTTTGACGGCTTGCTCGAAGGAGATGACCAGGGCACTGTATTCGCCCTCACTTCCACCGCGGGCGGCCCAGAGTCGAACCACCATATCCAATCGACCCCCATCTCCAAGGAGTTCTTCGACCTGGTCTACGGCTACACCGATTAGACATTGAATGTACTCGCCAACGGTCGACAGATAAGCCAGCGCGCCACTCCTCTTTGATGGCACTCATACTGGACAGCTTTCAGATACCCGAGTAAATAGATAATAGCACCAGACTATGCTACCCTGTTGATCTAACTTGGAGTGGAGGCAGGAGGAGTAGGAATGAGGGACGATGAGAGAGCTGCACTGGTGACCTTCATCAGTCTGGAGGCGTCCCCAACCTGAATCCCAATGAGCCTTCCAGCACCCCATCTTCTCAAGGAATCTCCGCTGGGACTGCCGCCCCTCGGCGCGCCGAGCCCATCGCCGAGCCCGTCATTGTCGGCGAGATGGCCGAGCGGTCTAAGGCGCTGTGTTAAGGAGCATTGCTTCTCCGCAGTCTTCGGACGTGGGTTCGAATCCCACTCTCGTCAATAGAGGATTCAGTTCCTCCAGCCAACACTTTTTATGCACTGAGAAGGGAGAGAGCAGGCGGAAGAGACATTTGGAGCAGTGGTG
The DNA here is from genome assembly GCA_001600335.1 of Apiotrichum gracile. Lineage (NCBI taxonomy): Eukaryota > Fungi > Basidiomycota > Tremellomycetes > Trichosporonales > Trichosporonaceae > Apiotrichum > Apiotrichum gracile. Next base: position 2,610,665 of record BCJO01000003.1, on the reverse strand, counting down.
GGGTGGTGGTGGTTGTGATCGATGATCGGCGCCACACTGCCACTTTGCCACGCGAAATAGATCCGCGGTCAAAGTCTCAACAGTATGCGCTCCACGGTGCCACTCTGACTAGCGCAACTGCCGGTTGCAGGCGATGGTGAGACTCGGTCAGTACCCTCCCTCATCTGGTAAACTGACTTGCATGATGTGTCAGACTGTTTCGAAGGCGGAACCGGGGCTAAGGAAATAGCGCCAGCTATCAGTATCGATACTATTGCGCAGTCAAGCGGTAATCCTACTAGTCATTCATGATCCGACGCTACAATTTCAAACGGTACAACTAGCTCTGACAGAGGCACTGCCCGCAGCTACACGAGGCCTGCCCGCAGCATGACGACCCCAAAGTCCTCAAACGTCAGTCCGCGGCCCTCGTGGCGGGACGAGAAGAGGGAAACCATATCGGTAATCTGCAGTCAGCTACCAAACGATCCGCGCAGCTCACCTCCTCTTCGGACCACATCTCGCCCATTTCCCTCGCCCACTTCTTCACCTCCACCATGCCTAGCACGGAGGCGCCGAGGCCCTTCGCGTCGGGCTTGAGCATGTCCCAGATTTCGCGGGCCTGCTCGCGCTGCGGGCCGGAGAGCTTGGGCGCTTCCTCCTCCTCAAGGTCTTTGTCTCTCTTGCGGCGTGAGCGTGAGGTGCCGCTGGCTTTGGTAGCCTTGGCAGCTGGTTGCCCGCGAGTGGGCTTTTTCTGCGGCGCGCCATAGTCGCCATCGTCGTCGTCGCCGTCGTCGTACTCGTCCTCACTGGGCTGGAAGGCGTCCTCGTCATCATCATCTGATGACTCGGGTTCCGGTTCGGGCTCGTCGTCGACATCCATCTCGTCCATGCCGTCCATGAGGGCCGCACAGACGGCGCGAAAGTCTTTCCGCGTGACAGCCTCCTCTATGGCTTTGCTTTTTCCTTTGCTAGGCCCGGCCTCTTCGTCGTCGCCCCAGCCCTCCGCCGAGGCGCGGAAGACCGCGAGCACGTCCTCGTCGGCTGGTAGGCGGAGTGTAGAGAGCAGGCTGGCGACGAGGCGGAGCGGGATGCGATCGCTGGAGGCTGATGCGAGTGCGGATGTGGATGCAGGTGTAGACACCGCTCTAGACGGCGGCTCGTCGGGTACGAACCCACCTCCACCGTCGTCGTCGACGAATCCCCCGCCTCCACCGTCATCGATGAACCCTCCTCCGCCGTCATCCACGAATCCCCCGCCTTCGTCCGGCATGAATCCTCCCCCTTCGTCAATAAATCCGCCACCCTCATCGATAAATCCGCCTCCAGAGTCGTCGAGGAAACCCCCGCCACCCGGGGTCGAGAGCCGCGATGCCGATGCCGATGCCGTCGATCGAGATGGATTTAGGCGTCGGCGCTTCGTTGGCCGCTTCCCAGATAGACGCAGGCCACGGTCGAATGCGCGGTCAATCGCGCGCTGCAGCCGCTCAGAGAGGCCGAGGAACTCGGGGTCGGCGTCCTCAGTCATGATGGTGATGAAAGCGATGAAAGTGATGGAGCGAAACCTGGAAAGATGACTGGACTTACCTCCACTTTGACTCGCCACCCAACAGTGTGACAGATTTGCTTCCGTTAGACGTCATGAGCCGAGGGCGGAGGTTGTTGATGCATGAACTGCTGTTGTTGTCGTCGCTCTCGTCCATATAATCCATACCACAATGTCGCTCCTCGACGTCGGCACCAAGTGCGACACCTGCCAGGTCGTAGACTTCCTGCCGTTCAAGTGCACACACTGTCAACGGACGTTCTGCAAGGACCACATCCACTCGCACGGGTGCTCCGATGCTTCCGAAACTCCTGCTGGTCCGATCCGGAAACGCGTGCGGGGAACATGTGCGCGGGCGGGGTGCAGCACCGAGACAATTGAGTCTATCGGTGGACTAGAGGATGGGATTGAGGATACTGTGAACATTGCACGACAGGTGCGGTGTAAGGCCTGTGGAGAAGCGTTCTGCATTGCGTGAGTGCCGGTGGAGGCTAAATCTGACTTCAGCCACCGCTCACAGGATGCGCATGACTGTCCCGGCCCAAGCGAGGATACAGTCCGCAACGACGCTTCGATTGCTCGCCGCGCACATGCCCAGGAGGTGCTGGCACGTACTATGCCGCAAGCTGCAGGCAAAGCTCGACTGACGATGCCAAAGCAAGTCGACAAGACACGATCTGCCCCTCCACCGGACCCGACCAAGCTTCCTCCGAGCGTCATTGCAGAACAGGAGCGGGAAGCAGAAGAATCTCGAGCACGAGAACAGTCTACTTCCACGCCAACTCCTGTGCCGGCTTCAGCTCTAGCTCCTTCCGCCGCTCCGGCCGTGACTCCAGCTGCCTTAGCCTCAACCATCACATGGACTGACTCTCCGGCCTACGCAAAGTTGCACAAGATACACTGCGTCAAGGTCCGATCACTTTCCAAGCCTCTGGACCCGCGCACACCGCGCGAACAGAGTCGGGCCGTAGAATGGACGGTCGACCTCGGAGGCGAGCGAGTTCGAACCTGGGCCGCGCAAACAGACTCGTTCAAACCTGATAAGGCTGCTGTAACCCTCGGGGAGCGCAAAGCAGAGCGCATATGGGTTCCAGAGGTGGGTTGGCTTACCCGGAAGGGAACTAACCCCCAGGTCATGCCTGGAGGCAAGCTCTTTGACAACATCACGAGCGCCGCCAAGCTCACCAGCGGCGGAGAGGTATGTCCTCTTCTTTGTTCCGCGCTCACTCCAGCCCCTCTCGCTCATCCGTGTCTCTCTCCAGCCTGGCACTCAGATAGCGCCGGTGCCCATAGACCTCTCTCTCCCCGCCGGCCAACAGCTGGGCCACGGCGACGTCCTCGTCCTCGTTCGCGGATGGAAGTGAGTCGGGTATACATGCATGGGGGTATCGCGCGCGGGGGCAGACTATTTGATCTTGGCCTCGGTGAAGAGGACGTGCCTCTTGACTGCGGGTTAGTATATAGACATGTATTAGATGACGCACCGATGGGGTCGTACTTCATCATCGAGAGCTTGTCGCTGAGACGGACGCGCGAGGTCGTGTAGAAGAAGCCGGTGAGGGCGGTCGACACCAGTCGGATGAGGATGCGCCTGAGCGTCAGCAATGTCCGCGCTTCGGGCTGCGTACTTCTGCTTGGCCTTGGCCGCCATTTTGCTTGCTTTGGTTGCTGATAGACGAACGTCGGACCGGAGATGAGTGAAGTCGAGCAAAGTCGAGATGAGGGACCCAACATTCTCCGGTGGCCCTGGAGTGCGGGCCTAGTCGGACATGACGATGGAAGCAGAGTCTCGAAATCTATGCATGCCTGTAGGTTTGGGCTGCATTCTAGGCATGCCCCAACCTGGCTCCCTTGTGCATGTGCCTGGCGAAAACGATTCAGCTGCCACACTCCCCGGCGTTTATCGGAGAATACTGCCTGGCACTTTTTTTGCGGCTCAAAGCCCAACCACAGCCAGGAAGTCCGGCTGGCTGGCTGGGCTGGGGGGGAGGAACGAGGGAATGCGTCTGGCTGGCTGGGTGTGCAGAGTCTGCAGGGAGAGGTCACCATCAAAATTGGCTTGCACACCGTTTCACACCATCCGTCAAAACTTGCAGTGAGTAGGGCCGTACCTAACAAAAAGCGGAGCATCGAGAGCGACGGCATGGACGCGGATACGACCACGCACGGACGATAGTGCTGGGCGAGGAGGAGAGAGAGGGCGGGTCACGCGAGGGAGGTGATGGAAGGCGAACTCGGCGAGAGGTGTTGGACCGGCCCTCGACGGCGGAGCAGTCTTGCTTTCGACGTCGGTGGGATGCTGCTGGGAAGGGGCGAGGCCGCACCATCACGCTAGAGGGGAGAAATGCTGTTCGACCGAAAACGACTGCGCCAGACTGCCTCGAGATGCTCCGCTTTAAATTCTTCAACTCGCACCATCTTGGTTTTCATCAACTTACACTATACAGAAAATGGCCGCTGTTCGTCCTACCGTCTCCGTCTTCAGCGCTGCTGGCGAGGCCTCGGGCTCGCTTGCCCTCCCCGCGGTCTTCACTGCCCCCATCCGTATCGACGTCGTCCAGCAGGTCCACAGTGAGTGTCAACGGACGCTCGTAGTTGGCGGGCCAGAAGTCGGAGAAGGAAATGGCGATGGAGGAGAGAGACGATACTTCTGGCCTTTGGACAACGAGCATGGGATGCTGCCCGAACATGTTCACTAACCCCTCTCAGAGTCGATCGCCAAGAACCGTCGTCAGGCTTACGCCGTCGCCGAGAACGCCGGTCACCAGACCTCGGCTGAGTCGTGGGGAACTGGTCGTGCCGTTGCCCGTATCCCCCGTGTTGGCGGTGGTGGAACCCAGCGCTCGGGCCAGGCCGCTTTCGGTAACATGTGCCGTGGCGGTCGCATGTTCGCCCCCACCAAGACCTGGCGCAAGTGGCACGTCAAGGTGAACCAGAACCAGCGTCGCTTCGCCGTCGCCTCGGCTCTCGCCGCCTCGGCCGTCCCCTCGCTTGTTCTCGCTCGCGGCCACCGCATCGAGCAGATCCAGGAGGTCCCCCTTGTCATCTCGTCGTCGATCGAGTCGATCAACAAGACCAAGGCCGCCGTTGAGCTCCTCAAGACCGTTGCCGCCTTCTCGGACGTCGCCAAGGTCTCCAACTCGCGCAAGATCCGCGCCGGTAAGGGCAAGATGCGCAACCGCCGCTACCGCCAGCGCCGCGGCCCCCTTGTCGTCTACGGCAAGGACGAGGGTATCGTTCGTGCCTTCAAGAACGTCCCCGGTGTCGAGACCTCGCCCGTTGACGCCCTCAACCTCCTCCAGCTCGCCCCCGGTGGTCACGTCGGCCGCTTCATCATCTGGACTGAGGACGCCATCAAGTCGCTTGACTCGATCTACGAGAACAAGTCTGGCTTCACCATTGCCCAGGCCAAGATCTCCAACACCGACGTCACCCGTCTCATCAACTCGGACGAGATCCAGTCGGTTGTCCGCGCCGCCGGCCAGCCCACCCAGAAGCGCCCCTTCACCCAGAAGAAGAACCCCCTCCGCAACAAGGCTGTTCTCTTCCGCCTCAACCCCTACGCCAAGACCCTCCGCCGCCAGGAGCTCCTCCGCCAGGAGCGCAAGGCTGCCGGCAAGACCAAGAAGGCTGCCTCGACCGGCCGTGCCGGCAAGGAGTTCCTTGCCACCCTCACCGCCGCCTAAGTATTTGGGTGTTCCAGTGGGATTGTATAGGAGATGGATGCACATTTAGCTCCAGGATCATGTTTAGAGCAGCAGGAGCAAGAGCAGTGGCAGCGGACGTGTTGCAGGATTCACTGATCCAGTGTAGTTGAGACGCGTTGCAGATCACATTCCGGAGCAGTAGGGCATACGAGCTTGAGAAGCTGAGCATGAAGCGCAGTCAGTCACCAGCAGAGCCGATGTCGACGGAGATGGAGCTCCAGAAGTAGTACATTCCGTAACAGGATCGTGCTCGAACTCGATCTCGACATGTAGCATCTTGATGACCTGAGACGAGAAGTCTGGCTGCACTGTACCTGACTGGATTCCCAGTACCTGGCTGGGAACGACGTCGCTGAAAATTGCTTTGGTGGTAGATTTTGATTCCGCATTCTCACATGGTGCAACCGGCTGAATGGCACAGGCGGGCCAGGCGGGGTCAGCCAGCCGCATGGCCGCCAGCCAGAGCTAGAGCCAGAGCTAGAGCCAGGGCCAGGGAAGGCGAAATGTTAGCGGTCGCAACTTTGTAGCAGTTGAAGAAATCTTAGAACGACGACAGCAAAAAGATCACAAATCTCTGTCCACTTTTTCCATCTTTCCACACCTCGCTCTCCTGTCCTCGCTCAACCCCGCTTTGCACACCCACCGCAAGGCCTCCTCCGCACCATGCCAGCCCCGCGCGCCTCGAGCCCGCCCAAGCGGCGTGCGTCCACCGCTGCCGCCGCCGCCGCGCCGGCCGCCAAGTCGTCCAAGATGTCGGCCGACGCACCGGTCTTCCAGCCCCGCCCGCAGCCCGCCGACGAGGAGATGGTCGATGCCACAGCGGCGTTTGCTGGCCCCGGACCGTCCGAGGTCGTCGTCAAGACCGAGGGCGACGTGCCCGGCCAGGTCCACGGGCACCGTGGCGCCGCTGAGCTCGACCCCGAGGCGCGCGCCCAGCTCAGCGCGGCCGTCAGCGCGTCCCGCGTCACCCGGCCCCTGCCCAACTCGCGCCGCCAGACGGTCGCCGCCAACTTTGTGCCCCAGGCCGCCACCGTGGCCAAGTCCGGAGAGGAGAAGGAGAACAGGCGCAGGCTGATTGTTGTTTTGTCCCAGGTGAGTTGCGATCGCGTCGTGAGGGAGTTGTGGGCGGAAGCAACGATATACGAGTGGGAGAGATAAGCCCGGGGAGGAGCGTGTGGACAGACTGCCTGTGAAAGAGGAAGATGTGGAGTCACCAAGATCACCGTCGGGTGGATAACAGGACACCGGATCACACATGAGCCATCCCGCCTAACATCGCTAACACCCAGGCATGCCTCGAGGCATACCGCGTCTCGTCGGGCTCGGGCGGCAAGAACTCGTCGGGCAAGGAGGCAAAGTACGCGCTTCTCAACTGTGACGACCACCAGGGCATCCTCGCCAAGACTGGAAGGGATATCGCCGACGCCCGTCCAGACATTACCCACCAGTGTCTCCTTACGCTGCTCGACTCGCCGCTCAACAAGGCCGGCCTCCTCCAGGTCTACATCCACACCGCCAAGGGCGTGCTCATCGAGGTCAACCCGAGTGTCAGGATACCCCGTACCTTTAAGCGTTTCTCGGGTCTGATGGGTGAGTAGCGTGTGCGAGCGAGTCGTCGAGCATTAAGCTCCAGCGCGTTCGGAATCTCCAACGCGGCTGCCTCCTCGATCGCCCGTCGCTTGTTGTCTCGTAGCAGCTTCACGACACCCCTTAGATCGCCGCTAACCCCTCCAGTCCAGCTCCTGCATAAGCTGTCGATCCGCGGTGTGCAGGGCTCAGAGAAGCTCCTCCGTGTGATCAAGAACCCGGTCACTGACCACTTCCCCACCAACACCATCAAGCTCAGTGAGTCGACCCGAGGCGTCCACATTAGCCGGAGCCCTACCCATCCCTAGATATAGCACTGTTCGCTAACACTCAGCCCTCTCCGGTGACGCCCCCACCGTCCGCCTGTCCCAGTTCCTCCCCACGCTCCCCGAGTCGCACTCGATCGCCGTGTTTGTCGGTGCCATGGCCCGTGGTCCCGACAACTTTGCCGACGCGTACGTCGACCAGAAGATCTCCATCTCCGACTACTCGCTCTCGGCCTCGGTCGCCTGCGGCAAGTTCTGTTGTGCCATGGAGGAGCTTTGGGACATTGTGTAAACAGTACAGTTAAACTCGACGGATCCTATCAAAAGCAGTACGGCAACATCATCCTCATTGCCCCATACCGTAGCCCCCCACCCCCTCACTCTCAACACAACACAAATACAAACACACCAGCATATATCTAGTAGTACCTCTACACCGGGCCTCATCGCCCCACCTATCCCCCACGTTTTCCTTCTCTCTAGTCTCTTCGCGTCCAACCGCCCTTCCCGCTTGGAAAATGTCTGTGTATGCATCTAGCTGTCACCAAAGGTTTGGTCGTAAGCGAGGGTACTGACTAGAGTGTCCGGTGAGTCACTGGAGACAAGGATACATGAGTGGATGCTCTGTGCACCACGAGGGGTCGTAATCTATACATGCTAGAGCTCGTCCTTTGCTCTCCTGGCGTCCTTTGCTCCATCGCCCTCGGGCTCAGCGGCCTCGCCCTGCCCCAGCTCCTCGGCGATCATCTTCTGCAGACGCTCCAGCATCGCCCTTCGGCTTTCGGCAGGATCGAGACCGTCGCCCTCCGCAGGCTTGATCTGCCCGTCCTCTTCGTCGAACCGGAGGAAGAGGACCGGCGGGTCCCCGTGAGCTGGCACTTTGTCGTCCGCAGCGCCGTCCTCGACCTTCTTGGGCACGAACTCGTCCCCGATGTCCCCGATCTCTCCGAAATGCTTGACCTGCACGTCGACGCCGAGGTCGCCGAGGTCGCCGCCGCCAAACGCCTTGGTGAGAATGTCCTCGAGCCGCTTGACGAGCTCGTCGTCGACCTCAATCTCCTCGGTCGCGTCGTCCTTGCCGTCCTTGGCCTTGAAGGTGAACTGCTTCTGCTCCACCTCTTCGGGGCGCTCGGGGAGACGGAGCAGGTCGCCGGTAGCGGCGAGCTTGCGCTGCTCCTCGGGCTCGGCCTCCCAGCGCGCAAAGTCCTCGTCGGAGATGATCTCGCGGCAGCGGATGGGCACCGAGACGACATCATCCGCCGTCTGCGGGCGGAACCCAGGCAGCGAGCACAGGTGCGGCGAGTGGATGACGACAATGTACTTGCAGATCTCGACCTCTTTGACCATGTAGATGGCGTCGCCCGACGTCATGCTGCAGTGCACCTGGACCTCGACCTCGCGCGGCGCGCCCGTCTTGTCGCAGCGCGTCCCGTCCGTCCACCGCTGGACGAGGTAGCGCGACGCGGGCCCGACGCCGAATGTCGCCGTCTGCTCGGGCGCGAGCGCCTGCGAGTCCTCCTTGTCCTTGCGCTTCGCCTTGCGCTTCGGCGGGTGCGCGTAGCCCAGAGTGTACGCGTCGTACGCCGGGTCCTCGCGCGGCGTGTGGCCCTCTGGCGGCGAGGGCGCCGTCATCTCCTGCGCCTTGAACTGCCGGATGTACTTGTTGTGGCAGTAGCTGCAAGTTAGCGCTGAAGAGCACGGCTGCTTACGCATAGGTGAACCACCGGTGGCGGACGTAGAGACACTGCCCGTCGAGGTGGCTGAGCGCGAGCCACGAGGCGGCGGCGTCGGGCTCGGGCTCGTCGTGCGGCTCGGCCGCGCTCGCCGTCTGCTCCGCCGTGCGGTTCGACGAAGGCAGGGCGCAGAGGTACGCGTGCGAGCCCGTCTCGCCCTGGTGCGTGTAGTGCAGCGTCATGAGCTCGAGGTTCTTGTCGTTCGCTCCGGATTCCGGTGCTGGTTCTGGTTCCGTATCGCTCTCCGTCTCTGTGCTGTCGTCCTCCTTCTCGCCCTCGTCCTCCCGGTCCTCCCGCTCCTCCCGCTCCTCCCGCTCCTCCCGCTCCGCCGCCTCCGCCTCGATCCCCACCCGCGACCGGGGATGGATCACCAGAAAGTCGTCGTCGTTCACGAGCCCCTCGGCCCGGCACCGCGCGGCGTCGCTCGCGCTCAGAGGGTGGTCGTTCAGGAACACCACCTCGTACTTGGGGTACGCGGCGAGGTCCTGCAGGCCGCCGGGGCTCGGCGCGCGGAGCGCCGCGCCCGTGCTGGCCAGGGCGGCGAGCGCGAGGGTGGCGAGTCGCGGCATCGTGGTGGGTGGGTGGTTGGTGAGGTGGAAGATGTGGACCGCTTCTTGTCATGTCGCTTCTGACGTGTCTGGCGGAGATACGGTGGTGTCCGTGCCACGTGGCCCAGAGGGTGGGTGGGGACTCGGCTTCGGCGATAGCGAGCGTGAGCTGTGTCACTCCGAGGTCCGCTACATTCTCCCAGGACAGCGAGGGATGCATGTATGACCCGCCCCAGAACAACTCGGACGTGGCTGAATGGCATCTCTGTCTCGGCCGTAGTTGTCGCCACCAGCCTGGAGTTGGTGGACTGTGACGTCGGTCATGTCCGGCCCACAATAAGTAGTAACCGGCATGTATCTGGTGCAAGTGACATTCCAACATTCCTCCTACACTCCATCGCACCATGTCGCCGCGCAACCCCCAGCCGATCGAGAGCCTCACGCTCCCGCTCAAGCCCGAGTCGCTGGAGTGAGCCGCCCGCAGGACGCCGCTGACACCAGATGCCTGTACCGGTTCATGGAGTATAAGCGGAAGGAGCTCCCGCACCCGATTCCGCGCGCGCGCACCGCGTCCGTCGCTATCGTGTATGTGTGCACTGTGGGCGACGCTGACGGCTGACGGCAGACTGTTTGTCGGGCGGAAAGGCGACCTCTACGTGCTCCTCTCGACGCGCTCCGGCGAGCTGCGCACCTACGCGCACGACACGGCGCTGCCAGGCGGCAAGTACGAGGAGGGCGACGAGGACGAGGAGGGCACGGCGGTAGGTGTATGTTCGGGTGATGCTGACAGTAGCGGCGCGAGGCATTTGAGGAGGTGAGCTGATATACTCGGACAGCTCACACTAACGACCAGATCGGGCTGCCGATCGACAAGGAGCGCGTGCGGTGTCTCTGCCTCCTCGACCCCTTCCTCGCGGGCAACCAGCTCATCGTCACCCCGTAAGCCCCCGCGCGTGCAGCACTGACATCAGCGTCGTCTTCCTCTCGGTCGACAACTCGATCAACCCCGTGCTCAACCCCGACGAGGTGGAGAACCTCTTCTCCATGCCCCTCGCCGCGTTCCTGTACGACCGGCCGCAGGACATCCCCGGATGGAACTTTGGCTTTGCCGAGCGCCTCAAGGCGCACACCGCCAAGCACCCGCTGCCCGCCGACCTCGGCTTCCCCGGCCTGCCAAACTATGCAGACAAGGACAAGGCCGCCGACGAGATTGGCGGCCGCGAGGGCGGGTACTACCAGTACCGCGACCTCGAGTGGGGCACCGCGCGCGTGCGGATGCACCGCTTCCTCACGGGCCGCGAGGGCGGGGGGGTGAAACCCGTGTATGGGCTCACTGCGTGAGTGTGCAAGTGGCGGACAGCAAGAAGTGGCACAGTCCGGCTGACGCCCAGGGGCATGCTCATCCACGCCGCAATGGTCGGCTTCGGCCGCCCGCCGACGTTCGAGCTCAACGCGCCGGGCCAGATCTCGATCGAGGAGCGCGTGCGCAAGGAAATCGTCGTGCGGGGCGGCGCGCTCCGGCGCGCGGTCGAGGCGGCGGGGACGCTCGCAGAGTGGGAGGCAGACGAGAGGCAGGCAAAGTTGTAGCATTGGGTGTTGTAGCTTGTAGCTGTTGTGAATGCAAGGGAATCGAAGTCAGGTCTGGACTTTGTTGCATCGACGTCTCGTGCATCGCAAGTCGTCCTCGTTATCCCTGCCTCTGGGCCTGGAATGCGCCACTCCGGTTGATCAGAGATCAGAGCGCGTGAGTGAGGGCTGCCGAGCTGGAGTCCTGCACTGAGTGAAGTGTCCCAGCGGCAGTCAGAAGTGGGCCCTCTCGGCCCTCTGAAGCGTAGATCTGCCTCTGGCTTCCGACGGAATACATACGTGCAGCCTTGGCGTCGCCCTCTAGGTGCCGCCACTGATCGACGCGGGTGTCTTTCATTTCGAGTCATTTCGAGTCACTCGGTCCCGATGTTCCGCCCATGTCGAGCTCTTATAACACCCAGCTTTCGCCACTGCATCTACCATCCCCATCATCATCAGCATCATCACCACCACCGCACCACCACCATGTACACGTTCTTCTACAACCACGCCCCCGCCTTCCCGCTCAACACGCTGTCGCAGCACCACCCCACCCCGCTCACCGAGGGGGACCTCCACTTCGCGACATCAGAGCACTACATGATGTATCACAAGGCGGCGCTCTTCGACCCCTCCGCCGCGGGTGCGATCCTGGCTGCACCCGGGCCGACAGAGGCGAAGCGGCTCGGCCGCGGAGTGCGGAATTTTAACCCCAGCGAGTGGGACGCGCAGTGCGACGCCATCGTCGAGCGCGGGAATTACCTAAAGTTCACCCAGAACCCGGCTGCGTGGGCCCAGCTCGACTCGACGAGTGGTACCCTTGTCGAGGCCGCAAGAAACGATCGGATCTGGGGTATCGGGTTCGATGCCGCGAGTGCGAAGCAGAATCGCGAGCGGTGGGGCCAGAATCGGTGAGTAGGAGGAAGAGGTGGGCTGACGGTAGCCTGGGCAAGATCCTCACTCGCGTTCGGAAACGTATTCGCGAGGAGAAGGCCGCTGAGCAAGGAGGCGGATAGGATACTTCGAACGTCGTCGCCTGCCTTCATGGACACCTGCCACATGTCGTGCCCTCGCTCTGCGTCTCGTTGTGAGACCTACCGCACCTCGCTGTACAATACTTCGCTCCTACGCAATCCACCACAACAGTCCTGAATGCCAATAAGACGAGAGGAACGTAGAAGGAGATGTAGATAGATGTAGAGAGCAAGATTTGACATTCAAATAAATCAGCAAAATGGACAAAAAATATGTGAAAATTGCGCAATAAATGTGCCAAAAATTCTCTCCATATAGCATCACAACCACCTCGCAACTTCCAAGTCCTATGGTCCGGAATTACCAGGCATGCATATACTGCCATTATGTTGAAACATAGCTACTGACAACCTAGGGCGGGGTATGTATTGTCGCGGGTGGTCGGTGGTCTACAACAGATGATAACGGTATCGAAAATAGTGACAAGTCGTTAGGGTCCTCGTTAAACAGGTGCGCTCTACGCACTCGACACGTCCTCCATGCTGCCTACGCGGGAGCGCTTGGCCGGTCGGTCGGATGAGGGGCTCGCGGTGGAGCGCCGGTCGGGGGTGGCCGTTGATCCCTCGGCGCGGAGACGGTCAATGTTGGAGATGTGCAGTTTTGTCGCCTCCTGCTCGACTTCTGGCACGTCGCTGTCCCTGTCTTCACTCTCGGTGGTGTCGCCACTGCCCTGCCTGTCCCTTTCTCCTGCTCCTTCCTCGTCATCGTCGTCGTCTTCGCCGGCTTCCCGCGCGCTCCTCGACCGCAGCATGTGCAGATGCGACCAGTCGCCTTCCCCGTGCAGCCAAATGGCGTCGCTCGGTGGGATCTTCACTGGAGGCGTGTCGTGTTTCGGGTCCACGGGCGGAGGGATTGTCCACCCAAGACGTTCGGAGAGGTAGGTCACGATTGAGTCGCCGTCACCGAGCAGCGAGATATCCGGCTTGACATGAGTCACGGGTGTCATGTTGATGAAGATCTGGGGAACCGAGTGGGGGATGTGGGCTGCAAAGTTAGAGACACTTTAATCTCCTAACTTACAGAGAACCTCAGATACCGGTGCGACCTTCAGACTCGTGCCCATGATAACCAGCAGGTCCACCTGCTCGCGGTCCTTGAAGAGACACTCGTCGAACTCAGAGTCGAGCGCCTGCCCAAAGAACGTAATGTCCGGCTTTATTATACCTGGCTCGCCAGCCCAGGCGGGGATTTCATCGTCGTCGTCATCATCATCGTCCCACTCGGCCTTCTTGCTCTTCCCCTTCTGCTTCTTCAGCAGGGCGCGGTACTGCTTGATCGACGCGATTTCGGCATCCCGCTCCGTGCGACACTTGGGGCACCACGGTATTGTCTGCGACATGATGAACGGCTTGATCGCGGCGCCAGGCATACGGTCCTTGCACCGCAGGCACGACGCCGTCTTGAACGAGCCGTGGCACTGGAGGACCTTCTCCACACCGGCGAGGCTCTCCAGTGTGTCAATGTTTTGGGTGTAGTTACGGAGCAGCTGGCCACGGTCCTCGAGCAGCTTGATCCAGCGATGGCACGGGCTGGGAACAAAGTTGCTCGGGTAGATCTGCTTGGCAAAGGAGCTGGATGTCAGTATGCAAGTTGGTGACACAGCATCCCTAACTCACTAGAAGACTTCCGGGTGCTCGCGAAAGTAGCAGATATCGAACATCTGCTGCGGGTCGTCGAGGTCGTACTTGCCCTCGGCCTGCAGCTGTGCGTACAGACCTGACGCCGAGCGGAAGTCGGGAATGCCACATGATGTCGAGATGCCTGCTCCAGAGAGAACAATGATACGCTTTGCGTTCCGCAGCAGCTCGACAGCATCGTCGACAGTGTTTACACTCGCAATCTTCTCGCGGCGACGTAATATGCGGCCGAGAGCGACTTTGGCAAAGCCGAGGAGATGGATGTCGGCGATCCCTGGTTCCCGTAGTGGTCGCGGCTGGAGGTGTCAGAACAATGCTGGACTTAAACTCGAAGAGGACAGAGGAGGACAGAGTGTAGAAGCGAGGAAGGTCTTGCCCACGCCACCTTTCTCCCCCATCGACTCCAAGTATCTCCCGCCATACTCACAGGAACAATTCCCAGCCCCAACAACAGCTTGCGGATGCTGTTATGTGATCCATCCGGCAGTGGTGCGATATACGATCGCAGAAAGTTGACAAGGCCATCCTCCTTTAGCCTGGCGACAAACTCGGCGATCTGCTCCTCAGAGTATCCTGCGTCCGCTGGGGATGGTCAGTCATGCTTTCAAGTGTGTGGTGCTGGGTCATGTAGAAAATCAGTCGCGTCCGGCGCGGATGATCATCCGCGGTCAGGGTCTCGTCCACCCATAATCAACGCGCGTCCAGCGCAGGCTGGCACCTACCTTCAGCAACGAGCGCATTGTACTCGTCGTCCGGCATGCTCTCGGCGTCCGAGTCCGAGTACGCCGACGAGTCGAGCTGGTACGTCTCCTGGGGCGCGAGTGCCGAGGACGGCGATTCAGGCGGGTCCTGGGCGGCATCGTGCGAAGACTGCTCGGTGGCGTCTAATGATGACGCGATCGCGTTCGAGTTTGCGTTCACGTGCGCATGGTGCGAATGCAATCCAGGCCCATCTGGTGTTTTTGTTGGTGTAGGCGCTGCGGAGGGGAGCGAGGGTGCGGAGGAGGGGCCCGCCGACGAAGGGTGGAGGGTGGTCGAGGGAAGCAGCGTCCCTGGTGGTGGTGGAGGGGCCATCCTATTAGGATCACTCATCCTCAAGGTGTCTGACTTTTCGGTCGCGTTAGATCTGTTTTGGCGATATGGTTGCGCTGGCGCTTTTTGATGGAGATGTGAGGATGCCGCGCTCGAGTGGTGGATGGATGAGAGCAATGGCGCGTTGATGCAGCGGAAAGCGAGAGTTGGATGGATGTTGAATGGATGGATGGATGGGAGTGAATGGAATGTAAGGGTTTCTTGTGATTGTTGTTTGTTGACAGCTAGAGTGTGGTGAGTGTGGAGAGCGAGTGGAGAACCAGACGAGTGACCCAGAGGCCCAGAGTGGAGGGACGAACATGGTCAGCCTGGGAAGGGAACCAAGGATTACATAAGCTATATAAAGTGTCACCATATAAAGTTTCCTCCCTGCGTTGGCGGGGTTTGGCTCGACATGCAGTTTGGCCTGGCTGAGCTTGCATCGAGCTTGCATCGGGCTGGCTGGTCAGCTCAAATCAAGGCCGTCGAGGATACCTTCATCTCCAGACCGCGTTTGCTTTCTCTTGCCACCTCACTATCCTTCTGTCGTCATCACCGCTAATTGTCTACTAACTGATGCACAATAATCAGACGAGCACACTTTGATGCCATGCGACATCCACGCTCACACTGACCCAAGACGCGAATCTCCGACCTGGACAAATCGCACAAACGCGCCCAGAACCGGCACGCTCGGGATGTTACAGCACCGGCCCGGCTCGGAGATGCGCCAGACGCGACTCCGGTCACCGGAAGCATCACGCGATCACGCGATCACGCGATCACGGCGAGCAGGTGACATGTGATAGCGGAGACATATGCGTATCAGCCCCAATTCGCCGTATCGAACGTCGAGCGCACCGCCGTGGCGTGCGGAAGATTCTTTCGACTGCTCGTGCTTTCGGGGCACGATCTGGCTGTGTTAATCTTTCCCGGGAAGCGTTCGAGATCTGCAGCTCCGGGATGTGAGCGGTGTGGACGGGCCGAGTGATGGCGTTGGCGGACAGTACACCGCGGACGGATGGGAGGAACACACAGGCGTGAGAATGCTTTGATGCAGATCTTGACGCCAACTATGTGTCACACCTTTCCGATGTCACTGTTGAGAACAGCTGTACATCGCCGACAGATCTACTTCTCCGACCGCATCGGCCGCGATCACGTCTAGTGACGAGATCATGATGTGAGAGACATCTATCTCATGCCTTCCGCGACTTCGGCCACAGCCTTGGTCTTTACGATCGGGCAGAGTATGCGTGTTGGTCACGCCACAGCTGAATGATCGTGGTCCCCGTGACCGTCATGGCACAGATGCAGGAAGTTGTAGTGTCAACGGCGGCCCTGTCATTAACGCGATGTGCATGGCATAGAGACACGCAGTTACAGAGTCAGTGATAGCGCTAACGGCGGCCATATCTTTGACGCGGCGTGCATGAGGCGAGAGCGATCGTCGGCCAGCGCAGAGCGGTTCGGGTTCGCGCTCCACACGCCGAAACCGAGGGATGCAACCGAAACGAGGCCGAAATGAGTGCACGACCGAGACGGCGACCGAAATGAGACCGAAACGAGACCGAGACCGAAACGAGAGCACGGGACCGAAACGAAGCACGAGACGGAAATTGCAGGCGAAGCTGGAGCTGACCGACGTCGAGACCGACTGCGATACCGAGTAGCGCTATCACATGGGGCTCTGAACCGTGGAATGAGGCACGTAGGCAATGAGGATGCGTAGATCTGCGAGATCTGTCACATTAGCCTGGAGTCTATCTGGAGCGTTAGCGCGGCGATCAGCTCATCTACGTCATGAGGAGTTGGAGGTTTGGGGCAAGCGATGTATCGGTGTTGGACCAAGATCAGAGATGGAGATGAGATGATTCTTGGCAGTGGCGGCCAGGAGGTCATCGTGCATCCCAGTAATGCAACTATGTCAATGTGAGAGTGGCAGCCAAGACTCCCAGCCACGATCGCCTTGGCGTCATATACAAGCCTCCAGATGTGCCTATTGTCCACGGTGATCGACGTTGGGAGCTCATCTCGTCGCGTACGTCGCGTACATCGTGTACGTCCAGTGCAAGTGTCATCTGGACGCGAAACGCGAGCTCTACCGGGGGCTGATCTGCAGGACCGGGGAATGACTGCCCGTGGACCTGTGGACCTGTTTCACGCGATCGTCAGGACCCGAGCTGGACCTCTTGATGCTGGAGCCTTGAGATGGATAGCTGAGGTTGACAGTGTGGCACATGCAAGGTGGTTATCTTGAAGGCTGGCAGATCCAGTTCACGGCACGAGGACCCGCGACTCTCGCTGGACCTCATCAATACCTCGGAGTGCCGGCGGTTACCATACTTTCACTGCTGTTCATTCACCAACTTTCCGCTTCCATCCCAAGGTAAACAAGGTAATCACTCGATCGCACTCGAGGAGGACGGGACACCGCCCGATCCGTCCGCGGCAAGGCCGTGGCGGAGAGATACTTGTGAAGTGGATGCAGCAGATGGTGTAAATTTCTGATATTTGCTGGATTACGAGGAATGCTTCGCAGCACCAGCAGTGTGGGTGTGCCAGAGAACGGGATGCGGTGCATGCCATCTCTCCAGCTCCCGAGGTCGTTGTTGTGCACATGTGGGCCGCGTTGGATGTCCGCCGCACCGCTTCCAGGTGGACGGGACGGAGTCTTTCGAGGACTGCAAGTCACTGAGCAAATCGCTGTGACTTTGTGAGGGGACTACCATTACGAAATGAAACGGAAGTGATTAGGAAATATGCTAATAAGATGCTAATTTCGAGTTTGTTATTGATTACACTTATTGTTATGTAATTTTGTTACAACCAAAAAGTCAAAGTGAAACAGGCACAGCTGTCGTGTTCCGTCTGTGCCTCTCTGATCCTCTCTGATCGTCGAGACGAGGTTGAACGGGGTCTGCAACAATTTAATCATGTCAGCCGCTCGACTCATCGTCTGGATGCAGTAATGGCGGGACGCTGCACGGCGCCAACCACATCGAGCAGCAACCACCTGTCCTTCGGTGCCCGCCAGCCTCACCATGTGCTGGCCCGCTTTCCCGTTGTGGCTGCCCGCTCAGGCGTTTGCTTCAAGCGAGTGCGAGTGGTCCGTCTTCGGTTTCGCGTCCCCTTGCAGCAGTCTGACCACTGCGCCGTCAGCCCCGGCTAGTGCAACAATCAATGCTCGCGCCTTCGCTGATGGCTTGCATCTGTTCCAAGTGGCCTAGCGCGCAGCCGCATGGCACGCGCACGATCTATTGTACTGCTCCTCGGAGCCATGCACTGTCCGGTGCGCGAGATGCTTCCGAGGAAACATCGCGACAGCGTCGGGACGTCGAGTTAGTTCTGCTGGGCAGTGCAGGTGCGCGGATTGGGTTGGGCGTGCCTACGGCATCACGCGAGATACGGGGATTGGAGCCTTTGGTCGGTGGTCATGCTCGCGCGGCTCGGCTCTCGCTACGGCACGACTACGGCACCGCACGGCAGTGCTGCCTAGCGCTTGCAGCTCCCAGCCGCGCAGCCACAGCCCGTATGCCGCACTAGTCGCGGGCGGAGACTTAAAAACGAAAAATGCAAAAGCAAAAGCAAAACCGTGCAGAGCAAAACGCCAGAGTGGGATCATGCCGCATGCCGCAAGGGCGACGCGGCCGCGGCTACGTCGAAGCCCAGTCGGGGACATTGGCTTGGCTGCACGCTTACCACTTTCTGTCGCGAGGTCTGGGAGCAGATCCTGGTCGCCGCGCGTCCAAGGTTCTGGCGCGGGTTGCTCGTTGCGGGCCTGCGGGCTACGGGCTGCGGGCCACGGGCTACGGGCTACGGGCCTGCGGGTCGCCCTGCGAGTTACACAGACTGCGAGGTACAGTGCGCGTTATGCGTTGTGCGTCGCGCGTTGCGCGTCGCGGGGGACACCGTAGGCCGTGTGCATTCCTGGGCATGCGGCTTGCCTCGGACGGGGGCAGGGACCAGAAACCGACAGACTGGGACACTGGCAGGCACTGGGCGACGCATGGGGGTTCCGGGCAACAGGTCATGCACAGCGGGGCAGGTTCCCAGCATCCCAGCATCCCAGCGGGCCAGGTGTCGGTTCCGCCGGGTGCATGGGCGACGAGATGAGACTTTGACCGCGTCGGCCCTCGTCTCGTACCCTCGCACCCTCGTACCCTCGACATCAGGTGCACCCCTGGTGTGGCCCCTTGCCTTGTTGCCGACCCATGTCACAGCACGGAGAGTTCGTGGAGTGGACATTTGTTGTAATGCCATGCCATTGCATGCACACCTGAGCACCTTAGTAGCACGCATTACTAGCCTTGCATGCATGTCATTGTATTAGCACCTCGCTTGCTTGCTTTCGCGCTCCACGCCCCGCCCCGCCGCCGCCCCTGCGAGTCTCAAGTCTCGGGGTTGTCTAAAAAGTGTGCGCTTTTGTGTGCACATGAAAGAGAGATTGATATTCTTATTTTGTGCACATTCTCGTCCTCTCCGTCCCATTGTCTTGTGCGTCTCGTCGTCTCGTCGGTCGTTCAAGGTCTTGTCGTTTGACTCCTTTCACATCCCACAAGTCATATAGGCACACCCTTCGCACTACTACAACTACTACCCTCTTGCACTCGTACTCATCATCCCTCGTTCTCCTTTACTTCTTTCTCACTCTGCTCGTCCTCGCTTCTCACTCCCTCACCACCTCGCTTCAATATAACACTCGTGCCCCGACCTCCTCGTTGTCCTTTCGTCCATTTCATCCCGATTTCTCAACGTCGACAATACCATCATCATTGACGCTTCACGGTTGACTCGTCTCCTCACGAGACCGTAGTCGATCACCCGACCTCCACCACCAAACCCCCCTCGTCCACCACCACGGCTTGCCGTCATCATGGGCAGCAATCCCCCAATCAAGTCGATTCCCACTTCTGTCGCCGAGCCCAACAAGCACATTGCAGCCTACCTTCACTCTGTCCGGCCGTTCACGGTCGACTTTGCTAACCGCGGTGTCGAGTACTTTACCCGCTCGCGTGCCGGGGGCGACGTCTTGAGCGAAGAGGACTGGAAACGGGATTACTATGACGTCCCAAACTCCTCTCGTCAGCGGCGTCCACAGATCGTCACATCGGGAGCTCATCACGGGAATCATCACCATGTGAATCCTCCTCACCACCACCCATCCTCATCCTCAAAGCGCGAGTCTATTGCAAAGCCCGGCCCGCTTCCGTTCCCCAGGCGCTACTCGGCTAACCGCGCAACACCCTACATGCGGCGGTCTCTGGATGTCGGCCCACCCTCGTCCTACAACACCAACACACCTATTGATAAAGCCGCCCGCAGGCCCTATGAAACAAGGGATCGTGACGCAAGTGAGTTGTATTTCGAGATCACTAATCCCCCTTGTTCCCCACCTCCTGAACACTGGGTGGTTTGGCTTCCTGAGACGGTGTCTGAGAGAAATGTCACATCATGGGCATCTTGGAGAACTGTGAAATCGGAACTGAACTAACACCAAAGCAGTCGCATCGGTCGTCGATTCAGAAGTCTTTGGATTCCATCTCCAGAATGCACTGCATCGGGCCGCCACCGGAACCCAGAAACGCCTGCCCGCCCTGCCCATTAGTCCTCCTCCTGAGACCAAGCCGACCACCAACACCTCAAATGCCGACGCCCGGAGGGAGAGGGAGTCGCTTCGTCGCTCGGTCCCTACAAAGAATGCGAATGCTGTCGGGAATGGCGTCAAGCTCGATGCCCTCCAGGTCGCCATGCAGCGTCCAAGCCGCTTATCAGTGAGTAGGCCCAAATGGCTCGATTCAATTGTCTCGCCCATTTCCCTTTGAACATTCCCTGATATCCTGATGTTTGGTGTGCCCACTCGTTTTACTGACACGCCTTTGCAGCTGCCCCGTAGTGGTATCCTCGCGCGCGGCGTCATGTCTCAACCTGTAAAGGTCTCGTCGCCCTACAACAGTGAGTACAGACGCAATTGTGACACCACGACCACCTCTTGCGCTCGCATTGTGACAAATCTAACGCCCCTAGGTCACTACGAGATCGATCCCATGCAACACGACAACAACGCCGCCTTCTCACAGCAGCCGCAGCAGCCGCAGCACCAGGCCGTCGGCCCCACTGACCTCCACCCCCACCACCACCCTGGTTCGCGACGCATTGTATCGTACGGTGCCACGTCGCCGTACTCCGCCGAGTATGCTGTGGCGTCTGCACGATCCGCGCCATGGTCGCCTTGGGTCGATTCTCCTGCGTCACAGCAGCAGATTAGCCGGTACGGAATCATGGGCCCCAACAGCCCTCAGTGGATTGACGAGATTGGTTCGCTCTATGGCCTTCACAGTGGTACCGACGATCGTCCCGCAGAATACTGGTACCCCTCGCCCGACACCCATACTCACCAAGGTCGTCCCACGTCGCTCAATGTCGACGTCGACACCCGGCGCTACGGCCGTCCTGTTTCTGCACCTTTACCTGAAGGACGCTACGACACAATCCCCGAAGGCTCCGCCATGTATGGAAGCCATCACCTGGAAGCATCACCGCCCAGCATGACCAAGATGGGGTCCCTGTCCCCTATTGCAGGTGGTACCAGCGGTGGCGGTGACGGTAACTGGGGCCCTCGGTCAGACAGCCACAACGGCGGTGGCGGCCACCCCACAGACTGGTCCATGCCGCCACCGATTCAAGTGCATGGGTACAGCTGGCGCTCAAACGACCCTGTTACACCAGTTAGCCCTTCTGAGGAAGTCATCACCTTTGGATGGGCCCCGGCACCCGTCGCCACCCCCAAGTCGTCCGGACTCCCGTCCGGGCTCTCGGCGCTCGAGCACTACTACTGGCCTTCGAGCGCTGGCGGTCTCAGTGGTGCGGCCAAGCGCGAGTCGTCGCTTCCCGCCCTTAACACCCTCTCGCTCCAGTCACCGCCCCCCTTCTCGCCATACTTCCCCTCGCCGTCCGACTATGGCCGCGAGGTCCACGCGCAGATGTACTAAATCAGTCACGCCGCAACGCAAAAGCGGACAAGCCACGACAATAGGAAAAGAATAGCAACAACAAATACTACAGTACAACCATCCCATGACCATCACCACACACCACACGAATAAACACCACTACATACCCCCGCATCGACCACCCCGTACCACCACCAGCACGTCCCGCACGGCTACCATACGCCCCCATGTCATTATCCATGTGTATTGCACCACCTAACGCCCTAGGACACTTTTTTTCTGCTTATTATACACACTTTTTCATCTGTATCATGTTGATCACATCACTCCAGCACCACACACTGCGCTTTCAGGCGCTCGCTCTCCTGTATCAAGCCCTTGGGCAAGGGTCCCCGTTCTTGTCATGAATGCATAGCCAATACAACAATGCTGCCCGGTAGCTGATCAGAAGCAAGGACCGAATTTGAGTTGAGGATGAGTGAAGCGGGGGAAAGTGGGCGGAATGGGCGGCAATGACGGAGGGGCCAGGGTGAATTAAAGCTAGGCGGAAGGCGGTTCAGGCGGCGCCAAGGGAGGTGCGTCGGTAGAGCTCGGTGCCTACGTTCCAACGGTGCGACGGTTTCGCGTCTCAGCGAGCGCACGGCGCATCCGACGGAAACCCAGACCCGTTGTGCGAACCAAGATCACATTAGCCCATAGCGGCGGAGACAGAGAATAATAACAATGCAGATCGTGAGGTCGTGGGATGACAGATGGATGTCTATCAATGCTTGCGGAGGGGGGAATGAATGGGGCTGGGTGTGTGAAGTTGTGGTTTGGTGCGATAGACGGTGTGGTCAAGATCATGTCCCTACTCGAGCGCACTCGCGGTCAGCCGGCCAATCTCGGCATCGAGCTCGGCGAGCGCGGCGCCGAGGCTGCGCGCGTCGTCGTACTTGCGCTGCGCATTCGCTTCGACAATGTACGATCTGGGGTCAGCTAGTCTTTGGACGGTCGCTTACTCTAGCTGGGCCTGCTGCTCGAGGAGGGGCTGGAGCTGGCGCGCGACCTCGTCGGCGCGGTCGTCGTGCACGCCCTCGGCGCGGAGGACGTCGGGGAGGCGCGTCTCGACGACGACCATGTGCTTTGCCTTTGCGGCGGCGAGCGCGCGCTCGAGCTTGGGCACCTGGTGGACCTGGACCATTGCGCGGGCGAGGAACGTGGCGGCGCCGCGCGCGAGCGTGGCCTGCACGGTCGCCTGGGACCCGCCGTCGGCGCACGGCAGCGCCGCGATGCGCTTCGCCACCACGTCGTACTGCGCCAGCATGGCGATGAGGTGCTTGTGCTGCGTGACGAGGTCGGACATGTCAATGTCCTCTGGGTGCTCGTCCTTTTCTGTCTCGAGTTTCGCCTTGACGGCGACGAGCTCGGCGGAAAAGTCGGGCAGCTGCGACTCGATCTCGGCCTGCAGCGAGCGGAGGGCGACGTACAGCCGCTGAAAGGGGGTGACGCGCGCGCGGTCAGCGACGGTCTGTTTGCGGCTCACCACCGCCCAGCAGTCGCGGCACACGCGCACGCCCTTGACCTGCACCTCCTGCGGCTGCTGGGGCAGCGGCGTGGACGCGCCAGAGTGCAGCGACGAGGACGCCGACGAGCGCCGTGTCTGTGGTGGCGGGCGCGGGCCGCCGCGCTTGGCCCTAAATGCCGAGGCGGGGTCGGACGCCGCGCGGTCCCCGTCGTCGAGCGACATCCAGCCCACAAACCCTTCGTCCACCTCCTCGCCCCGGCCCGAGCGGTAGTCTGCGACCAGCAGGAGGGAGCACTTTTCCCGGCGCGTCCCTGCGGGCAGGGTCGGGTCCTCGTTCTCTGTTCCCTCGCCAGCACCGAATACCTGCATCTGCACCGCGAGCAGTGTCGGCGGCGTGGGCGGGAGCGAGCACACGATACGTCCACACAGACGGCAGTGGTGTTTCCGGTTCGATATGGAGAAGCCTGCCGCGCAGATCCGGCATTTGCGCACGTCGGCGTCGTCCTCCCACTTTACAATCGTCTGCTCTGCCGCTATGGGTCAGCACGCGACCGCACACTATCACTCACCTCGCTTCCGCGCCTCCTCGGGATTCGGCCCGGCGGCCATCTTGAGCCCCTTCCACACCTCCTTGGGGTTGATGGCGTCAAAGTCCATGGATAACAAGCTCGTCTTGCGCTGCGTGGTCGGCTGGGGCAGGGCGGCCATGGGGCGTGTCTGCGTCGCGGGGTTGAAGTGCAAGTCGACGAGCTTGGCCCAGCGTCGCCCGAGCCGTCCCTCTTCCTTTTCCCGATCGCCCGCGCGGAACTTGCGCTCCATGAGGAACTCGGCCGTGCGGTCGTGCCGCACGCCGCTCGGCTGGAACCCAATCTTGTACGGCATGCCTGCTGCGCGGACGTGGGCGGACGAGACACCAGTGGACGCGCCAAGATTTATTGCCCCAGTGGACGACGAGCGGACGTGGCCGTGGTTGGGGCTGTGGACCTGCGCGCCCTGGTGCGACCCCCTTCGCGCGTGGCCCTTGCCTGTGCTTGTGCTCGCGCTTGCGTTATTACCCGGGGATACGGGGTGCGGCACTGGCGATGCGGGACTCGACAGCGCAGCGCCGGGCGCGGGGAAGGTCGAGCTGCGCACAAAGCCTCCGCCTACGGGAGAAGTGATCGGGCTTGCGAGATTGTACTGTATGCTCGTGGTGGACGCGGACGGCTGGTGTCCGAGCCGTGACGCATTCGCCGGTCGGGGGATACTGCGGCCATTTCCCGGCGGCGGGCTGGACGTTGGCAGCGGCGTGCCCGCCGCGGCAGTCGCGGCCGACACGACCGTCGCGAACGAGTCGCGCCTCGACGTGCGCGAGTTGGCGCGCACGCGCGCCTCGGGCGGCGAGCCGACAAACGACCCCGGGCGACTGCCGCTGCTCCGCATAAAGCCATTCACCTCCTGGCCGACTGTGCTCGCGACGGTGGCGACGCCCGAGAGCGTGGACGTGATGAACTCGCGCGAGCGGCCCTCGCCGCGGGGCGCGAGTGCCGCGAGCCACTGGGATGCGCGCTCGGCGGCAATCTGCGCCGCGCCGCCGCCGGTGGACGCAGACGACTGTGAGCGCTGCCTGCCCTGCGGCGTCGGGCTGGCGTTGACGCTCGGCGTCGCGGAGAGAGTCGACGTGGATGCCGCAGTGGACGAACCGGGCGATGTGCCGAGGAGCGCAAACGGCGGCGCGAGGTGGCTGGATGCATTCGATGCCGTGCTGGCCTTCACGCTGTGTGGTGCGGGCGAACGCACCGTCGACGCAGAGTGCCCCGAGTGCGTGCTGTAGCCCGAGTTGGTCGACATGCTCAGGCTCGTCGAGCGGACAGACGTGTTCCCCACCGTGGCGCTGTTGCTCGTCGTGCTGTTCACGCTGCTGTGCCCGAACGCGCGCCGGTTCGCTGGCGGTGCGGGCCCGGCACCCGGGCCGACACCTGGGCCGGGGCCGCTATCGCCTGCATATGCAGACGGCATGGTGTGGGGATGATATGGTGAAGAGGAGTGGTTGTGGAGTGAGTAACGGAAAGGTGTGATGGATGACAAGGCGGCGGCGACATCACTGCAAGCAATCGTCAGCGTAGGTCCACCTGGCTGCACTACCGTACTACCGTACGAGCACCAGTCGGTCATACCCACCCACATACCCACACTTGGCGGCATGCGTTCAGCCAGATTCAGGCACCATCTATCATCGCAATCGTCATTCCACTAATATAATACGATTTCAAGCCAATTAGGATTTACATTTGATCCCGCTAATCAGTTTGAAGACATCGTGTGGCCCAGACCTATCGATCGGCGAGTTTTTCTGATTTCTGAACAAGGTCTGCTGATATCCTCACATCCCCTCATCAACCTCAACGGCCTCAACCACGACACGCGCAGACACCATGGGCCGCTCCGCAAAGATGATGAAGCGCCCGACGCAGAAGCAAAAGGCCGTGAGCAAGATGGCCAAGGCGGCGTCCAAGCCTGTGCCCGTCCCCGTCGTGGAGAAGGTCGAGGAGGCGGCCGCCGTCGAGGGCGGCAAGAAGAAGCGCAAGACGCTGCGCGCCAAGGCCGACAAGGTGGGTTGTGCGAGAGATTGGGCTGACGGGGCAGAAGGAGAAGAAGTAGCGAAACGCGAGTCCAGCGATGCGGTTCGCTTTCACCTCGGTCTTGGTCTCTTCTTCATCACCAGCATGGTCACTCGCTCGTCCGCATGACGACTCTCTCATTGCATTTCTGTTGTACAGCCGATGTACGGTCTCCTGCCACATACAATCTCTTTCTCATTTGTGCCTCTCTACTTCTCTCTCGCACACCGCCATGCTGACCGTGACCGCACTCGAATCCAAAACATGCAGACAGCAGATGTACAACAATCACAGCGAGAGGGCAGCGCACGGCTGCCATGCCAGACAATGATGTATAGATAACAAGACGTGTCGGGTTCCATCACTCCTAGGCGAGCTTGGTGGCCTTGGACTGGATCCAGATACGGTACATCTGGATCTTCTCCTTGCGGTTGACGAGGAGACGGCGGTCCTCTGCGAGCTGGTGGACCTGGAACATGCTGGCGTTACTGCTTCCGGTGCTCTCGCGGGGGGCGGCGGTGAGCATGCTGTCGAGCTCCTCCTTTTCGAAGAAATACACACGCGTGCCGTCGCCGCGGATGTAGAGGTTGGGGACGTCGAGGAGGCGCGCGGCCTTGATGCGCAGCTGCGCGAGGTCGTGGCGCGCATAGTCGCGGATCAGCAGGATGCCTCCGGGGCGCAGCGCGGTGTAGAGGTTGTGCAGGGCCTGCTCCCACTCGTCGGGGTGCAGCGCGGACAGCACGTAGATGACGCTGAGCACGTCGACGGTTCCGGGCTCGACGCCCTCGGGGAGCGAGTAGTCGACACCCGAGCCCTCGGCGGGCTTGGAGGTAATGTCCCACACGGCGGCGTGCATCTCGCCAATACCGTGCTCGGCCTTGGGGTACAGCGGGCTCTTCTTGACGACCGAGACCGCGACCGACGAGTAGTCGGTGGCGACGATGCGCAGGTCGGGGTTCTCGTTGTGCATCAACAGCGGAAAGACGGTGTTACCCGCGCCGCAGCCGACCTCGAGGATCGTCTTGGGGCCGACATCCGGCTCGCAGCACGCGACGAGCTCCGGAAACTCGAGCGGCAGCCAGCGGCGGTTCTTGAAGAACTGGTCCTGGTGGTTGTGGTAAAACTTGTTCCAGTGCGACGCCGGCTTGTCATTGTACTTTCCCGGCTCGAGGACGGGGTTGGACGCGTGCTTTTCGAGAATCTCCGCCGCGCGCTCCTGGAAGTTGTCCGGCAGCTCGACGTGGTCCCTGCAAGTGTTAGCACACGTCCACCAAGATATCTCTTCTTCGTCCTCTACTCACCAGGCGTTGTTCGAAAACACATCGTCGTCCTCCTGCAGCTTGCGCGCGCCAAACGTCGACCCCCGCGGCGGGCCATTGGGGTTGATCCACTTGTCGATAACGGATTTGCGGAGGTTGGACGGCCCGGGGGTGGGGCACACATCGCCCTCGGCGCCCACGCCGTACACGGGCGTGTTGGCGCCGGGCGTGTCGTGCGGCGTGTCGATTGGGGTGGAGGTCTCGGACATGGTAGCAATCGGGCGCGCGGGACGAGCAAAGAGTGTAGTGAGTAACGGTGTGCGTGTGCGCGTGCGAGTTCTTGTGCTCGGGGATTGGCGCACGAGCATGGGATATGGGTTGCGGTTCGCCGATGCGAGAGGTGGGGAGAGATGCGCGATGCGCGATGCGCCATGGCGATCGCTCTCGGCGCGGGCGTCAACTTTTTTTGTGCCCGGCGCGGGAGGGCGCCACGTGACTTGCATGAGATTCATCTGGGCCGCTTCCGGATTTCTATTAGACTAAGTATCAATTAGGATCTGAGGATGAGCCTAATGAACTACACATTAGGAATACAGTGTGAGAGACGGAGATTAGCATGTTTACGTAAGATGTAATCAATGGTCAAGGCGACAGCCGCTGCAGAGATGTCAATAGCGGGGACAGAGCAAAGTTGAGCCGTCGCAAGACGCGTTGTGCACAGATATATAGCCCTGCGTATGAGCTCTGGCAGAGTCCGCCACGGACATCGACGGGCACGCCGAGATCAATCCAAGCTCTCAGTTGCCTGAAGGGAGACAGAGCTACAGTGTCGGCCAAACCGCGTGGGCACAACGCTGCAGCAGAGAATTAGCAGCTTACCAGCCCATCCACCTGCACTCGGGATTCTGCCGCAGAACGCCGACGCGCCGAAGCCAGCCTCCACTTTATCATTACTTATCTATTCAAAAATCGAAATTGTCATGGGAGGGAGAGGGAGGGAGGGGTAGGGTATAGAACGCATGGATCCAGAGTCTGTCAGGCCAGAGCGCCAGAGGCAGAGGCTGCTTGCTTGGACCAGTACCGCTCACGTGAATAGGGCCGCTCGACCATCGCATGCCTCGGCAGGGCAAGTCGCGGCACTCAGGACATAACTGCAGGACATTGCAGGAAATTACCGCCGATTTTCGAATCTGGCTTGTGGCCGTTTCGAATCTCACCTCGGGCGCGGTGGTGGTTTGGTATGTTTGGCGCTGGATCGGTAATTGTGCGCTGGTGCAGATGTGTCTATCTAGGTCCGACGAGGTGGTCCATGCACGTCGGTCTCGTACTCGCCTGCTGCGGTGATTGAGTGTTGTCTTGTCGTGAGAGTGGCAGATGAATCGGTGGCAGATGTAAGCCAGTGGCATGATCGGCGCGTCGAGATCTACAGAGTGTTTGTGGCAGTCTTCTGATGAACGTCGCTGCTCATTTGGCCGAAGACGCGTCGGATCTTGGGCACGAGTGCGAGCAGCGCGGGCTGACCGGAGCGACCAGAGAGATCTATGTTGATGCTGCCTAGTCGGAGTATTGGCTTACACAATACTCTCCTCACGGCGATCAATGCCATCGATTGCATGCCGCTCGCCATCGTCCAGGTCTCGCTCACCACCACCCCCTCCCCTCCGCCACTCAATCATCATCTCCACTCGCCACAACCCACGACCGCCATAAATTAAAGCCATGTTATGCCGGCGGCAGTTGTCTCTTATTTTCCTGCAAAAATGCTCAGGACCACGATGTTGGCTTTGGCTCGAACGGCACTGTACGGTGTTATTCGCTCTTCCACTCGACGGTGGTTGGAACCAAATATTCAAATGGCACACTGAACAGCGAGAATTCGAATAGAGGGAGCAAATAATCTGTACGGCCGATCAATTCCGGGCCTTTCAGAATTGTAATAGGAATTAGGATCGTCGCTTGCCAGAGGCAGATCTTTCAAATGGAACTCTTGTCTCTATTAGGACAGGGTCCAGCGACAGAAACGAAAAAAAAAAATCTACCTGGTGCCTGGATTTGGCTGGCTGGCAGTGTGTGTGTGCCATACAACTGTTTTCCCTGAATTCAGCTTGCTACAGCCTGCCTGCAGCTGCCTGCCATCGTCATCACATTTTGAGCACAAGCACGAGAGCACCCAGGTACCCAGGCCCGCTGCTGGCCTGCTCGCTCCCACCCAGCACACTGGCATTGCTGCCGCAAACTCTGCGTTCTTGCTCTCTCACTCAATTTCCTCATCATCTCTTCATCCTCTCTCCCTCTCTCTCCCCCTCTTCTCACCACCTAATCCCTCGTCCACAATGCTCTCCGCCTCGGTCCGTGCCTCCACCTCGGGTGCCCTCCGCGCCGCTACCCGCCAGGTTAGTAGTTTTTATCAAGTTGTTTGCTAGCACTGGATGTGCGCGCTGTGCACTGCGTGCCCACCAGCAACAACAAATTTGACAACCACCCGACATCTCTCTAACATTGCAGCGCGTCCCCGCCGCCCGCTCCCTCGCCACCCTCACCGACGAGCAGCGTGTAAGTCGTCGCGTTTAGACTTGTCGCCGTGCCCCGCTGACCCCTCCAGCTTCCGTCCAAGTTTGGCGGTTAGTATCTCGCATCTCATTCCGCGGTGTCCCACCAGAGGCACCGTGATCGATCACCACCGTGTTTGTGTAACCCCTACTCACACTGCAGGCAAGTACACTGTCACCCTCGTCCCCGGTGACGGTATCGGTCCCGAGGTCGCCGAGTCTGTCCAGGAGGTCTTCTCGGCCCTCAAGGTCCCCGTCGAGTGGGAGCAGTACAATGTTACCGGCGAGAACCCCTCGGACTCGCTCTTCCAGGAGGCCATGGAGTCGCTCACCCGCAACAAGGTCGGACTGAAGGGTATCCTCTACACCCCCATGGCCCAGACCGGCCACAACTCGTGGAACGTTGCCATGCGTCAGACTCTTGACATTTACGCCTCGGTTGTTGTCTGCAAGACCCTCCCGGGCTTCCCCACCCGCCACGACAATGTCGACTTTGCCATTATCCGTGAGAACACTGAGGGCGAGTACTCTGGTCTCGAGCACCAGTCGTACCCCGGTGTCGTCGAGTCGCTCAAGGTCACCACCCGCGCCAAGGCCGAGCGCATTGCCCGCTTTGCTTTCGACTTTGCCATCAAGAACAACCGCAAGAAGGTCACCTGTGTCCACAAGGCCAACATTATGAAGCTCGGTGACGGTCTCTTCCTCAACACTTGCAAGCGCATTGCCGAGGAGGAGTACGGCCACACTGGCATCAAGTTTGACGCCATGATTGTCGACAACGCCTCGATGCAGCTCGTCTCCAAGCCCCAGCAGTTTGACGTTGTTGTCCTCCCCAACCTTTACGGAAACATCATCTCCAACATTGGTGCCGGTCTCGTCGGTGGCCCCGGTGTCGTTCCCGGATGCAACTTTGGCCGCGAGTACGCCCTCTTTGAGCCCGGATGCCGTCACATTGGCAAGGACATTATGGGCAAGAACCGCGCCAACCCCACCGCCCTCCTCCTCTCCTCGACCATGCTCCTCCGCCACCTCGGCCTCGAGGAGCAGGCCAACATCATTGCCGGCTCCATCTACGACGTTATCGCCGAGGGCAACCACCGCACCGCCGACGTCGGTGGCACCACCACCACCACCGAGTTTACCAAGGCCGTCCTCGACAAGGCCATGGCCTAAGTACCCCGATCACACCCCCCCCGTGTCGGATAGCTGTAGCATGCATCTGTGAATTAGACGATCGGGCGCCGGCAGCTATCCGCCAGCACGACCGGACACGGCCAGGACGAACCACGATCGCGACGGATCAGACTAGATTTACACCACAAAAAGGATGTATGCAAATAATAATGACCACGAGGGTGCACTGAAGCGGGAGCGAGATACTGACTGGA
Organism: Apiotrichum gracile; assembly: GCA_001600335.1. Lineage (NCBI taxonomy): Eukaryota > Fungi > Basidiomycota > Tremellomycetes > Trichosporonales > Trichosporonaceae > Apiotrichum > Apiotrichum gracile. Next base: position 2,579,734 of record BCJO01000003.1, on the reverse strand, counting down.
GTGACACTGACTGACGAGCGATACGCCGTCCACCTGGGTGTATGTCTGCATAGTCTACCTCTACAACGCGAGCTTGTCGAGCCCCTCGCGCGCCGCCGCCTCGCCGTCGCCGAGTTTTAGGACATGCACCTGGCGCCCGAGCCCGGGCCAGGGCTTGCCCCGTGTGCGCGAGCTCGAGCGCTGCTTGAGCGCCGGCCGGCCGTCCGGGCCGACAGCAGGCGCGGCGGCGGCAATCTTGCCGAGCGCGGCGTAGACAAAGTTTGCGTCTGTGAGCGGGGACAGGTCGTCGCGTTTCTCGAGCAGCTGCAGTGAGCACAAACCACCGTGCAGACGTACAGCCTTGACATCGTCGTAATCCGCCTCGAGCCCCGACGTCTCGCGCACGACCTCGCCGCTGCCAAACGCGTGGAAGACGCGCACGTCAAAGATGCGGAACAGCACATTGTCCACGCGCACAAAGAGGCGCGCGAGCACAAAGAACGCGTGCGGCATGACGCGGATGCGCACGTTGAGGATACTCTCGCCGTTGTCGTGCAGCTCGTCCTCGAAGAGCGCGACGTCGTCGTAGAACAGAATACGGTCGAGCACCGGGTCCTGCCGCGCCAGCAGCGGGAGCGGGATGCTGTGTGTTGTGCTCGGGGCGAACTGCTGTCAGCTGCGAGGCTTATCTCAGCTCACGGATGCACCAGACGTGTGCCCCGCGTACGTCGTCGAGAACGTCCAGTCGTGCGGGCGCACGGGCTTGGTGCTCAGCGGCACGTCCGAGAGCACGCTCGTGGCGGATCTGCAGTCAGCACGCGCAGCGAAGCGCAGCGCCAACCTACCTTCCCTTGGACCACGTCTCCGCCATGGACACGAGCACGCCCCCGCCGACGCGCTCCTCCCACCCCTCGCCGGTGGCCACACACCCGAGCGCGCTCATGGTATCAAAGCGCAGCACCACGCCCGACGCATGCCGCAGCTCCAGCGCGTTGTTCCCAAACGTCATTTCCGGCAGCGGGAGGCCGAGCGCGCGCTCCGCCGCCTCCACTGCCGCATTGGCGAGGATTGGCGCTTTCGTGCTGCTAGTCACCCAGTCGGCGATGCGCAGCGTCGTGCGCGGGCCCGACTCGGTGAGCGTGTGCGGGATCGGTGGGGGGAAGGCGGCGGCGTGTGGGGCGTGCGGGGCGTGCGTCGGAGCGGAGGGGGCCGCGGTGGGGGCGGTGGGGGCCGCGGGGCGCGGAGGCGCGGTGGTCGGCATGGCGCCGGGTGCTCGTGTCGGTTCCATCGCGGATTAATGATGGGTTGCGAACGTTGAACGTTGTTCAGTTGCGGACCTTGGACAACGACGAGGTGCGCCGATATCCGTCATGGGCGGGAGCAAATGTCGGGGCCCCGTGGCCGAAGTGGCGCCCGTGCTTTGGCGGTGTTCGCGCTCCGAGATCGTAGAGATGCTAGCAATCTCGTGGAGTCTTTGGCAGTGCGCCGCAGTGGGTGGCCAGTGGCCTGTGGGGCGTCGACGCTCATGCCTGTCGTCGCTGTTCTGCCGCTGCTGTGCCACTGCCATTCTTCAGGTCCTCGTTGCCACTCTGAACACAACCTGCACACACTCAGACACACGCCACATGGCGCTCGCTATGCCAAGTCAGTTCTGCTTCAAGCTTGCGTGACTCCAATGGAACGAACACCGGAAACTCCCACTGCAGCTCATCGAATGTCATGTTTCATCAGATGGACAGAATGGTACTGATATGGAGGCATGGGAATGGGCGAAACAGATATGAGCGCACGTGCGAGTGATGGAGTGGAGGTGGAGACGGCGAGCGAGGACAAGAACCGGAAAGACAAAAGAAGAGCAAGAAGATACCCGCGGAAAGGTATGGAGGTGATGACGGACAAAAACCAGAACGGGGGAGGAGGTCGTACAGGGGTACAGGCAGTGGTACAGCATGATAGAGAGCGTGGCGTGAGGATGTTGGGGATGTGGTGGATGTGGTGGATGGTCGTGAGGATCGACTGGGGTGGAGCGGTGAGGTATCGTGTGTGGCTGCTCACATCACGATACAGCTGCACCCGCCGACCTCCTCCTCGCCGTGTGCGGCGGAACGGGTCGACCCGCGCGTGTTGTTACGGTGAAGCGAGTGTTTCTTCGTGTCGCCTGCAGTGTGAGCAAATACGATGACGTGCAGAGGGAGAGATGAGGGGGCGCAATGGTGCAGCCGCCAGATCTGAATCACAAATTGATATTCTTCTCCAGTATTCGAGCAACACGGAGACGACGTCGACGGCCATTTTCGACGGCCGTAGCGCCTCCACCTGGCCCAGTGTCACAAGTGCTGCTCCCAACCGAACTCACCGTCTTCTCCGCCCCTGATAGAGAACGAGCGAACCGAGAGATGGATAGCCGTCGGCGTCGCCTTGCCCCCGATAGGAAGGTTATTTGCTGCGTTGTCAGTATCCAGATTCAAAGCTAAAGGGCAAGCGAAGCGAGAACGGGCGGCGCATGACGGTCGTACGGCTGTCCGGCTGTGAACTGTGCAACAGCCGCCGCGTCATAAACGCCCCCGTGCTTCCCCGGCTCGGATTCACTCACCTGCCAGCGTCGATTCGTCGCTCAGAACCCGCCCGGCGTGCAGGACGCGAAGCCACGATGGAGCGGGGGGCTGGGCCGGAGACGTCCATTCTGGGAGTCAGCAATCGGTCTTATCGGTGCGAAGGAGAGAGAGCATGCAGCGGCTCAGGTTCATGGAGAGCCTTGGAAGCGCAGGAGAAGGGTCATGCTGGCCGGTATAAGGATTCGAGAACAGTGCAAGGTACACCGCCAACAACGTGTCCTCTCGCCGCCGCCGCCCGCCGCCCGCCGCGCACCCTGCGCCGCCCCGCCACACCCCGCGCACCCCACCCACTCGCCACTCACCAGACGGCCACATGCTCCAGATGAGCTCCTTGACCCTGCCGACGGTCGTCTCGGGCTCAAACGAAAAGGTATGTGATTGCCCCGAAATGATGAGCACGCGGAGATGCACCTGTGCGTCAGCGGGGAGGTGAAGTTGGGTGTGCGTGGAGTTTTGTCTGTAGGCCCACAGCGTAGCAAGTGCGCCGTATGCAGCACGCAGACGCAGCACGCAGACGCAGCATGCAGCGGAGTCACGGAGACGAGTCGGGACGTACCATTTGGGCATCCGTTTCTGACATTGTGGGCAGAGGAATCGACGTTATCAACGTAGAGTTTGTTGCGTGTGTGCTTGTGTTCGTTATTCGTTGGCCACCGATACCGATGTGCCGTCTCGTGATAGCACTGAGGAGATGTAGAGAGAGCAAAGATGAGAGCCGACAGCAATGTCGAGATAGGACGTCGACGGTGGAACAGCAAACGGTGGGCTGCTGCGCAGTGCCAGAGTGTGCCAGTGTGGGGTGGATGTGCGCACTTGATCACTGATGCTTTGGATGCTTTGGATGCTTTGGATGTGGGGGCTGGGCAGGCACGCACCAAACGAAAGCGGGGCCGTGTGGAGAAACCTACGGCTTGCTGTATTCCAATTTTGCCTCGTTTCCAAATGTCATGATCCGGCAAGTGGGCGGGAACGCATGCATGGCTTGCCTCCCGCAGGCCCGCAGCAGAATAGCCTGGCGCTCGCTTGGCCGACGCCAGCACCAGCGCGCCGAGGCCGAGGCCGACGTACGCAGCAGAAGCCACAAGCCACGAAAATGCCCAGCATGCTCAGAGATCAATAGCAGCTCCACTGTGGCGTCTAATCTTGGCGCTGCGCCGCCAAGAGCCCAAGAGCGGGCTATCGGCGTCTTGGGCTTTGTGCCATTGCTCTCGTCCAGCATCCATGTCCCTTCACAGCAGCTCGAGGAAAGCAAGAAGTCCAAGACCAAGCGGATACAGAACTACAGCAGATCCCATTCCGACCATCACAATGCGCATGACGCTTGCAGAGATGCGAGACATTATCCTAAGGCGCAGCGGCGTCAGGTGCAGCTGATCACCTGCTTGTGGGAGTCATGAGTCGTTCTCGTCCCATCGCGCAGACGCACAGTTCTGCACAAACTGACAAGACTTGCACAACGCAGCTGACACGATCATTTGTGCGCATGACGGAATGAAACAGTGCAGTCAACACGTGCGCCGCGGGGAATGGATAGCACATCATCCATCCCATATGCTCAGCTTCGTCTGCGATTCTGAATGTTGAACCTCGCTGCTATAGCTCTGAGCTCAGAGACCGTATCTCTGCAGAGATGCAGATCTCACTCGTAGCACAACCGCACACCCAGCGGGGCCCCACCTCCACCACACTATCTGACCATCCCAAGCGCAGCTAGCACCCGCCACTCATGGCTAACCGTATCGTGCACGATTGGAAGCCGGGATGAGGGTCTGAGGCCCCGGCAGAGTGGTAGCATGCAGTTCAACTCCTTCCGAGAGGTTTTCCGCACCGGGTGTGCTAATTGGGCATGTCCGGCACGGAAGGATGGTGCTATTTTCACCGCTGTTCGGCGGGCATGAACATCAGATGCAAAGGTGGTACCACTTCTGCATCATAGAGACATTACTTAGACCTCCTGCCTGGCACTCCTCCACGTCCAGCCTTCTGTTCCTCGAGCAGGCGGTGTTGGCCCGAGACAGATCTGAATACGTCCGGTGATCGGTGCATAGGCATGTGGCATCGTAATGACGTCTATATCTGAGCAGATAGGTTGTGTCGACTGTGTCGGGTGCGTCATGCCCGACGTCGAAAGTCCCGCTGCAAGTGCCGCTGGAATGCAGAACCAGTCCAGCAGCTCGGACGGTAAATCTCAGGACTGTGAGCCTCCGGTAGAACAAATGGGGTTGGAGGCAGTCCCAATAAGCACCGCAGCTCGGGATACGTTACAACGGGGCGCCTCGGGCTGTCGAGGTCGTAAGTGTCGCGTCCCGATGTCGCGCTCGCCGCACTCTGCCGCTGGCAGGGCGATCGGTATCCAGCGACTGCGTGCGTTTATCGCCATCTCTGCTCGCTGTGCCGGCTTGTCCATCGCTCCGGCTACAGCAAGTTACACGTACTGCGCAGTATACACCGTCATCGCCGAGCGGCGCACGTGGTTCGCCCAGCCCTAATGTCAGCACGACCATGAGTACTGCTTACGGGATACTGCGCGCGCGCCCAGAGCACGATGCGGTCCCCGTCGCGCGCGGCGCGCACGAGGGGGTGCGTCGCGTCGAGGATCACGCGGTGGGACTTGAAGTACTGCCCGGCTGCGAGTCAGTAAGACAAAGTGGGGTAGCTGATAGCGTGTAAGTGTACTCACCAACGACATTGTGCTGGATGCTGCACCGCGAGCTCGGGATCTCCTCGCCGTCGCGCACGAGCGAGAGCTCGAACCACGAGAAACTCCCGTTGTATGTTCCTGCCGTCAGCAACCTGGGCCATCTGGTATTGAGTCCAGTTTCTGCTCACCGTAGTTGCGCTGGTCCGTCACCCACCCCTGGTCGCGGGAGAACATCTCGACGACGAGCGCGCGGACCCACGTCGTCTGCAGGCGGTTTCCGTCTTTATCCACCTCCTCGTCCTCCCCGCTGTCCCCGCCCTCTTCTCTGGCCCGCTTGGCCCTCGCGCGGCGCGCCTCGTGCTCACACCCCACCGCCCCGCTGGCCAGCACCCACACGCGCCCCGGCGAGTCCATGACCTCGAGGCCCGGCACCTCGTCCTCCTGCCCATTGCCCCAGTCGACGCCGCGCGCCCCGCGGCCGGCGGTATCGGTGGCATACACGGAGAGGTCCTTTGTGCATTCGCGCCGGCACGACTCCCACACGTGCGCATATTCCAGCACGAGCTGGACGAGCTCGAGCGGCAAGCGGTGCGCCAGCGTCGCCTGGATGGCCGCCACGCGCCCACTCGTCACGGCGTGGATGTGCGAAGTCGGCCCAGCGCGCGGCGTGGTGAAGTACGATGTCAGGTATTCGGGGAGCGAGGGCTGCGGGGGGCGGTCGTCCGGGTCAAAAGTCGTCGATTGTGTCGCGCCCATGGTTGATGGTGTGGTGTTGAGTGGTGATGTCGACGATGTCGTCGATGTGTCGACGATTACAAGTCGGACCTGGCGATTGTTGAGTGGCGATTCGCGTCCGAGGTTTATCCGAGGTGTCGCTTCATGATCGGCGGTGTGCTGCATCCGGTGCTTCGTCTCTGCCTGACTGCACGATAAGCGCTGTCCATTGCTGGTTTCTCTTGCGCCGAGCTCGACGACAATGCTGACTCAGACCGAGACCGAATGCAGCGTGCAGAGCTCAGCTCGCAGTAGTCGAAATGTATGGCCGCATATAGCCGACCGAGCGGGCCAGTGGGATCGTCATGTTTCGAAACCAAGAATAAAAACAACCTCCTGATTCTCCACTTTACACTTTCTTGCACACCGTCATGACACCCCCACTGCGCGCCCTGCGCGCCCTGCGCGCCACACTCCGCACACGACCCAGCATACGAGCACTCTCCACCACCACCCCGCGCGCGCGCGACCTCGGCGCCCGCTTCCGCAGCCCACCACACCCCGCGACTGTCGTCCACATCCCCGAGCCAGAGCCGATCATACTCGTGCCCAAGCGCCGCGACGTGCCCGTCATGGTGCACGGGGTGCGGGTGCCGCCGCAGCCGATCCCGCCGGGGGATGAGGGTATGTCCGAGCGCGAGCGCGAGCGGAGATGGAGCTGGGAGGGACGGGCCGAGTCTGTGCATGCCGACTCCGGTATGTTGGAGCGGATCATGCCTTCGCCCCCCGTCGGTCCCTCCGTCTCCGCCTCCGTCTCCCCCCGATAAGCTCACTGACTCCAGACTGCTGCATGTCCGGCTGCGTGCACTGCGTGCTGACGCTGTACGCCGAGGACGTGGAGGCGTACGATGCCGCGGTGGCCGAGGCGCGCGCGGCGCTCACGCGCGACGGCGTGCCGCGGGCCAAGTGGCCCAAGGCCGTGACCGAGGACGAGGCCGCGGAGGCCGTGCCGAGCGATCCGGGCATGGCGGCGTTCATGGCGTGAGTCGAGGAGGCCGGAATGAGGCCCTGGTATTGGTGAAGTGGAGATTGCTGACTTGCAGTCTCGAAAACAAGATCAAGAAGAAGCCAAAGGTCGACCCGGGCGTCGCGGCGTTCCTTGCGTGAGTCACCTGCGCGGATTTTCTGACGCCAGGCTCGAGCAGAAGATCAAGAACAAGAAATAGATGCCACCCGCTTCATGTATACTACTACAACACAATTGGTCACAGGAAACGTCTCGTGGTGCTACCAGAGGCGACGAACGACAGCGGGATCAGCTATCTACATGTCCCTAACGGTCGAACGTGGTCTGGGATTAGCGCTGACTGGCTGACGGACGTACAATATTGACACAGAAGTTGACTCTACACACTCAGCGCGATATGCACAACCTATGCTGCAGGAGGCCCTGCACAGCTGATCCTAACACATCACACCATGCTCTGTCTGTCAGCTGAGGAACCAGGCACTTGCAGCTCACCGTGTCGGGCATGTAAACCGGTCCCCCGATATGAGCGAGCGCCGCCTCCTCCTCTGCATGTCAGCTTCTGAACCACCCCCAGCTCACCCTTGATATATCCCCTGATCGTCTCCGAGAACCCGGCATGGCGCTTGGACTCGTCGGCCACGACCTCCGCGACGGTCTTTGCGAGGTCGGCAAGGACGTCCTGCATCTCGCCAGTGAGCGTCTTGAGCGTCTGGCGCGCCCCGGCGATCTTGGCGTCCTCGGCCGCGTAGTCGGTGCGGAACTGCCCGTAGAGCTTTTCGCTGTGAACGGGTCAGTGGTGGGTGACAAGGTTCAGGAGTGACCCACAGCTCGGCCTTGTGCGTGATCTCCACTGCGTGCGTGTACTTTTCCACCTGCGGTCAGCTTTCAACTGGACGCAGAGTAGCTGCAGAAGGACGATTGACAGGGGGATAAGACTGGGATCTCTCATTCGGAGGAAGACACACAACGGCAGACACTCACAACACGATCCAGCTCCTTGACGGCCTTGGTCCGGATCTCGGCGCCGAGCTTGTGATACTCGCGGATCTTGGCGGCTGCCATCAGCTTACGTCTGATAGGTACCCACCCGCCGCGGCCTGCGCGAGTTCCTGCATCTTGGTCGTGCTGGAGTCAGAACCGTCGGGTTGGGGCGTACTCTGCAATGTAGTGGACAGACGCGGCGGAGGAGGAAGGCTCGGCGTCGGATTGGGACATTGTGTGTGCGTGAGGGAGTGAGGGAGGTGAGTGGATGGGTGCGTGGGAGGATGAGTGATGAGTGATGAGTGATGAGTGATGAGAGATGAGTGATGAGTGAATGGGCAAAAGGAAGCACGACACAGTCATCATGTCTGATCGTCACAGTGTGTGCACGAACCGGGGTGAGTGGACGAGTGGCGAGGAAGACACGAATTGCGATCAGCGAGCTGCCTGGAAGACAGCAAGACAGCGCTTCTCACCCAAAAACGGACCCGATGCGGACTGCTCTGTGGCGAGAAAGACTAGAGCGAGGAAGCGTGCTTTGATACATCGTGTCCTCTTCCACCGATAAACGTGTAGACGACAGTGGTGACTGGAGAGTACATGGCGGAGGAGACTACGATAGTCAGAACGACCTGGACATCTTCACGAGGGACTGGGACAGCACCACGAGGGACTGGTCTGCCAGACGAATACCACACCGCCTCTCTTGACGAGACCTCTGTGTCAACAGGTCTCTCCAACGACCACAAGCACCCCAGGCATTGGGTCGCGCTTCTATCCCAACCACGCCCTCCCAACAGACACTGCCGCCTCGGCCGACGCTTCCTCTCCGCTCCCACAGATCCTCCTCGGGGCCCGACGGCATTGCGCCCAGGTCGTCCCGGCTACGTCGAGTTCACACGCTCGGGACAAAGTGTCGATGTCAGTCAGTCGTCGACAGGGGAGAGTACGCCTGTGATTTGCAAAGCGCCACATTCTGTACCGAGTTCTGTCGAGCACCCACCTCGAGACCAGGCACTCACGAAGCACTCATGCCACTCACGAAGCCTCAAGCCGTGGCCTCGCGATTCCCGTGGAACTGGACGCCGAGGCATGTTCCGGTCGCGGCCCCGCATGACCCGCCGCTCGACGTCATGCTTGGCATGGTCACCCCGCCCCGACGATAACGTCAGAACGTGAAGCGTGCGCCGGAGCTTATCCAGGGTATCTGGAATCGGGGATCGGTTTGCGAAGGAGCGTGTGGCTCCACCTGGATACCGCAGAGTTACAGAAGTTGCTGTCCTCCTCGCGCGCTCGCGAGTACGGTGCCGCCACCGCGTCGAAGGCACATGAAATACGAATGGTCGATGCCGAGACTGCTCCGCGGGAACTTGCATTCCAGAGCAGCTGCCAACTCTATTCCTTCCTTTTCTCCTTCGAGAGCGTTATCAACTCTATTCTAGTATCCTCGAGATGTCCCGCAGTAACTGGCATGCGATACCGGTAGTGTTTGGCTCCAACACGCTCCTTGCCATGGCCTCTCTACCGGGATCGGGGACCAACGTCATCCTCCGACATGCCACACACGTTCGCGGTGCGTGTGATCGGACAATAACAAGCTTTGTCGCTGCTGCTTCTGTTGCTTCTAGCCTCCTTCTCCCAGCCTCCGCGCCATTGCAACTGCTTCTGCTGCTCTTGATTTCCTCATTCAGACTAGACTGACGTAGCTACAAGAAACGGGTCTAATCTCCATCCGGTGGGACACAACTCTCTAAGCTACAACGTGGGATTTGAAGTAAATTTGTGATATGTTATCCGCACCTCGCGGTTGACGCTGGTGATGGTGTGGGGTCAAGGGCGGTCATTTCCAAGAACGAAACTCTCTCTACTCGTCGCGCTGTTTCCGCTTGCCAAGAGCGGCAAGCGCAGCCTGGAGACCGTCGGAGCTGGCGCCACCGTTGCCCTGTCCGTTGACAATGACAAACTTGAGGAGGTTGTTCTCCTTCTCAAGCGATGCCTTCTCAGCGGCCAGGGTGGCGACCTGAGCCTCAAGGTCCTCTGTATAGTGTTAGTTACTGCAGATATTTGTAGACACATTGTACTCACTAGCGCGGTCCTCGAGGGCCTTCTCGCGGGCCTTCTTCTTGGCGCGGAAGCGAGCAGACGCCTCAGTGTTGCGCCTCCTCTTGCTGTGAAATGTTAGCCACTGTACTGAGAGAACCTTGCAGGGTCTGGACTCACTCTTCCTCGATCTCGGCGACACCGGCGCCCATCATCTTAAGACGCTTGGCACCGGTGACACGGGGAGTGTCGGGGTCGTCATCCTCGTCCTCGTCCTCGGCCGGGGTGGCCGGGGGAGCAGAGGGGAGGACATCGGCGGGCTTGGCAACGGCCGGGGTGGCGGCAGAAGCGGCAGGCGAGCCGGTGAGAGGGCCAAGGGCAGCCAGGAGGTAGTTGGAAGGAATAGCCGTCGAAGGGGTAGCGGCGTCAGTCGCAAAGGTGGCAAGGAACGACTCGAGGGTGGTCGGGTCGGCCTTGGTCTCGGACTTGGCCTCGTCGGCGGCGGCCTCCTTTTCAACAACCTTGCGCGAGCTCTCGGCCTGCTTCGACTCGAAAGCCTGAGGGGCAAGACCAAAGTTGGAGAAGAGCTCGTCAGTGTTCATGAAAGCCCAGAACTCGGCCTCCTGCTCGGCACTAAGGGCCGAGGCAGGGGGCGAACCAGACGTCTGGATCGCATTGAGCGACTGGAGGTGGGGAGGAAGGTCGTACATTGTTGATTTGGGTGTTTTTGTTGGGTTTTCTTTGTTTGGGGGTCGTCGAGACGGGGGTGGGGGGGAGGGGGGTAAGGAGGAGAGTAGGGGGGCGGGTTTGTGCGGTATGTTAACGGCTAGGACTTGGATCGCGGGCCAAGTCGTAGGGAAGTCCAGTCAAAAAGACTCTCTTTGTGCCGGGGAACGAATGTCTGGTCTAAGAGGACATATACCACGGAGGTACGATGTCGGCGGGTGTCGAATCGTAGGGGGGGGGGGGGGGGCGGGGGGGAGGTCGCGATAAACGCTGTCGAAAAGAATCGACGGCGGTGTGTTGTTGTTTTGACTATAGACAAGGAAAGAAGAATGAAGAGAAGAGAGAAAGAGATGTAAGAGATGCTGCAGAGGGAGGAGTGAGGAGGGAATGGACGGACAGGAGGGGGGCGGGGCGGGCACAGTAGGCGGGGGGKCCCAAAGGGAGAGAGACGGGGKGAGCAGGGATTGGATGACTGGTAGTAGTGATGGAGTAATGGAACGGGCCGAGAGCAGAAGAATCCAGAGTGAAAAATCTAAGGGACTAGAGGGAATAGTCTAATATGGTTGGCCACTCTACTGTAAACTTGTCGTCGAATGCTATTCCCAGACTACGACTCGAAGCGCTCGACGCAAAGCTCGACGTATCATGCCCAGTCTACGCTGTCAACCACAGTCTACAAGTCACTACAAGTCATCTCTCATTGCTGACATAGCAAGCATTTGCTTAGCAACCAAGGCATCCAAGGCAACCAAGGCATGTCACCCAAGGAAATAAACACCACTCTTATAAGCGAGCCGTCTAGTTCCGATGGGGCACAGTCTAATCGTCTAACCGATTTCATTAGCATAACACACAATAAGAAATATAATGAATAAAAACATCGGAGTGAAAGGGGTAATAAGGCCAATTAGAAACACCAGCCAGTCACATTTACCCAGCTGCGCATATGTGCATAGCCAGTTGCATAGCTACAAGCCTCCCAGCCTATCACACTGGGCATTTCAAACTTTTGCGACTGAGCACGTAATCGACCCAAATACGCTGATTGGCGGGACCAAACAAATCCACAGGGAATCCCGGAATCCTTATCTCCACATAAAGGGTTGACATGGGTGACATGGGGCCACGCGAGTAAAAGGGGGGAGAGAACAAGTGGGAACAACTTGTTCAACTTTGCCAAACTTTTCGAAACTGTCGGACATCGGTGTTAAGAAAATATGCATTCTGCTCCCGTCGCTGCCTCGACCGAATTTGGACTGTACAATCTGCAAGCTGCTGCCAGGCCTGAGGGTCCATGGCTCCTGGCTGGGACAAAGCTGGCTGGCAAGGGACTGGGCTGGCTGGCAGGGGCAGGGAGGGCGGTGGGGTGGTGGGTGTGGGTGTGGGACTGGGAGGTTGCAACCAACCACCCGTGGCTGGCCGACGTCCAACACGGCTAGCTGTCATACCTCAGATTCTGATAACCATCAAGCTCCCCTATAGCTCGAGGTAAAAGTGGACGCAATGGTGAGTACGGCACGACAGCAGGGCTCCCGCGGACGACGACGGCGACGGCGACATCGACACGACAAGGCGCTTTTCCGGCTGCGTTCGCGATCACGATCGGAGACGGATGGAGGGATGGTTGAAGAATTGCGCGGAGTGGAAAGACGGCAAGGAGGGAGGATTTTGATGTGGATGGCGGGAGTGCCAACGGCGAGGAGAGCGAGAACGACGACGAGGAGACGAAACCTGCGCTTTACGCCGTTTGCAGCGCCGTCCGACAAGGTCAACAACGCCGCCGAACGTCCCCGCGCAAGCCCTGCTCTGTCATGTTTACAAGACGTCGTGAACCCCATTCTAACCGCCCGCAGTCTCAGCAGCCTTCCACCTTCAAGCGTTTCGTCGAGGTCGGCCGCGTCGTTCTCGTCAACGACGGCCCTTCCGCCGGCAAGCTCGCCGTTATCGCTGAGATCATCGACCACAACCGTGCTCTCATTGACGGCCCCGCCTCGTCGGTCCCCCGCCAGGCCTTCCCCTACCGCCACCTCATCCTCACCCCCTACACCATCTCGAAGCTCCCCCGCGCCGCCGGTACCGGTGCCGTCAAGAAGGCTTTCGAGAAGTCTGGTGTCGCTGAGAAGTGGGAGGCCTCGGCCTGGGCCAAGAAGCTCGCCGCCCGCCAGGTCCGCAAGGTGAGCACAAGCCAGCGTTGGGACGTTGCCTGCAACGCAGCGTGCCCAACGCCCGCTATACCCCCTTTTCATGTCACTAACAATCCCAGGAGTCCACCGACTTCGACCGCTTCCAGATCATGGTCGCCAAGAAGAACCGCCGGGATCTCGTTCGCAAGGCCCACTTCAAGGAGCGCAAGGCCGCCGCCTAAGCGCCTGTAGCACTTGGTGTATTGGGGTAGAGACGCGGCGTTTTGTAGAGCGTCGGTCTGATGACATGCTCATTCGCATCCACGGAAAACAAACACATCTCGGAAGCAAGAACATGGAAGCGTGCGTGGAGGGAGAGGAGAGGGCTGCGAAGACGAGGGCGGTGTGCGATGGGCTGGGAGACGGGTGTGTTGACGATTAATCGCCACCGAGCGCACTGACGCCAAGGACGTCTTCAACGGGGGCCGGGGGGAGGAAAGCAGCTCAGCCGCCGACGAAGCGTCCTGGTACTAACGCACACTCGTACCGACAAACTGACAAGCATCCGATGCCGCCGATTCACAAGCTCGCTGCTCCGTCCACACCAACCCCGGCATGCACATCGACCCGACATGACTATCAACCCTTTGCCCGTCACTCCGCCGAGATGCAGGACAAGAAAACACGTGCACCATCCGATACCCCGAACGATCGAGCCGACGATCGCCCACTCAGCTCCCGCACCCACGTTCGTAATTTCGGCGCCGGCGGAGTGCATCCCGGAGTGGATTCCGGGGTGGCATTGGCGGTTCAACCCTGCATGTCGCCACACCTGCACTATGCAAGGCAGCAGTCTGCACGACCTCTGCCCCGCACCACGCTCCATCTTGCAGACGCAGAGCGCCACAGACCGCAGCTACACCCATGCGACCCGCTTCCATATTGATAGCGTCCATGAAGTGATACAGTACATGTCTATAATAGTCCAGCTAGAAACTGGCCTAAATGTCGAAGAAAGGCCTACATGGGCTGGGGAAACATGAACGTCTCGAGCTGGGGGAGCGCGCCCTCGCTCGGCGCGTCCGTGTCGCCGGCCGCGAGGGCGGCGCGCTTGAGCTCGTCGACGGCTTTCGCCTGCGTGCGCGCGAGATACATTGTCTGGCCTATGCGGGACATTTCGTCAATGATCGTGTCGGCCTCGAGGGCGACGCCGCGCGCGCCCTCGGCGTCGCCGTTGACGCTTAGGCGGTGGATCTCCTTGATGAGCACCTTTGCGATCATGCTCCAGACGAGCACGACGAAGCTGTCCACGTCGGTGAATGGCTGCTGTCAGCGGAATACTTGGGGAATGCTTACAATCTGCGGCATGGCGCGGAAGAGGAGCACGCTCTTGCGCGCGGCCTTGAGCGCCTCGGGGTTCTCGACGTCGATCGAGTTGATGTCGTGCAGCGCCATGTGCACTGCGGCGATGAGGTGGTGCAGCATGATGATGCTGGTCGGGATGATGGGCTCGGGCGCGCCGTCCTGCTCGGCATGCATGCGGCGCACGACGGGGAAGACGCCCTCGTCGCCGATATTGTTCACCAGCTGCTCGACGGCAAGCAGGCACTCGCGGTAGTCGCGCGGCGTGCGGTACTTTGGCTGGTTGAGGTACTCTGGCGGCTTTGCCTGCAGCGGGTCGCGGTGCACGGTGAGCGAGTACTGGTTCCACGCGAGCGCGTACGGCGAGTCCTCGGCGGGCTCGAGGAAGCACATTTTCGTAGACCGCTCGAGGATGGCGACGCATTTGACCCATTTGGTGCTGATGTCAGTTACGCATGACTATTGCAACTCACTATGGTGTGTCGTTATCCGAGCTGGCGCCGCGGTAGAGGTCGCGCACGGTCATGTCGTCGCGCTCCGACACGGCGCCCGAGCAGATATCCGTCAGGCTGCGACCAAACGGCGTCGTAATGTCCTCGTCGCGGAAGCCGGCAGGGTATCCCGTCGCGATGGAGCCGCAGCGGTCAATGGCAAAGACGGCCCAGAAGGCATGGATACGCTCGCCGAGCTCGACGGCGTCCTCGGCCGGCGGCAGGAGGAATATCCGATTACGCAAGAACGGGTTCTTCATCGGCTCGGGCTTGTGCACCATGGACGGAATTCGGTGCAGGCCGCACGAGAGCACGAGCCGGATCGCGTGGCCGGCCAGACACCAGCCCTCGTGGTGCCGCCCCGACGAGTGCGAGTATGCCGACAGCAGCATGGCGGCACGCACGGCGTCAATCAAACGGTCGACAGTTGACGTCGACGCGTCGAGATGCTTCACCGCCAGCTCGTAAAAGTGCTTCTCCATACTGCTCATCTGGGGGCTGTTGGATATCCGCGTGGCCCAGAGGTACATTGCGTTGAGGAGCGCGAGACTCGGCCGCCGGCGGTCGGAGAATGTCATGCGGTACCGGAACCGCGGGACACTCATTTCAAAGAAGAGTGTCGCATGCGCGAGGAAACAGTCGAGCAGAAGCGAGCGCGACGCGTCGAGCAGGCCGTCGTACTCTTTCCCCATGCGCGCGATCGATGCTGGCGATGGTGGCCGGCCAGACGCTTTCCGTGCGTTCCTTCTCCGCTGCAAGGATTCGTCCTCGTTGACTGCGCTCCCGTGCGGGCTAAACAAAAACTCGCCCAGACGCTCAGTCAGCCCGTCCACGGCCGTCACGTCTGCCACATAGTGCAAGCTCGCGGTCTGGCGGTACATGCTCGACGCGAGTGGTCGGCCGCTCCGCGACGACCCCGGCGTGTCGACGCCCATCGACTCGCCGGTTCCCGTCGCGCGAGTGTGGCCGTCTTCGGGCGTGGACGCGTCAGACGGCAGACGGGATATCGACGCCGAGGGCAGCGAGTACATGAACTGCGGGTCGACGGCCGAGTTGATCGCGTTGGGCTGCACGGGCGTTTCGGGCAGGCCCACGGCGCCTGGTCCAAATGTCGACTGATTCAGCGGTGTCGCTGGTGTCATGGGCGGCACGGAACAGCCGGGGGTGAACCACTGCTGCTGCTGGACCGCGGCGTTGGGGTCCGCGTAGTTGTTGTAGCCCCCAAAGCCTGGCGGCTGGGCATACGGCGGCATGCCGATGATCGGCTGCGCGATGGGGGTCTGCGGATGTGGCGGCGTCGCGACAAATGGGCTCTGCTGCATGAGATCGAACGGGGTCGCCTGGTACGGTCCGATGGAATTACTCGTCATCGCACTCGGCGCCATGAGGCTCGCGTCGAGCGCCAGCCCTGTGCGCGGCGAGACCGCTGTGGGAAAGTAGTCGTACCCCGGCTGGGCATTGTAGAGACTGCTCCGCGAGAGCTCCGACAGCGGGGTTGCCGCGTGCATGGCGCCAGGGTGCGGCATGTCGCCCGCATCATACATGCTCCCCGCCGACGGCACGCTCGTGATGGAGTTTGCCGACGACTGCTTGCGCGTCTCCTTGACTGGCGGCCCGTACTCGCATACTTTAGTGTACTTTACGCAGTTTGTGCAGCACGGCCTGTCCCCCGAGCATTTCTGGGCGTTAGCCGCGGCTCACACCCTAGTCTCGCGTAAACGTACAAGCTTTCGCCGACGACAAAACGTGCACGCCCTGTACGTGTCAGCTGGCTCCGACGGGTACTCCGCCTGCTAGCCGACTTACATGCCCCGCTTTAGTCCATAGTGCGGAAAGTGGGACACATCGACTTTGCGCGGTGCAGCGCCTAGTCCTGGTCGAGTCGAGTCGTCGTCGCGCGCAGCTGCGCCAGCTGCGCCGGCGGCGCCAGGTGTAGAGCCGTTGCTGCTTCCGGCGTGTGCTTGCGCTTGTCCGTCGTCTGTCCCCGACGGGTGCTCGGCGCCGTTGGAATCTGAGCGTCAGTAGCCACGGGAGGTGCGCACTCACTCGGCCCCTTGTCGGAACCCCCGGCGCCAGTAACCATGGCCTCGGGTCTGTTCATCGCGCGCGCGGAGAGTGAGGGTGTGCCAGTGCTGGGCGGGTGTCTGTGATGCCCGTGTTGCGGATGGAAATCAGGTCGGTCCGACGCCGGAAAGGAGTGTGGAGGCGAGCTGAGGCGGGCTGAGACGCCGTGTGGAGGTGAGGTGAAGGCCACAGTGCCGGGGGGAAGAGACCGCTGATGGCTAATGTGGAGGCCGTGGCTTGCGAGCGCTGTTTTGAAAGAATGTGATGAGGTCTGGAAATGATTAATGATTACAAGAGCCGAAGCCCGACGGCGAACAAGTGATCAGCCCAGGATCGAGGATCGCGGATCGCAGGTCGAGGATCAAGAATCGAGGATCATAAGACCGCCGGGGGCGATTTGCGCTCTGCGCGGCTGTTTGCGCCACGATAATATCGCGTAATCACGCTCGACCAACCGGGCGGATGGGAATGGTACGACTCGATCTCGGAAGAGCGCAGACCTGAAGAGGCGCGGGGCGGGGCGCAGAGGGAGGGACGAGGGACGAGGGAGCGAAAGTAGCGAGGAGTGGAGGCTGTTAAGGGACAGTGCCGAGTGACCGAGCAGATTGCAGTGGACCGACGGCGATGCCTGAGAACGACGCGGATGTGCTTGTGACGGTTGTGGGAATGGTGAAGAGCTCTTGTGATGCTCGGGAGGGAGAGGACTAGTGACAAGACTAACGCGCACACCGCACACCCGCTACTCGAGTACTCCAGCTACTATGCTCGTAACTTCGGACCCGGGGAGGAGGGGGACCGAGGACCAGGACCCAGGATCTCAGGGACAGCGCAGTACGCCGTGCCGTGCCGACCATGCCGAGCGAGCATCGGAATACCCATTTTCAGGCACACAGATACAAATAAACTATGTGATTATTTTGTTATTTAGCAATGTTAAACATGATGGCTAATGTAATGTCGGCGCGTACACCACCGCGCCGGGCGCCGGGGGTCGCCGGGGCTTGCCGGCGTCACCGAGCCACCGAGCATCGAGCCATCGCCTCACCGAGCCATCGAGCATGGCGGTGCTCGCTCGGGTTTACCGGCCCCGTGGTACTTTTCGGTTTGTCTTGGTGCTGGGTTTGGAGCTCAGTAACAGAGCCAACATATGCGGTATCAGTGTGGCACTGTTTGGCGTCAAGAGCTGTCCGTGTGGCAGGACGGTTCGCACGCGTGAGGCGGCAGCATCGACGTCGGTGATGAGCTGGGCGTCGACTCCAGTACACGGGGGACAAGTGCACTGGATCTCGCATTGAGAGCTGACTGCGGTTGACGCAGAGGGAGGTGACAGTCACGTACAGCTGTGTTTGGTCATCCTTTTTTGCTCGCAGACGCAGAGGGCCGTAACGAGCTATGAGGCTGCTTCAGCGACCTCCAACTTCTAGGAAATGCACCAGCAAGCAGTGCTATCGATATCGCTATGCGGCAGGTCGGGGTCTGGACGGGGATCACCTCGGTCAGCAGCGCGCCGCGTGCCGTTCTCCGTGTCCGTTCGTGTCCGTGTGTTTCTCGTGCTTGTGTATTTGATTAGTCTTCAGCCGCGAGTCGACTCGGAGCTCGCATCTTTTACTCCGAAGGGGTACCGCGCCGGGGACCAAACCAAAATTAGCTCTACTATTATCGGCGACAACATTGTCTGCGACAACATTGTCTTGTGGTT
Source organism: Apiotrichum gracile (assembly GCA_001600335.1). Classification (NCBI taxonomy): domain Eukaryota; kingdom Fungi; phylum Basidiomycota; class Tremellomycetes; order Trichosporonales; family Trichosporonaceae; genus Apiotrichum; species Apiotrichum gracile. The sequence continues at coordinate 2,561,269 of BCJO01000003.1, read as the reverse complement.
TGTGACAGCTTGTCGCAGGCTTATATGTTCACACTGTACCGAGGCTCCGGCGTGGGCGTTGAGATACACCAAAGCATCAGGGTCGTCGGAGCAGGAACTGGGCCTGTTGGGACCCCCGGCACATTGTCTGCTGCAAAGAAAGAGACAGTAATTGGAGAGAACGAATCTGAAAGAAGTCGACAAAAATACACATATAATTCCACTGAAAATCAAGGAAAATACCCGGAAATGCAGTATTTCGTGAGAGAAGTCGCGCTCATCCGTCCTCAGGCGTATCCGCTGCACGAAACATCGCACCCATAGAAGACACATAAACATGCAAGACTAGCATACAACCCAGCCGCACCAGGCGGCCATGCACCCCCCACTACACCCCACTACACCTGCGCCAGGCTCTCGAAATACCTCTTCTTCCCCCTGATGCCGGGGCACATCGCGAGCCGCACGCGCTCCGCCTGCCCCGCCTCGCCCGCCCACGCGAGGTGGAGGGGCAGCACGTCCGCCGCGCTCCTGCCGATCTTGGTGCGGAGCGCGCGGTGGGCGATACAGCGCGCGAGGGCATTATCGAGCTCGTGGACCCGGGCGCAGATCACGCTCGAGGCGGTATCGCGCCGCGCGAGCCGCGGGAGGATGCCGGCCGCCACGAGGGCGGGGCGCGAGGGGCGTTCCTTGAGCGCGCGCGTGAGTGCGCGCCGGAGCGTGGCGCGGTGCACCGTGTCGTGTGCGCGGGAAATGCGGACCGCCTGCTGTTAGTGAGATCGTGGGTGGGACGCACGGCTGGACTGGCCCAGTAGGCCCCGCTGCGGACTGCGGACACGATGCCGACGCCCCGCAGCGTGCCGCGCCGCACGAGCTCGAGGGGGTCGGGGCGCTGGTGGAGGGGCGAGAAGAGCGCGTGGTTGACGCGAGATGGGGCCGTCTGTGTGTCAGCGTAAAGCTCCATATAGCACGCAGCAATCGTGGGGATATGCAGAGGTCGGGGATCGTGTTCCAGCGAAGCATACCCCGCAGCTCTTTCCCACTCCACGTCTCCCACAGCATCTGCCCACTCTCATCGCGCTGGCAGCCCGTCTAGCACACCGCACTCACCCGCCGAATCCAGATGGCCCAGAGGTACGCGTCCGTCTCGACGCCCGTAAGGCGCTGCACGACGCGGGAGAGGACGCCGAGGTCGTCCGGCGACAGGAAGGTGAGGATGTGGGTGCGCAGCTCGTCGGGGAGCGAGAAGAAGGCGTCCGCGAAAGGTGTCACTGTCAGGTCCGAGGATTGGGTCCGGTCCTGGGAGGTCAGGTCCGCGTCTGTCGTCATTGCCGCGTCCGGGGAGGCAGTGTCCTCCGTGGATGGCCCGAGATGTGGGTCGGCCTCCATGTCGTTATCCAGCGACGGAGCAATAGAGCAACGAGGTCGGAGCAACAGAGCAATAGAGCGGATGGAGCGGATGGGCAGTTGCTCGGAATGTCACACCCGCATTTTAGCTATTTTGGGTGGCAACTTTGTTTATCTTTTTGGCCCACCAGTCGCCAGGCCGTCGGTCTCACCAGGACCCGGCGGTCATAGCACCACTCAGTCTGAAACGAAACAATCGTCCCGCATGCTTCCCACTGCCCCAAGATCCAACGACAACAGCGCGACTGCACGCGCCGTCACCTGCGTCCCGCGCATGCATGTATATGTGTACATTCGAAAGTGAGGTGATTATAAAGTACGATTGTGGTGTCTCTGGGCTACGGCTCTACAACTCGGTACCTAGCAAGTGCATGCGCTTGGCGTGGCGGCGTCCTTGGGCGCGACCTTGACGCCCTGCTGCCCAGCCTTGGGCTGCGTGAGGGGAAGCTTCCGCGCTGAGAAGTCAGTGGCCGTCACACTTGTGAGGAAGAGCAGCAACATCACGTGGCCGCGCAGACTGGTAGAAGCAGGAACATACCAATCTCCATGAACATCGCCTCGACGCCCTCGCCGTTCTTGGCGGAAGCCTCGCAGAAGAGCAGGCCCTCCTCTTGCGCAAACTGCTCTCCGAGCTGGCGGGGAGTCTTGCGCGACGCGGCGAGGTCGAGCTTGTTGCCGACAAGCATGATCACGATCGAGGGGTCGGCCTGGCGCTGGAGCTCGCGGACCCAGGCCTTGGCCTTGTCAAACGACGACTCCGGGGGCTGGCATTAGCAAGATAACTTCCATTCGCGGAGTTCTTATCTCACCTGGGTGATGTCGTACACAATGATAGCGGCGTTGGCGTTACGGAAATAAATGGGTGCGAGGGACTTGTAGCCTGTGGGTTAGAAACCGCTCGGACGTCAGTTGCAGCACGCACGCTCCTGGCCGGCCTGGGGCGGTTAGTCTTTGCTCATCGACGGATGCTTACAGTGTCCCAGATCTCAAACTTGACCTTTGTCGAGTCGTCGAGGGCAACGGTCTGGGTCAAGAATGCGGCTGCTGGTCAGATGACTGGCTACGAGAAGGAAGACTCACCGCCTACAGAAGTGAGGAGGCAAGGTCAGTATGAATGTATAGGTCAGTCAGGCCGCAGCGTACCGATTGTAGACTCGCTGCGAGGTTAGATACAGACTGCACCAAAGGTAGCGATCATACTCACCGGAAGTCCGAGAACTCGTCGCGGACCTATGGCATTAGACGCGCTCGCTCCACAAGAGCGACTCACAAATCGGAGCACAAGACTACTCTTGCCCACGGCAGACTCGCCTGAATGTCAGCTTGAGGCGTCAGGACCCAAAGCTTACCGAGGAGGACGAGTTTGAAGGATACTGTCCTGGCCATGCTGGATGATAAAAGATAAAAGGACGGAGGTTGTAGTACGATGATGAAAGTTGAAGTTATCTGATCATGATCAAATTGGGTGGCAACGACGTCGACAACTAAAGCAGACGGACAACGGAAACCATTCTGGCTTGGCACTCTGGCAGGCAGATACAGTACGCTATTACGTCAGAAATCTTACTCTATTTGATTATATGCTTTAGCAAATTTGATTCCGCTAATGCACTCTCCTGGGTGAGCGATCCACAAGCCAGCCAGCCCAGTCCGAAAGTGCCCATGCGCCCATGCACCCACTCGGGCCGGAGATCAAATCACCACCTCGTCACTTTACACCATCTACTTCATCCACTCCGGTATCCAACACACTCTCACATCCGTCACCGACATCCAGTTCAGCGTCATCAGAACGAGCGTCGTGGAAACTGTCAGCAACACGCGCGCTGCTATCAACAAGACACACCTTCGCGTCGTTTTGCCTGTCCAGTTTTCCGTGGCCTGAATTTTGAGATACAGATCCGCAGACATCCATCGACGAAGGACCGACCCCGATCAGCTGTCAGGTGTTCTTCTTTGCTTCTGTCTCATCAGCTGGCCCATCCTTTGACCTTTTTTTTCTTTCCGTCTCTTGTCTCAGTCAAGTCGAGCACACTACCATGAGTCACCGGCAAAAGCCCTTTTCAAGAGATTACCAGCGTCCGCGAGGTGGCGGCGGTGGCTTTGGCGGCCGCGGAGGTGGCGGCCGTGGAGGAGGTGGTCACCGAAACGACGGTCCTCGCCCCCCAATGTCCAGGCCTGGTGGTCCCCACAACGGCCCTCCCGGTCAGTTCCGTCAAGCGCACCAGGATGCCCGTGGCCCTGGTGGAGATAGAGGTCAGCCAGACCGCGGTCAAGACAACTACGGTCAGCAGTATGATGACGACGGCCCGGGTCATCAGCGCCGTCGCGGACATGGTGGATTTGGTGGACGAGGGCGGGGACGGGGCGGGGGTGGTGGTGGTGGTGGTGGTGGTGGTGGTGGTGGCGGCGGCGGCATGGGACGCGACCGCGACTTTGACAACGGAGGTGGACCCAACGGTAAGCAGTACAAATCATCCTGCCTTGAGCGCGTCATACTATTTTATCGGCCTTCCTTTGCTTCCACTGCGTCTGTTGTTGCCCGAGAACGTCTCCTTTTAATGTGCGGAACTCGAGTGTCTCCGTGACGTGCTTCCATGTTGAGCTTGTGGCCTGTGTTGAGCAGATGCGCTCGGTGCCAACTGGTCAATGAACAACAACAAGCATCAACAAACCCAATATCAACTCTCTCATGTGGCTCATCTCACACGCGCAGGTTTCAAGTCCCGTATCCCAGTCCAGACGCGTGAGGCTCCGTCGCAGGAGGTGCGCCTTGAACGACTGGCCCGTGAACGCGTATCGCGAACGCTGTTCATCCGCAATGTGGCTGTGGGTCTATCTTGTGGTTTCGAAGGAAGGCATTCTGACGCGGTGTAGTATGAGGTGAACACGAACGAGTTCCGCCAGCAGTGTGAGCAGTATGGCGAGGTCAAGGACTTTTTCGACGCAGTTCGGCGCCGCGGTATGGTGTTTGTGACCTACGTGGGTTTAGTTGAAGGGCTCTTGAGGATGAAACTAACCGTCCAGTTTGACGTTCGCGCGGCAGAGGCGGCAAGGACCGGGTTGATGGGTGTGAAGCTCTACGGCCGCAGTGTGGGTTGCTCTTTTGATTCGTGCACTAACCCAAGATTGATGTCCATTTCTCGCTTCCCAAGGACCACGACCAGGACGGGCCATGTGATGCCTCCAAGAACCAAGGCTCACTGATGGTGACGCTCAACCCTCGTCGCATGCTTGAAGAGCGCGAGCTGGGAGAGGCTGCTCAGATCTCGGGCGCAGTCAAGGGTATCAAGTCGTGCGGCTACCAGGAGTGAGTTGATAGCTCCCGTTCAATAACTCATCCGCAGGAAGCGCATTGTCGAGTTCTTCGACAGCCGTGCCGCCGGCGACTTCCACCAGCGCATGGACGGCCGACCTTTCATGTCGGGGACCCTTCACGTGGAGTACATCTGGGACGTCGGAGAGGTCGTCAACCAGTGAGTAGCCACATACATGCAGTGCTAACCGGCAGCGACATTGTGACCGCGGACGCAATTCACCAGGCGACGACATCCAAACCCATCCCGCCCGTCGGAGGCTTCAACCGCGGCCGCGAAGCACCCCCACACGACCGTTCCCGCGACCGACCGCCGCATGAGCGTGACTACGAGCCGAGGCACTACGACAATCCGTCGCGGTACAGCGAGGCGCCGCCTGCTGCCGCCCCCGCCCCCGCCGGCCGGCTGGACCAGGCGCGCAAGGTGCAGGATCTGCTGGCGTCTCTCGGCGGCGTGGGGTCCATTCCACCACCAAGCCAGTCTCCCGTCGCACCCGCTCCTCCAGGACCATACCCGCCTCCACCTTCGCACTACGGACAGCCGCCAGCCGGGCAGCCACCATACGGCGCACCATCGCACTCGCCGCAGCAGTACGGCCCGCCCCCGACGCAGTACCCTCCCGACCCGCCGCCGTCGCACGCGCCTCCGGCTCCGGCTCCGGCTCCGGCTCCGGCTCCGGGGTACCCGCCCTACCCTCCGCCCAACGCCGCCCGGCCTCCCGCGCAGCCAAACTACCCTCCGTACCCGCCGCCAGCGTCGGCATACCCTCCCCCGGCGTCCAGCTACCCTCCACCAGCATCCAGCTATCCTCCCCCGGCTAATCCCAACTACTCGCCTCCCGCCAACGCGAACTACTCGCCACCGGCCAGCAGCTATCCTCCGCCGGGCAGCTATCCTCCGTCCAACTATCCGCCCGCACCGGCTCCGCACGCGTCCCCTCCTGCGCCGTCGACGGCCAACCTCCCGGCCCAGGTCCTCGCTATGCTGCACCAGCAGAACCAGCCACCGTCGCATCAGCAGCACCAGCCCCCGCCGCATCAGCAACATCAGCAACAGCAGCAGCAGCCATACGGCGCCCAGCCCCAGCCTCCTCAGCGCCGTCAGTCCGACCAGTACGACCCATACGACCCCAAGGTCGGGTCACTGCTCAACCAGCTGCAGCGCTAGTCTCGTAGTGGCATGAATGAGCTTGACCGTTATTGCTACCGTGCCATGATACTGAAGCTGCCCATCACGCGTGCCCCCACTCATCCTCCCATCTCCGCTGCTCAAAACATCAATCCCTCAGACCAAAAACTAACACCAGCTCGCTCGAGCTACCGCGCCGACAACGACATGATTCGAACATGTGCTCCCGAAGGAAGTTGATCAACTGCTCTGAGAGCCGTTCGAGTCAACCGCGTTAACCACTCCGCCACGTTGCCACTGGGAAGACCGGCTCTGTGCCTGATGTGCCGCGGTGGCCGACCGAGGGACCGTGGAACCTCGAGTGGCAGCGACAGTGGCAGCGACAGTGTCAGCGACCATGGCAGAACTCGTGACCTCCGACGTGTGTCACACACCGACGAGCCCTCATCAACGGTTTCACGGAACCCCGGGGCATCGCCATACAGAATGGCTCCGAGCACTGCACGAAACTTTGAATGTCGCCGCGGCGTGACGATTGGCGGGCGGAGGAACGTGCGAACGTGCAGAAGTGTGGAGAATGCGAGAATGTCTCCGGCCGAGGGCACGCGGCAAGCCAATCTAGATCTCTTCCCAGAAGCAACGGATGCAACGGATGCACGGATTGAACGGATTGAACGGAAGCGCCATGCTGCGCGAAACCTTCGACCTTCTTGCGTTCGACCACTAGACCAAACCGAAACCGAACACTGAGCCCGGAACGCAGCCGGGAGCACCAGGAACAGAACAGAGGAACAGGGGTGCCACTGCAGGACCTACCGATAGTATGTGGTGAGTATGCATTGCACTAGCATGCATGTACCACAGTCTTCGCTTAGTCCCAAAGTCCGCACATGCACATGCGCAAACAGTCTGCGCAGGCGCATAGTGGGCCGGGCGGCCCGTTTGGCGCTAGTGCACGCGAGTAATGAGCGCTCGGTGGAGGTGCGAGTGCTTGTTTCATGTTCGTCGTTCATGTTCTCGCTATCGTTCTCGACATTGTCGATGTGTTCGTCCGATATGTCCCACAGCAAGGATCTACGCATATACAAACACGGCGAGGACACGAGGCCGCTGCGTGCGCTGCCGTGCGCTGCCGTGGCGGCGACGTAGAGCGTGCAACTCCGAGCACCGATAGCGAACTCCATCGGGCGCGTGTTCGCGATCGCATCGGATGTGGGCAGGCCCGATCTCGTGTCGGCATCGATTGGGTGGGCGCGCGATTGGCCGCGATTGGGACCGCGTCTGCATTCCACCGGGTGCGAGCGGATGCCGCGATGCCGGCGCGTGCATTCATGTTCGCGCATGAGTCATGGGGGCAAACGTTAATCCGGGAGGCCCCACCGAGCGCGCTGCCGACAGTGTCGTTAGCGCCATCGCTTCCTGGGTGCAGACCAGAGCCACAAAACATGAGTCATGAGTAATGTGCGTACGCGGGGCAGCGGGAATGATGGTGCCCTTCAATGGGACTCACAAGCTCTGAAGAAGCTCTGAAGCTCAGATGGCAGCACGCACCACCAGCGTGCGTGCGAGGCCTGGATGCTGCGCGGGCAGATTCCGCGGTGCCTCTGAGCTTGTTCCTTGGCATTCTTGGGTCCCTGTTTCTTGTTCTGCACAGAGTGTGAGAGTGTTCGAGCATGACGGCTGCATGCCGTCTGCTGCCTGCAGCTGCAGTTCCCGCTTCAGATCTACCCCGACTTGCATCTGATACATCGAGACAGCCTGGACCGGGATATGCTTTCGCAAGCCCGCAGCTTGAGCTTGAGCGACGCGACGGGCTGGGCATGACGCCGGCGAGGCCCGCCTGGCATGCACACTCCAGCCATCCAGGAGAGCCAAACACGGCATGGCTCCCCAACCTCCGAGGTGTCTCGTTCTGACGAGTAACTCACGTCGACTCTAAACGCAGCATGCAAAGCAATTCATTCAAGCATCAAACATGGGGCCGGCACAGTTTGCAGACAGAGTTACAGTGCAGCAGGCTTGCATGTTAGGGGGCGAAACCCTCGGCGCTGGTGGCTCGCAAGCTTCGCAAAAGTACGCTTGTACAGGACCATGTCGTCAAGCTCACTGATGGCATAATTGTCAACCTAACGACCACGACTCCCTTGCTGTAAACCATACTCGCGCGTTGGCCCAGGAGCAACGTGACGCATTGGACGTACTTGTACCTGGTCACAAAGGGGTTCTGTACATGCGCGGTGGACCTGGGTTCGGTCAGTTCATTCCAGCTGTGCTCCAGTACATATTCTGTGTTTGTGCACTTACGGCGGTGCTAGGCATAGCGAGGAGCCAGGAGATCTCCACCCCCAGCCAAGCTCTAGGTCACAAGTAATGCAGGTCGCAAGCCAAGGAACACATGTGCATGGTGTGCGCATGTCCCTCTTACGGCGTGCTTGCGCAGGCCAAGCAGGCTAAGCCCAAGGAACAAGGTCGCCCTTGAGGCCAGTGCCGAGATTATGTGACCAGAACACAGAAACACACGCACAGCTGAACCGTACCTTCGTCGGACTCTTAAACCGGAGACATGATCGCGAGAAGAAAAAGAGAGTCCCATTGATCTGTACCTACTTCACACTATCCAACTTACCGACTCGCTGCTCGTTGTCCTATCTACTTTACACAATGACGGGTGCGACGAGTTCACGAATCCTACCACGGACGACCTCATCCACCACCATGGAGTGTGAGTTGCGCTTCCCGATCAGACAGCCGTGCAGACCCTAACGCCTCCAGACCAGGCTGAATCACCCCCTCGCCCCCTGCCGCCTCTCCCTAGCCGAACATGGTGGCGGCGGTTCACGGCGCCGTCCCATGTGTCTCCTGAGGCTATCCGCACGATGCGGTCGATGGGGTACGACCGCGCCACATCGCGGCGGGCGCTCTCGCGCTCGGGCAACGATATCCAGGAGGCGCTAAAGTTCCTGGAGCGCGAGAGCGGCGACAAGTTGCGGGTTGACCGCTACGGCTCCTCGGATACCTCGTCGACTAGCTACTCGTCCGCGACATCCTGCTCATCAGAGGCCACCCACCAGCCGGCCTATCAGCCGAGCAAGAGGGGGTACGAGGAGGAGACAGCAGACGACCACACACAGTTCGCACCCCCGATCCCCCACTTCCATACCGAGCCCGTGCCAGTCCAGACGCTCCCCAACGTCAGCAAGCGGCGGTGGTTCACGTCCATCACTCCTCTTGTGCTCCCTGCCCGCTCGCGGCGGCATGCCAGCACGGGGCCGTCCGAGACGCACGAGTCATTGACTAGCACACCCACAGACATGTTCTCAGCCATCTCCCCCGTATCCACCATCATCCACACACCGACAACACCCACCATCGACTTCTCCGCGCCCCCGCCGTCCTCGTACAAGTTTGGCCAGCAGGCACCGCCCTCCTCGTTCCACTTTCCCCAGCAGCCCCCACCGTCCTCGTCCACCTTCAACGCCAACCGCCGCCGCTGGCCGGTGCATCTGTCAAAGGCGGCGCAGGAGCCTGTCGCGCCTGAGAGCCCCGGGTGGGTCCAGGTCGACCACCCGCGGGAAACGAAGCGCGGCGCGACGCCATCGCACACTCGCAACGCCAGTAATTCCACCAACCTGTCAATGGCCCAGCGGCACAGCATGCACGGCGGGCCGATCTCGAGCTGGGCCGCCATGCAGGACAGCCACGAGCGGGAGGCGGCCGCGCACTATCCCTACGCTCAGTACTCTCCCGCCGGAATGCGCTGTGGCGGTACCTTCAGCCCGCAGGCCGGGTTCCTGGCCGTGCCGAGCGCGCTCAACCAGCACCCCTTTGCGTCCAGCATGACGCAGTGCAACTCTACCGCGCACTGGGAGACCGAGTCCTCCGATGCCATCTCCGACACGGGCACGTTTGGCATCAAGGCCCCGCGCGAGTGGGACAACCAGAGCGAGTGGTCCGACGACGGAGATCACGAGCACGAGGCGTACAGCGACGACGACGGCGTCGACGTGCAGGCCTGGAGGGATAACATGATCAAAAGCGCCGCCTGGGCCGCGAACCGGATATGAGCTGTAGCATACTTAATTGTAGGCGGGAGTTGCTCCGCCAGATGTACACTATGACCGTTACCGCATTCTGGGGCTTGGTGCGCACGTCGAGCCTCGGCGAGTATGCAGCGGCGAGCATCTACCGGCGACCGTTCTGCTCATGTTTACTTTGCTCGACACAAAACTGTAAACAAGCAGTACATACTCGCGCATTCGTGTGCCATGGTCCAAACGAAATCAAACACGACTAGAGCCAATGACGCAAGCCAGTAGTGCCACCAGTCCAATGCACGCACGGCCCACAAGTTCGGTTAGACAGTCGATCGAATTGATCGGAGCGACGTTGATCCTCGTGGCACCTGAGTGCCAGACTGTACCACTGGTACACGGAATCGTCCCAATCCCCAAACGTGTGGGCCAACGTCAGCACGTACGAGATGTTTGGAGGACATTGTTGTTTGGTCTCTCATGGAGATGCATTGCGGGGTGGATGCTTGCCATGCAGAGGAGCTGCTTTCCATCCCTGCAAACGACCCTGCGAAGGCTGAGCACGAAACGACAACCAAACAACGCATCCAGCTCTATCCTAGTATCAGAGTAAGCTCCGCTAGCCCGAGCTCCACCATGCGAAACGGCCGCCACGGTCGTTTGGTCTGTTGACGAGCGTAACGCGTGACGAGCTGGGAGTTTATCTTATATTGCTGGCTGCGGTGAGCGATGGCTTGTGTGCATGGTCGTTTTGCTTCATGGTTTGTTTGTCTGGTGTCTTGGTCCTGAGATCCCAGCGACTAGTGCAGAACTTTGTTCTTGGTGGCGCCGAGGCAATGGCAACATGTGTTTCAACTTGCATTCCAACTCCAACATTACTTTTCGGAGACGGACTCGATGCAGACAGGATGCAACAAGCTTTGCGGCGTGCCGGACCTAGGATGCAGTGCCGTACGCCGGGAGTAGGGTTGGCCCGGCGAGGGCGGCTCTGTGATACTTACAGCACACCTCTCGGCAGCTCGAACACCGTAGAGTCGACCCTGAAATATGTATTTGCCATACTTCCCATATCGAGACGGATCTGGGCGGACATGAATGCCATGGTCGACGATTCCAGAACTGATGCAGGAATCGTCTGCGCACCCAACTGGGCGACTTTGGTGGTGAGCAAGCACCCCCGAAGCGGACACGGCCCGTCATCGCCCACTCCGAGCATTGTTGGATCGTCGGAATGACAGGCCAAAAGCCCAACATGGCGGGCAATGGCACATATAAGCTCAGTGACGACATGGATACCGGCTCGGGTCGACAGAGGCCCAGCGACAGAAACAAGGTACCGACCTCCCACACCCAGTCCATCGACTGTGCACACTTTTCTCGGTCGCGATGGACAGTCCCATTCCATAAGGTGGGAACCGGGTACATTGCGCATCTTGATACTCGCACATCCATCATCGGAACTCGCTTTCTCACTACTCCACCAGCTCCTGCTGCCACTCTTCGACCCTTGCGCTGCAATCCAGCCACCCCGATTGTCGTCGTCAACCTCCACTCGCCCGCTTTTCAGGCCTCTGAGAACTCATCTCGACGCTCACCACGATTGCGAACGCACCCGCCCACCCCCCTACGCTTTCATCCACCCCCAACGACATTCCTACCGCGTATGGCTCGGCGATAGGGCCAGGCAGCAGCCGTACAGACCCGTGTGTTGTCCATCCAGCCCAGGATGCCAGCGAGAGCGTCAGCTCGACCCACGGATGACCCGCCAGAGGGCCCAGAGCGCAAGCTGCAGCTTGCCCGGGACTCGCTGCAGCCTTTCGTCCATCGGCCGCCAATATGTGAGTCTAGTGCGACCTGGAGCCAGCGGTGAGGATTGTGGATGCACCGAGGTGGAGGCCGTGGAAGGGAACACCTGTTTGAGAATCATGGATTCGACCCTAGCTTTCTCATGTCTCTTTTCGACGCCTCCACGCGCCATCCAGGCCGCTGGTCCATCACTCTGTGTGACAGACCCACTGACGCATCCCAGTAGCCGAGAAGCAAACCTGGTGGCGGCGGAAGAAGGGCAAGGGCGTGCCGGTCGACGAGCTGAGCGTCTCGCACCTCGAGCGGCTGGGGTTCAAGAAGGAGACGGCGCGGAATGCGCTCGTGTACGCGCGCAACGACGTCGCGATGGCGATCGAGCTCGCGATCCACGACACGCACGAGGGCGGCTTTAACCACAAGTGTCCCGTGTGCGTCGGGCGGTCGGAGAATGCCGAGATGCGCCAGTGGTTCAAGGACCAGGATCTGCGGCCGATCAAAAAGTTTGAGAGCGGCATGGTGCTTGGTGCACTGGGAGCATCGCGCGCGACGCTTACCGCGCCAAGACGGAGGAGGAGGGTGTCGACGCCGTCCGAGTATCACGAGTGCCGCGATGGAGGGTACGATAGTGACGAGTCCTTTGGGGACTCGGCGTCGTTCCACCCCGCCAGCCGAGGGCAGAGGTCGCAATCGGTACTCGACAGCCCAATGCCCACGCCGGTTCTCGGGTCGACACCCGTCATGGGCTCACTGCTCGCTGCGTCCAAGACAGTACTCAACCTCCAAGGCCGCAACCGGACAACTACCCCAAACGCCTCGACGAGCTCCGTGCCTCTCACCCAAGACACCTCGCCCAGCTCTCCAATGTCCATGTACCGCCCCAACGCCTCTTCTACGTCCATGCCCATCACCGATCTAACGCCCCGGCATCGTGCCAACGCATCTTCTACTTCCATCCCCATTGTCGACCTGACCCCGCGCCACCGCGTAAACGCCTCGACCTCCTCCATCCCGTACACAGACCTAACGCCCCGGCATCGAGGAAATGCCTCGACCTCCTCCATTCTCCTCCACCGAGTCAATGCTTCAACCACGTCCATCCCGCTCGCCGACGCCGCATCGCGCCATCGCGCCAATGGCCTCCCGGCCTTTGTGCCACTCAACGACACTTCTCCCTACCGCGCAAAAGCGGCGACGACTTTCCCCGCCATGAACGAATCTATGTCTTCCATGTCTCCAACGTCTCCCACGTCCCCATACAGAGCATACAGCACCAGCACATCTCCCACGTTCGTGCCCCTCAAGGACGGCCGCCACCGTCCCAACGGCTCGGCGACCGTTATGTCGGTCAACGAAGCCACTGCCACGGCGCCCTTTCATCCCCAGAACTATCCCCCCGAGGCGCGGCGAGTGCGGTACTACTCGACCGCGAGCAGGCGCGACATTGCGTACAATGCCGACGCGATGGTGTCGCACGACAACATCTCGACACGGGACACGGTCTCCAGCCCGACGCATGTGCGGACCCCGTCAACGAGTTCGTTTTACGGGTGGTACAACTCGTCTGGCGGGCCAGGCGCCCCGGGGACCGACAGCAGTCGCAACACCCCGTCGCCCAGCGCCAACCACAGTCTCTTTGCGCGTCCGCGGTCGACCTCGATCGGGCGTGCTCTCTAATGTTCATATCAACTCTAATTCCTTCTTTTCTTCGTTATTTGGTCTTGTCATGCTCATGGCTTGTATGTATCTGACTATAATGTTCTGTTGAGCTCCTGGGGTATGAAGCCATGGAGGCAAGGTAGAGCTACGGGACGGCAGGGACGTACCGTCCAGAACACACCCCGCTTCAGCCTCTATCGAGGCAGAGGCATAGTATTCTGCACTGCATTACGCTCCCCCCCGAGTGTCCGTGGACGAAGCAGACAGATGAAGCAAGAAGCGTAGTTTCCACAGCTTGGACAGGGATGCGTCGCTGGCGGTTTTCCTCATGGAGGTCGATGAGGTCACGCGACCGTCATCCCGGTCAAAAAATGATGACCTGCTTCCTAAGGCGGCTTCTAGAGACTCTGTCTTAGCGATGGATGGGTGCTGATGGCAAGACAGGGTATGTTTGATGCCAGTGTTGCCACCCGAGACGCATTGTAAGTTCAGGATCTCCCTCCCCGAGACGGATTTGTTCCCCGAGATAAGCAAAATATACATTATAGTCCTGGAAGATACACACCACACCTGATAGATACATGGAGCCTGGACGCTCACAGCCGGGGGCTCATCATGCCCGCAACCTCCTGCTTGAACTTGCGCTGGTCCTCGCGCTGGCACTCGGGGCAGGTATCCGGCTCCTCGGCCTCGGTGTGGCTCCAGTATCGGTGGTGCGCGAGTTCGGACGCCAGGCGGCCGTCGTTCTTGGCGTCGTGCGCCGCCTTGGCCGCCAGATCGCTCGGGTACCCCAGCGATTCGAGCCGCTTCACCACCCGCCCGGCCGAGAAGACGCGCGTGATGGACGACGTGCGGTTCAGGAAGATGGGGTGCGGCGACGGCGTCGAGATGTGTTCTGCCGGGTCAGTCAGGTAAGAGGAACGAGGAGCGAGGAACACAAGGCGTCGTGAAGGGCCCTCTGCAGGAACGCACCTGTTTCTGTCATACTGGCTGCGGATGTGGGGATGGGAGAATGTCGGACCGCAGGAATCAGTCCAGAATAAGTAGGCTGGCGGGAAGTGTTGTGATGTCCTGAGAGTGCCTGCGTCGATACTCGGCAGGTCGCTTATGGCTGCCGGCTCGTCGCCCGTGCAGAGGGTCAAGTGGTCAAGTGGTCGAGTGGTCTGATGACAGTGACGACAGGATATGACGAAGACGAAGACACTTCGCCTGAAGAGGATCCTTTGTTTATATAAAAGTGGAAGAAGTGAGTCAAACTTTTTCGCTCGCTCTTGGGGCCTTTCGTAGTCTTCTTGGCGTGAGCTAGCAGTGGCCTAGAGCCTAGAGCGCAGAGAATTGAGCTACAGGACGAGATGGAGCAATTTAAACTTTTCTTGCCATGTGGCTGGTACCTCCTATCTCGTAATCTCGGCGTCTCCACCGATGGTGCCTCTGCGATAACAGCCCGTCAATACATGCTGAAACTACGGGTATACGGGTCGAGAGGAAGTGGTAACGCTGGCTTCTCGGTCATGAAATGATATCCACTTGAGAGCTCGAGAGTATAAAGGCGCTGAAGAAGGGGGGGGGGGGAAAGGTAGCAGGATGAAAGAAGCTAAGTAAGCTTGGCAGTGGTCTGGTTTAGGCCGCAGCTAGCAGCCTCAACCTCCACCAGGTGCACCTGAACAAGCTGCACCAGCCCCGGCGCCACCAGCTGCGGCCCCGCCGCCGGCCTCACCTCCCCCATGACCCCCATCTCCATTCCCCAAGGACGCCTGAATGTCACCGCTTTCGGGATGCGCACCTCCCAGCCCCAGTCCGAGGGGGTATCCCGGCGAATCCCACGGGGGCACGGCGTACCCGAGCGTCGGCAGGGGGGAGATACTCTCGTACCCGCGCGAGGTGGTGGAGTTCTTGACGACGACGGCGGGGGTGGGCATGAGGGACGACTTGGGGGGCAGAGGGGGAGAGGGGACGGCGTATCCCTCGAGCGTGTCCGGCTCTCCCGGCTCGGGGAGGGGGAGCAGGCCGCGCTCGCGCACGGGCGTGGGAGCCGGCGAGGACGGGCGCGAGTCCTTCTTCCGCAGCTTCGAGAGCCATGCCTTGCACCGCCCGAGGGGCTTTGTGTCTTTCGCTGCTGTCAGCCATGTCGGGGGCGGGCTTACCCATCGTTGGGAGGTGGGTGGATGAGGGTGTGTATTTGGCGGTGTGGGCTTTTATTCAGCGGCAGCGCAGCGCAGTCGCAGCGCAGTCGCAGCGCGAGAGGATGCTTCGCAAGGGTCTGTGCGACGCAGTACCGCATTGCAATCGCACCGAGTGGAGGGTTCTGAGGCACAGCCGGGTCCTTGAGTCAGTGTTGGAGCCAGCCCGCATAGACATGGCGGCGCCGGTGGCCACTTGTGTCAGTGATCAGTGACACTCCCACCTCCGATTGCCGTCGGCATTGTGAGCAGATGAAAGGATTGGAGGGGCAGATTGTCGATCCACCGCAGACCGCCATCGACGTCATGCCCCTCCTGATATGCTGCGTGACTACGATTGGACCGTGCCCCAGAAGATCATGCGCGGCCGTGCGTGGGATGCCGAGCGACCCGGGTGTGGCCCGGCAGATCTTCGTGGCGGAGGCCGTGGGCCGCCATGGGCCGTCTCCCCTCGGCTGAGACTACGCGGCATAGACTCGAACTGACCGCCCCAGAGTGGACTCTTTGGCAGGAACAGGGATGCACTCTAGCAGGGACACCTCCCAGTCGACTGTCGCTCAACATGTTGTCAAACCCACCAAGTGCCACCACCTCCCCTCGAGTCCGGCCAGTGGCAGTCCGAGCGACTGGCCCAGCGGTTCCGCCTCAAACCTTGTCTGCAATCCATTCCATACTCTAAAGCTCTGCTACAGATCCAACGTGTCCCTCATGTACCGCAGCACACGCACAGCACGCGCAGCAAAAGGGAAACCGGGGCCCAACGGAGCACACCCGGAAAACCCTACCGGGAGGACTTATGCTCTTGCATGGCTGCCTCCTCGTCCCGGTTTCGAACGCCCCTCGGGAGTTCTAGTCCAGATCGTGAGTCCACGATACTACGACTTAGCTACGAGAGCCGGGTAGTGGTGTGTAGCGGCGGCGGTAGTGGTGGTGGTGGTGAGACAGGAGGATGTCGTGCCAGTTGGGTCAGGGTTTTGGGGTCAAAACGTGGGATACAGGTGGCTTAGGCCTGGTTTTCACGTTTTGAAACAAGGAATCACTAGTAAATTACTCTGAATGTTGAGCACAATGATGCATTGCTTGACGTTCATGACAGCAGTCTCTGTAGCGGCAGCGACGAGCGTGCCTGCCTAGCCCAGTAGGTAGGTAGACATATCAACCACTGGCAAGAGGTCGAGGTCATGTCTTATCCCGTTGACGAAAGGTCCGCAATCAGACCCGCTTTGACGAGCCAACTCAGCAGCCGAGCCCCGCTGCAGATACTCTAGATGCATCACCAGCTATGCAGCCCGGGAATAGTACGTCTCCCCACTCGGCACCCTCTCGCCATTACTCTTCCCCCACTCGATCTTGCCGCTCATGGCGTCGGGCTGGAGGAGCGCGGCAGGGAGGCGCTCGACGATATCGAGAATACTGTCCGCAAACGACTTTTGCTCCGCTGAAAAGTGGCCATACGCCGGCTCACCGCCATATGCCAGCGCGGCCGTGCCAATGAGCACGTTGGCGGTGAATCCGCGGATGGAGGTGTAGGCGGTGCGGAAGCGCTACCGTTAGACTGGAGTGCTGAGGTCACTTACGTGCATCCTGTACGCGCCTATGGAGCCGACGCGGTCCTCCTGCGACTGGTTGTCAGCTCGTGGGACACGATTAGCTCACGTGGTAATCGTCCTCGAACGGCCACCACTCCCCCGGCTCCGCGAGCGTGCCGTCGGGCTTCTCGCCGCTCCAGATCGCGCCGAGGGGGTGGTCAAAGATCCGGTCCACCTCGTCCGCGTTCGGGACGAGCGTGTCGATGAGCGACGGGTCGGCGACAAATGCGACAACAGCTGGAGGTCAGATATGTAGTAGTGTTGGACGTACGCGTCACGACAATGTGGTTCTTCATGTGTGCACCGAGCGGCAGCACCGTCAGCACCGGGTCCAGCACCGCGATGGTGTAGATATCCGGGTGGTCTGGCGGGAGGCCAACCTCCTCGTGTGCCTCGCGACGCTGATGTTAGAGTTGTTCACTAGGGCAACGTACGGCAGTGTAGACCGCTGACGGGTCCTCGGGATCCTGCTTGCCTCCAGGCAGTGCCTATCGTCAGAACCGTCAGTGGGAGCCACGCACCGTCTGCCCCGGATTCCGCCTGAACGTTAGCTCTTGCGAAACAGTCCAACTAACCTCAGATGGCTCGCACGCGTGGTGAGCAGCACCCGCAGCGACCCCTCCCCCTTGCGCTGGTAGAGCGTGATGAGCACCGCGGCCTGGCGCACGAGCCCGAGTCTGCTGTCAGCTTGGTCTCAAATCTCAGCTCACTCAACAGGTGGCGCGGGCTTGTGCCGGCTCAGCCGCTCCAGACACGCGCGGCTCTCCTCGCTCAGCCCCGCGGCGTCCAGTGCCGCCGCCGGCGGCAGCCCGATGGCATACACCGTCCCGGGGTCGGGACACGGCCCGTGCCCGTGGTCCATCCCGACGGGCGTGTTCGTGCCCGAGTCGTAGATGTCGTGGTGCGCGCGGTGGTGGGCCGCCTTCAGCGCGACCAGGGGGTCGGCGGCGTGCTCGGGTGCCGCGTCCATGATGGCTGTGGAGGGTGCAGAAGTTGGTGACGCGGGGTACTACCCGGTGGAGGTGGAGGTCGGACAATTGTTGCAGACAGAGCAGACAAGAGCAGACAAGAGCTATGCTGCGTTGGAGTCGACTACTTCGACTGCTTGAAGCAGAAGGGATGGACAAGAGTAGAAGTGAGCAAGTGTCCCAAGAGGAATGCAATGTCAACATTTCCATCGCTTATATAGCTGCTTATCTCTGTGACGTCTTGCGATGCGATGGGGCGGCACGCTGGGGCAATCGACTCGGTCCTCGGCGTCGGCAAGATCGGCAACTTGGTAGCCGCCGCCCAGCACCATTCTTACCAGCGGAGGTCGCCGATTAGGATAGAGTCCAAATGGAGTTCTGCTTCCGCTAATACCCCAGAGGTGGAGGCCTCTGTCATCTGTGGAATGTTATGAACGACCGCCGACATCGACGCTCTTCACAACATCCATGCTCCCCTCGCCCCGCACCCTCTCCTCCATCATGACCAAGCTCCGCGTCGGGTGGCACCGCGAACACTTCCTCTCCCCGCTCCTCCAGCTCGTCGCCGAGGACGCGGGGAAGACGATCGAGCTCGTCGAGTGTCCCGGCGGCACGGGCGACATGCAGGTCAAGCTCAAGAATGGCGAGATTGACGTTTGTATCGGTGAGTACGAGGAGCAAGGGTACGATACTCTTGCCTGACCCGAGTCCCCGCCTATACTTACACACAGCGCTCACCGACGCCCTCATCGCCGGCCTTGCGAACGGGCAGGACGCGTACAAGCTCGTAGGACGGTACATTGCCTCCCCTCTCCGCTGGTAGGTAGCTTAAGCCCGCCAACCTAACAACAGGGCGATCATCACGGGCAAGGAGAGCAAGTACAACGCCGTCGACGAGCTCAAGGGCACGACGTTCGGTATCTCGCGTCTCGGCTCGGGCTCGCAGGTATGCAAACGTTTCGTGCGTGGCTGACAGCAGGTGATGGCCTCGGTGCTGTCGCTGCAGCAGGGCTGGTCCGCGGCCGAGCAGCCAAAGTTCAAGGGTAAGAAGACTCTAAGGATAATGCTGACGACAGTCGAGGGCCAGTTCAAGCCCCTCCGCGACTCGGTCAACGCTGGCGAGAGTAGGTTAACGCTCACCGCACAACCTTCTGACCGCAGCCTCTGTCTTCCTCTGGGAGTGGTTCACGACCAAGCCGTACGTCGACAGCGGCGAGGTGCGCTTTATCGGCAGCGTGTACAGTAAGTGCCCATCTCGCTCCAATCTGACACCAGCCCCCTGGCCGTGCTGGTCGATCGCCGCCGCGCGCACCGCCGACCCCTCGGCGGTCTCCGCCTTCCTCGCCGCGCTGCAGCCGCACGTCGTGCGCTTCAACTCGCCCGAGTCGCGCGCCGGCCCCGCGGTGGACTTTGTTGAACAGACCTTTGGGCAGAAGAAGGAGGACGTGGTCGAGTGGCTCGCGACCGTGCGCTGGGAGGAGAGGCTCGCCGAGGTGTCCGAGGAGACGGTGCGCAAGACGCTCGAGGTGCTGGAAAAGGCGGGCGTGGTCAAGGCGCAGAAGTGGGAGATGGGCATGTTTGTCGATGACAAGGTGGCCACGATTATTCAGTAGATGCATGCATGGGCTGCGCCGCATCGGTTGCAAGCGATTCGGCAGTGAACTGGTGACTTCATAGGTGGAGGTCAGCCTCACCTCCACCGACCTCGTGTTGACATCGGTCCATCACCCATCAACAACCACATACGAGCATCGGCACTGGTCAGATCCCAAGTACCTCCAATATATCCCGCATACTACGCACGATGGCCGCCCCCGAATGGCGCAAGATCCTCGAGGCGCAGCTGGCCGCCAACCCGCAGAACAACGGTGGGTCCTCCCCGCACTCGCTAATGACAGTGTACGCGCTCGCGACGGCGGAGAATGGATCGCCGAGGGTACGGCATGTGGTGCATCGTGAATGTGAGCAGCGCAGCATGATGCCGCTGACGCCTCTTGTCGCTCCGAGCTCACTCCAGTCACGCCCACCAACCTCCTCCTCGCGACCACCGACCAGCGCATGCCGAAAGCGGCGCAGATCGCGGCAACCCCGCAGGTAGAGGTGGCATGGTACTTCCCCTCCCCGATGGTGCAGGTGCGCGTGCGCGGGGGCGCGTGGACGTTCCCCGGCCGCGCGCCGCCCCCGCCGACCGCGCCGACAGCGGGGACCGCGCCGACATCAAACAGGGACCAGTGGGAGGACATGCGCACCCAGATGTTTGGCGATATCAGCCCGTACCTCCGCGCGACCTTTGCAAGGCCTGCCACCCCGGGGTCGAGGCTCGTGGACGCGCCGGATGGGAAGACGTGGCCTGTCAAGCTTGGTGTGAGTTCAGCGGTGGGGCAGACTGCTAGCAGGATGAATCACCGAGCAGCAATAGCAATAGCGTTGCACCGCCGCCCTCTCTCTGCCCACACTCGATCGCTGCTCACTCCCAGGACGACGAAGGCGCTGCCGACACACTCGAGTTTGCGGAGAAGAACTTTGCAATTCTCGTCATTGAGCCGCACCGCGTCGAGGTGCTCAACCTCAAGGCGTCGCCGCACGAGCGCACCGAGTGGGTACGGCAGGGGTCCGAGTGGGTGAAGCATGAGATTGTCCCGTAGCCGTACGCCAGTTTCAGATGCAGGGCGCGTCCGCATCCGCATCCCACAGCCCCACGCATCGCAAGTACAGGTGCATATTACAGATCCCCAGCTCTATTCTACTCCTCGTCCCCGTCGCCCCACCAGGAGACGAGCCCCAGACCCTGCTCGGCGACGGCCGCAACCACCCGGAACCCGGCCTTGAGGTACGGGTCCGACTCTGCGTCGTCCTCCTCGGCCTCGTCCTTTGGTCGTGCCTGCGGCGGCCCCGGCTCGTTCTCCTGCCACTCGATGCTGTCGACGCGGAAGCGGATCGGCTCTCCGGGGTCGTAGTAGAACCGGTCTGATGTCAGATGTGGCCAGCTTGAGGATTAGCATCCAACTTTACTCACCGGCCTTTAGCGTGTTCTGCAGCCCCGCCTCGTCCAGCGGCGGCCCCTCGTCTCCGGGATACCAGAAGAAGCGCTTTTCGTTCTCGTCGCTGTGTGTCAGTTCAGTGGGACATCGTCAACTCACTAGGTGGAGTTGGGCGGCAGCAGCGTCGGGAGCACGTAGACGTCCTCAAAGAAGCCCAGGGATACTGTCTGTCAGCTGCAGTCAGTGGAGTCACGCTTACCGCGGATGTACGCCGGGGTGCTGCTGACGACCTTGCCGACCATGACCTCGCCGACGAACGGGGAGAAGAGGAGGAGGCGGAACGAGACTGGGTGTAAGCACAGACCGAGAAGCAGCAGGTGGCCACATTTGGAGCATCTTCCTCGACCGGGGACAAGGACAGATAACAAAATAGACCCTCTATCTGACCAATGCGACCCATTCGGCACTCACCCTTGTAGTACATCTGCCCGTTGCCCCACGTCACCTGCCCCTCCTGCGCGGTGAGCACGTCGAAGACCGACAGCGCCATCCCGCGGTCCGGGATCAGGCGGTTCGCGAACCTGGCGTCAGCGTAGTCGTGGTGGTGGCGCACTTCTTGTTCAGCGCATCCTGGATCGTGATGGCCGGGTCGAGGCCGAACGTCTTGGGCGCGACGGGCACCGTGTCCTGTGGTGTGAGCTGAGGAAGCCGCGGAGCTGGAGGGGAATGAGGCGGCAGCTCCGTCCGCGCAGAGGCGAGATTGGACCTACCTTGACGGCGATGAGGTTGAACATGCTGTTACCTCGATCCCATGAGTGTTGTTGTGTTGTTGCTTTGCTCGCTGCTCTAGGTCACCGGCTCGCTGCTCGCGCCGCTGCTGCTTCGGGCTCATCACAATTCTCAATCTCAATATTTACCACGTGCAGGCGACCTCCACTTTCATGGGCGTTTTCGATACATTTGATCCCGTTTGCCACCCACTCCTGAAGCTTGGGCTTGACTAGTACACATCATTCAGTCTACTTTTTTTCTGTATTTTCGCTCATAACGGAGGTTTGTGTTGGTACAAGGCGGCCGACGTAATGTTGCTACAGAGAGTGGCCAGAGTGGATTGATTTTTGCCGGGGTAGCGGGTCTGGCTGATTTTGTTTGCTCCGTTTTGTCCGATATCACCTCTTCGATACCATCCATCTACACCTTTTACAAAAGAGTAACATCGAGGCTCTGTCGTCTGTCCCGTCTCCCTGCTCCCTGTTCTCCATCTTCGACTAGAACACCGGACGGCACGCTCCATGTCGATCAACTCGATAACCAACGAGGCCATTGCGGTCAACGAGCCCAGCGCGGCCGCTGGCGTCGCCTCGTCGTCGCGCCACCCCATCGACCCGCGGAAGAAGCAGCTCGTGGGCTGGCAGCATTCGGTTGCTGGAAGGTACGACAACACACTGACATCGCTGACATCAGCCTGGGCGGCATGGCCGGCGCGATCGTCACCTCGCCCTTTGATGTCGTCAAGGTGAGCCGCTCCGACAGACAGCTCTAACCCCAGACGCGCCTGCAGTCGGACTTGTTTAGGGTCAAGGCCACCCCCCCTGCAGCAGCAGCTGGCAACGGCGCGGCGGCCGCCACAGCCGCCGTGCTCCAGCACGAGGCCCAGATGGCCGCCAAGAGCGTGCCCAGCCGAGGAGGCGTGGTCGGCGGCCTGTACCAGTTTGTCGACACCATGTACCTCATCCGCCGGATACAGGTCGAGGAGGGCTGGCGCGCGCTGTACAAGGGTCTCGGGCCGAGTTTGGGCGGCATCATTCCTGCTCGGTGAGTGTGAGGTGAACAGCGGTGTGATCGCGTGAGCCAGGGGGACTGGATGAGGATGAGGCGAGCCGGGACTGGACGAGGGGAGCTAGCTGGACGGTCTCGATCTCAAACAGTTTGCTAACACTCTCAGTGCGATAAACTTCTACTTCTACCCGACATCCAAGGCGTTCCTCGCCAAGGCGTTCCCGAACGCGCCGACAGAGAAGGAGGGGCAGACGGCCGAGGACTCGCCATTGGTCCACCTCGGCGCGGCGGTGATTGCGGGCGTGTGCACTTCCACCGGCACCAACCCTATCTGGGTCGTCAAGACGCGCCTGCAGCTGAGCGCACGGAAACGCGATGCGGGCGTCAACGGCGTGCCCCGCTCGGCCTACGGCATGACGATGCACATTCTCAAGAACGAGGGCTTCAAGGGCCTGTACCGCGGCCTGAGTGCGTCGTACCTCGGCGTCTCGGAGGGTGTCATCCAGTGGACGCTGTACGAGCGCTTCAAGCGCATCGGGCGCACGCGCAGTGTCGACCTCAACGACGAGAAGACACCGCTCATGAGCAAAATCACGTCCATCCTCGGCGCGTCCGGCGGCGCAAAGGCCATTGCGTCGCTCATCACGTACCCGCACGAAGTCATCCGCACGCGTCTCCGTCAGCCCGCCGTCGACGGCGTGCAAAAGTACACCGGCCTCATGCAGACGCTCAAGCTCGTCCTCAAGGAGGAGGGCGTCGCGAGCCTGTACGGCGGTCTGACCGCGCACATGTTCCGCGTCGTCCCCAACGCCGCGTGCATGTTCCTCATCTACGAGCTCGTCGCCGCCAAGCTCGGCAGCTAGAGGATGAACATTTCAGGGTGGTTCTTAGATCCCCGACTCTTGTTCCCGATACCCACGGACATCCACGGACACACACATCTGCATGCGCTACCCAGCGTTTCGTCATCTTGACCCATTCGCATAGAGCATTACACCCCCACTCGCATGTATCACTATCACTGGAATAGCAGGGGCAGCCAGAAGGAGGAATGTTGAGAGCAGTAGCGGTGACCGTGGGCCGGCGGAAAGGAGTAACCTGGATCATAATAGATGGCAGCTGGACGATCGCTCTTGTGACTGGCAATGTGTGCTGATCAGTCGCGTGTAGAGGTCCAGATTGCCCGTGTCCACAAGCATCCGTCGGCACTGTGTTCATGACCCGCCCTACTCGGGGCCGTGCAGAGTGTGGCCTGCCCTGCTATATGGCCATTGGTACGATCCCCGTACATGGGCCTGGACTGCAGTTTACATGCCTGGACTGCAGCTGGTCAGACGCATCTGTGAGAGGAGTATGCTTGAGTTTTTAGTCGTCGTCGGTCGTTTGCGCGTCACACGGACGTCGGCGTGTAATGTTCGCCTGTCGGTCGGGCTTTGGTTAGTGCCAGTCAGTACGTCCTTTCAGTCCCCCCACACCTCCAGTCGTGATCTAGAAGCACATGCATTATACACTGCCGAAGGACGGCCCTACTCCTCTTCGCCCCGCACGGCTCTAATGCCCGCGGGGCGGTATCGCTGCCATCGTCCGTTCCCGCGTTGTCGCGTTCGCCGCCTACTGACCAGCCGCGGCCTTCTTGGCCTTGGTGGCCTCCTCGAAGATGTAGTCGTTGATGCCGGTCCTGTTGCGCGCAATCTCGATTGCGACAAACTGCGCGCGCGTGACGAGGATGCAGTTGTCCTGCGCGTACTCCCTGCGCGCGTCCTGGCGCACGAGCGTGCCAAAGTTGTAGTCGGCAAGCGACTTCTCGTAGCCCATGATAAACTTGCGCCAGCGCACCTTGCCCTCGGGCGACTTCATCGCGTCCTCGTCCAGGTTGCGCAGGGGCGCCTCGAGCTTGAACTCGGGGAACTGCTCCATAAAGTCCAGGTAGATGTCGTCGTCGATGCTGCGGGTTAGTGTCTGTGCGGGGGTGCAGTGGGTGCCGTGTAGCTGATCCGAAGGGCGTACAGCTACGGCCTCATACTCACGGAGTAAGACGGATACGGCGCGGGGGGATCGAGGTGATGAGCTTCTCGTATGCCTCGAGGTGCTCGACCGTTTTGACGGCTGGCTGTCAGCTAAATGTCCACATTCCCCTAGCTTCACGCTACTCACCAAACTGCTCCTCGATCTCAGAGTTGTTGCCCGCAGTCTCGGGGTCGAACTGGTTGATGTTGGTGATGGTGGCCATGGTGGGTGGTGTAGATGGGTTGTTGAAGAACTCGAGGCTGCAGAGGTCAATGTTATAAACCCAGTTCTTGTTCTTGATTTTGCGATCAAGGTCGCCGTCCGTCTTCCAGAACTTGGTGGGAGATTACAGAAATTTATTTATTGGCGTACTGCCACTAGCCATGTGCGCCCTGCGTCATGAGGAAGGAGGTAAGTAGTTACGTAAGGTTTATCGTGGACTCCACGCGAGCAATGACACTGAATTGACGATCCTTATCGGAATCTTAGCGCCGTTTTGGAGGAGATTATGGGCACCCATGTACGCATGCGCACTCCATGTGTGGTGGAGTGATCGTTGATTGCGACTTTTGATCACCGATCGCACGATACCAGCAAGATAACATGATATCACAGGGCCACAGGGTGCGTTGCCGGGATTGTGGGTGGCACATGTGCAGCACTCTTCTTTCCGTACACACATTGTCCACTCATGGCGCATCTCATGTACCGCGACTCGCATGCTCGCACGAGCTCGACTCGGTGGCCGCTGGACGCGTTAACGTTCTCCTCCATCCACGTGATCCAGAGTACGACGCAGCCAGCTGCTGGAAGCTCGGAAGCTGACGATCGGAAGCTTGGGCCCAATGAGGAAAGCGGAAAGCGGATACTGGAGACTGCCACATCTACAGAGCGTGTCTCGTTGGACATATGAGGGACGTTGGACGTTGTCGAGCAGCGGCGGGCATCGGGTAGAGTTTATATGATGTAAGACTGCTACTGCCGTCGTCTCAATTCTGGTCAATGTCTGGTCATTTTTGTGGTCACCCGCAGACGGCAAGACCAAGACGGAACGCGGAGCGTCGTTCCGCGTTCGTCGCTCAGTCGTTTGTAGATCAATGTGAGATCTAATGCTGCTATTAGAATAGGCCGTTTCTAATCGGAAGGTCGGCATTCCAAAAGTGTTCCCTACTAATGATTACGTTAATGTCTAATTTATTAATCAGAATAATCATTGATTAGAAGGATGTGTAAGGGCGGATAAGCGAACTCCTCCAAGTTGAAATAAGTCTTTTTGTAATTGATTTTGTTTTTAGTGCGTGCCTGATGTTTGTTACAGTGTAACTGCGTATTCCCTCTTTTGCTTGCTTGCTGCCATTTTAGCTCTGTCTTTTGCATCACGACCATTTCAGTGTGTCCATTCTTGTCACTCTGTTCATTTCTTGTCACACTTTTGCTTTTGCTTTCATCATCTCCACATCGCTTCCAACACCTATCTCCATCTCATCCCTCCCCACTCCGCCCTCTCGCTCGAGCACACCCGACGTCTACAGCTTGCAAGTCGACTTCTTGTTTACCCTACACTCTCTCTCCCCAATTACAACCCTCACACAAACACAAACAAACAAATAGCTCAGCATGCGCACTCCGTCGGGCAAGTCCCCTCGGCAGGCGTCGTCCGCCCAGGCAACACCGGCAGCCCAGGCGCCCTCGCCCCAGCTCTCGCTGTCGACCATGGCGAGCGAGGACACGGACGAGCACAGCCCAAATCCAGGCCATACGTACCACCACCACCGCGATGGGAGCTGGCGCGTGACGAGGCAGGGGGGCTCCGTCAAGACGGGTTCGACGGACCGGTACTCGCCAGCGTCGTCCATCTCGTCCCGCCGCCGGACGCGTGCTTCGCCGCAACAGGGCCACGACTCTGCGTCGGCTTCCGGAAGCACAACACTGCCCCCGCCGCTGCCGGTGCCCTCGCCTTCGCCCTCGCCTTCGTTCTCGGGTGCACCCTGGCTGCCCCGGGGCCAAGGCGACGCCACCGACGACCACCGCCGACGGCCATCAGCCAGCACCACTGCGAGTTTGCAGCCGCATGCCCCCATCCCGATAGAGCCCATGGGCGACAGCATCCTGTGCCGCTCGACTTTTGCTGCATTGGAGCATTCGGCAGGGACACTAAAGCGCCTCGGGAAGCATGTTGTGACTCAGGCTTCTGCAGTGCTGGCCCTACTGGAGCAGCTGGAATCGGCAGAAGACGAACTCATGGTCGCCCTAGGGGACCTAGGACGCTGGCTGGAAGGCGGCTATGGCGTCACTGGCGACGTTTGGGATGCAGAGGGGGGTATCCGCAAGGTCGCCTCGGAGCGGCGTCGCCGGGACCGCGAAGACCTCGAGGTCATGATCATACACCCCCTCGAGGCCATCAAGGGTGAAATCAAGCGTCAGGGTCTTGCAGGCCATGGCGCTCAGGCAAAATTCGAGGTGAGACAGCAACATTCAACCCCGCGGAATGGAATCTGACTCGTGCCCAGAGCGTCGCAAAGCAGTACTATCAGAGCACGGCTACTTATTTGTCGCCAACGGGTTCGCAGAGTGCGTCGCAGGAATCAGCCGCCGACCTGGCCCAGGCGACAAGAGCGTCACAGTGGGAGCTGGTGCGCTACAACCACCACTCGACACTGCTGTACGCTGTCCCACCGAGCTCTGTTGGGTGTTTGGACCTGCTGGTTGGGATATACGGCTGGGTGGGGGCGCAAATCTCCCATGTACCAGGTAAACGGGCCGACACGCACCCGATGGTTGCCACGGACGACTTTGGTGGCGCAGGACGACCGACGCAGCGGGAGGGCGGCATCGAGACGCCTACACAGCGTGGTCGTCAGCTTGCGCAGATGGAAACACCGATCCGGATCCTCACACGCGACGACATTGCTGCGCGCAGCCTGGTCGAGTCTGTCACGCGGTCGTTGGCAGTTTCACTCGGCCATCTCGTGCAGGTGCGCGGCGATCTCTTCATCGGCTGGGCCGAGCGCGACCGCCAGACGACGCGGCTCGAGGAGGAGACGCGCAGATTAAGCGAGCGCGTGCCCGAGGCCAGCAGACTGCACCTCCCCCTCCCCGCCGCGGATGCCGTACCGTTTATCCCCAAGGACCACAAGCCGCGCAAGATGCACAAGATCCAAACATCGGTCGGCGGAAAGATCCGCGGGCTGTTCTCATCGAGTGCTAGCGCAAACACCCAGCAGCTGCCCACACTTGCCGAGCGCGCACCGCCCGTGTCATCGTCATCTGTTCAAACGCCAACGCCGACCGACCGCTCAAGGAAGAGCATGGACCTGTCATCCAAGCGGCAGTCGCAGGCGGGGCACCCGCTGCTCCACAGCCCCGCACACCAGCATTCGGCAATGTTACCAGACATGTCGGCGACCCGAGGATTGCGATCGCCGCCGCCGCCCCCGCGCCCCTCTAAGAATGGGAGCCGCAGCAGCCATCGCCACTCGCAGGTGCCCCCGCCCGGTGGATACCGCTCCCCATTCCTGGATACCGCGCCCCCGATGCCGCCCACGCCAGTGTTTGCTGAGCGCAAGAGCGCCCTCGCCGAGACGGCCGCCAAGCTCAACGGCGTGTCTGTTGGAGGTGTCGGTGGTCTCAACGGCGAGGGCGACGAGGCGGAGATGCGCGAACAGGCAGGCAGAAAGAAGGAGGGCGTGCTCTGGGGCACTGGCACGTGGGAGGAGCTCGACAAGGGCGGCGCCAAGGGCAAATGGGATCGTGAGTAGCGTGTGCAATCACTGCTGACCCCAGACTTCTGGGTAGTGCTTGCCCACTCGAAGATTTACGAGTACCGCGATGGCAACAAGGGCGAGTCGACTGCGACGGTGATCGACCTCAAGTTTGCAAGTGTGCGCGAGGGCCGCGGGACGGATCGCCGCTTTGTGTTTGAGATTGTCACGCCGTCGCAGGGCCGCAGGCTGTACCAGGCCGCCTCCGAGGCTGAGCTGCGCACGTGGATCTACGCGGTCTGCAACGCCATCGAGTCGTGTATCAACGGTACGTCGACCATGCGCTCTGGCGACTTTCGGGCGATGCAGGAGTCGATGAACGTCTTCGCGGACGACAAGCGGGGCAAAAAGGGCTCGGAGAAGAGCAGTGATGCGCGCATTCCCTTCCCGTCGCCCCTCCAGAGCTCATCGGCAGCCATGCAGAGTAACCGGCACTCGCTCCCCGCGCCCCCGCGCGAGTCGCGGCACGCGCGCCGTACGAGCTTAAAAGACCGCCTGATGGCGACTGCCGACTTTTTACCCTCAAAGCACCACGCGCCGCCGCTCGAGACGCGCCCCGCGTTCCTCGCGCAGGGCGGCCGCATGCCGTCGAGCTACCCCGCGTCAAGCGTCAGCTCTGCGCAGCGCTCGTCGTTCTATGCCGGTGAGACGGACGCCGAGATCGAGAAGAAGGTCATGGAGATGGCTGGCCTGTCCGGTCGCAGGTCCAAGGAGAACATGCGCCCGGCGGCGGCCGGCCCGCCGTCGCGCCCTGCCTCCGAGTACAGCCACATGTCGACCCCCGCCGCGCCCGCCGTGCCCGCCGTGCCAAAGTACGACATGGCGATGCTGCGCCGCGTGGCCGAGACGCCAGGCAACGCAAAGTGCGCCGACTGCGGGCGGCGCACGAAGAGCAGTCGCTGGGCGACGCAGAGTGAGTACAGAGTGCACAGAAAACCGTGTCGGTACTGACGGCAGGCCTCCGCGACGTCCCGATGGTCATGTTCCTGTGTATCCGCTGCTGCGGAGTGGTGAGTTAACATGGCTGTTTGTTCTAACTCTCAGCACCGCGGCCTCGGCACGCACATTTCCAAACCGCGCAGCGTCGACCTCGACAACTGGGCGCCCGAGATGGTGCTGCTCGCGTACACGTGGGGCAACGAGCGCGGTAACAGCGTGTGGGAGCGGATGAAGCCTGCGGATGTGGTGCCTTCTGACGAGTGAGTAGAGAGTGTTGCCTGTCTGGCTTTATGCGCTTTGCACACAAGCCAATCTGGACAAGCATCCCTGCCTTGTCTGCGTACTGACTCCACAGGGGCATGGCCGAGTACATACGCGCGAAATACGTCGAGGCGCGCTGGGTCAGTCCCGAGGACCGCGCGCGGTACGGCCTCGACGCCGACGTCAACCGCCGCGACTCGCTCGCACCCACTTTGCCCACCTCCCCCACGACGCCGTCGGACCCGCACGCCTTCATGGGCATTGCTGCTTGAAGCTGTTCTGCCAAATATACATTGTTTTAGTCATTAATGTCTTTCCATACATTCCTTCTTGAGACGAGAGAGTCTAATACACCTATCACCACCTTAATGACACGTAACGCGCAGACATGAATATGTATTTGATAGCTTGCAGTGGGTGGGCACGTTGTCGAGGTGCATGTGCCACAAGCTGTGCGAGTGTGGGGTTTGTGAGGCTGGCAGAGTGTATGCACTATTTGCCCCCGTAATGGTTACTGATTATAATACACGTAGATGAGATGGATCATGGATCATGGCTCGCAACTGATAAGAAATGCGCTAACGCGAAAATGACGTAACGCGTCATGTAGCAATCGCACTCATGCCACTCAAAATCACCACAAAGATCGGCATTTCAGCCAAAATCGACGCGACGGATCCAAAAAAAAATCAATCTAACAGATGAATATTCAATATAATTTACACGCGACTGTCCTTTTTATCCGAAAATGCGACGCGTTCTTAAAAATCCAAAGGGATCCAGGAGAATGTTGATAAGCTTCCGTCGTTTCTAATGCAGCATTCTAATGTTGTATCCTAATGATTTGTAATGAATTGAATTGATCTACCTGTACTAATGGATTGAAGCTATTCAACCAGCTGTGAATTGGATTAGGGTTGGAAAAGAGACTAATCTCCTTTGGGTGACAAGATTAGCTCTTACGACGTGTATCCATTCACGGTCAAGCGGGGGCCGATGGAGTAGCCACATACAGACACATCCAGAACATGTACAGTACATGCACACAGTGAGATCTCTTCCGTGTATACAGAACATGTACCTGTGTACATTGTGTATGTATCGGAACATGCTGCCATCTGCACGTGTTTGTCCTATGCATTGAACACAAGTTGGTGTTACCATCCAGGAATATCTAGGACATGTAAGACGCGCGGGTTGCAGAAGATTGATAGAAAAGGGTAATAAATGTAGAACAGCTGGGGTGGATGGGGTGGAATATGGGCTGTCGGATGGGCAATTAGAAACATAATTCAAATAAATTCCTAATGTAATGTAAATAGGGACGCGCGGAACATTACAGAGACCGCTTTGTATTGTATTGTATTGTATTGTGCACTAGTGCGTCCCCCGAGTGTGACCAGCTGCACCGTGATCCCTGCCTTGCCAGTTCTCATCCTCGTCCATCCTTGTTCTCTTGTTCTTCATCTCTCCTCTTCATTGTCTCTTATCCCATCCTCTCTCTCTCTCTCATCCCCATCCTCATCCTCATCCTCTCACACTCTCTCTTGTCGCTCCTGTATCCACTCCGTTCTTTGTACCACCTCCTACACCACCACCGAGCCGGTTTCTGGCGTTGGTGCAGAGGTCACGCGCCGCGTTACATTTCCTGTCTTTCACTGCCGTCTCCGTGCCCGTCTCCCCAGCCATCATTGCAACCACCCACCTGCACCACCATCCTAGTCGCTTGCAAAAATCCATCATGCCCCAGCCCACAAAGCGGACGCGGTCGGCAGCAGCCGCCGAGGGCGAAGAATACGAGCGACGCGACGAGAACAGCGCGACGCCTCCGGCGGAGGGCAACTCGCAAACACCGCCCCCGCGTCGCGCCATCCCCCGTCGCTCGCCCGCCCGCCGCGCAGCCGCACTCGGCGCGAACAACTCGACATCGTCCATTGCACCCATGACCCCGACGCGTGAAAACGTGCCCCCCTCCACACCCAGTACGCGCAATGGCACAAATGCCTCGGCTACACCGACGCGTCCTGCTCCCCGCACCCGCTTTTCGCTCTCTTCCGCATCGCCCACGACGCGCCCGTCGGCATCCCCCTTCCGCATCCCCGGCCGCGCAAACTCGTCGTCGGACGTGCTCGGGTCGTTGTCACCCAGCATGGGCGCTGGCGCGTCAGGATCGCGCGGTCCAGCCATCCTCACGCGCGCAGCTAGCATGTCCGCCGTCCCTGTGACACTTGGGGTGTCGCAGGCCAAGGAGATGCTGGCGGGCAGCGGCGGCAGTGCTCCTCCGCCAGTAAAGGGTGGCTCCGACCCCGACGGCACGCCAGGGCCGTCAGGTCGAGGGTGGGGTAAGGGCAAGGAGAATATCCCCCCACCAAAAGACGCCGACCCGCCTGCCGAAAGCAGCCGCAAGAGGCTCCGCGTCAGTCGGCGCGCTAGTGTCAACTCGAGCCGAGCAACCAGCCGCGGACGCAGCAACTCGGTCGTCAGCGTCCGGAGCGAGTCTGCAGGTGGGTCATTTACAGATGTGGTGATGGCGGGTGCGGTGGCGTCGAGGGTCGCGGGCTTCCTGACTTCCATGTTTCTCAAACATGAGGACGACGAGCACACAATAAACAGGATACATCACTTCTGCTCCTGTGTTTGTCCTGTACCATGGCTGACTTCGCACCAGGTCCCGCATTCGCTGGCCCCTCTGGCAGCGGCAGCTTTGACTTCTTGAACCGTCGCACTTCGTCGTGCCTCCCGTCGCCCAGCCCTACTCCCTCCGTCGCCACCACCGTGTCGACCGCGTACGAGCGTCCCTCTCCGCCTGCCTGTTCGCTCGAGACTATCGACGACAACGCCATGGACGTCGACATGACACCGACCAAGCGCGGCAAGAGGACTACACGCAGTACTACCGCTACTACGATGCTCTTGACGCCCCCGCCCAGCAGCCCGATCGACTCGGACGTTGTCGACGCGTTGGAGAGCGTCAATGTCAACTCTCGCGACACGACGCGCAGCCCCTCGCGCGAGCTGCCGACCATGAACGCGTACCGCACCCTCAAGGCTGCGCTTCGTCTCTCATCCGCTCCTGCGGGCACCGGTGCCTCGGGGGACAAGATTGTTGGCCGCGAGGACGAAAAGGCGGTGCTCCAGTCGTACCTCTCGCTCGTTTCGTCTTGCGATGTCGGCATGTACATTTCAGGTCCCCCAGGAACCGGCAAGACGGCGCTGACAACGTCTGTTGGCCGCGAGCTCTCGCAGCAGGGCTGGCGCGTGGCTGAGGTCGGCGTCATGGGCCTCAAGGCGAACGATGTGTGGGCACGGATTGGCGACGATCTCAACTGTGGCCGAACAGAAGAGGACGTCGTTGCACATCTGACAAAGGAGGGCTCGCGGACATTTATCATTCTCGACGAGGTTGACTCGCTCCTCCCTCCTCCGCCGGCTCTGCCAACCCCTGCGACATCGCATGTGCTGTCTAAGATCTTTTCGCTCCCTCTTATCTCTGCACAGTCGGACGCGACTGTCAAGCTGGTTGCCATCTCAAACACGCTCGACCTGACCGTCCGCGCGAATCTGATCCTCGCCGATGGCGCCATGCCCCAGGTGCTCCCCTTCCGCGCGTACAATGCCACCGACATGGTGGCTATTGTCGCTGCGCGTATCGCTGCGGTTGCCGACAGCCCCGATGCCGCCAAGGTCGACGCCCGTGCTATTGAGCTTCTCTGCCGCAAGGTCGAGGCGCAGAACGGCGACCTGCGCATGTGTCTCGGTGTGCTCGCGTCTGCTGTTGGTCTCGCCGAGGCCGAGTGGGTCAAGAAATCGGCTGACGGCGCCGAGCGACCGCTCATCAAGGTCGCCCTTCCCCATATTCTCAAGGCGTTTACGTCGCACACCCAGCAGCTCCGCACCGCTGCCGGCTCGAGTGCTGCCGTATCTACATCAGCGACCGCGTCCAAGATCCGCTCGGTGCCGCTGCAGGGCCGCATGGTCCTTGTCTCGCTCCTCGTGTACCTCATGCGCTCGCGCATCGGTCTCCCCGGCTGCCCCGCCCAGGGCTCGACGTCCGAGACGCTTACCATCTCGACGCTGTACGCCACCTACGCGCACCTTTTGTCGCACGCCACGTCGCCCTTCCCGCCCTCGCCTGAGAGCGACTACCGCGACCTGCTGTCCAACCTCGAGACTCTCGGTCTCATCAAGGTCGCAGCAGCGAGCAACACTCGCTCTCTCCGCGCCGCCTCCCCGCCCCGTGTAGAGCTCTGCGTGCGCGAGGAGGAGGTCAAGGACGGCCTCGGGATCGTCAACGCCTCCGCCGAGCTCGAGAAGCTCGGCATGGCCGAGCAGGAAGTCCGCCGCGTCTTCCTCCGCGAAGAGGAGCGCATTACGCGTATCCGCGCCAAGGCCGCTGCGGCCATTGAGCGCGCGGTGCAGGGTCTCGAGGACCCAATCTAAAGCTAGGTTTGTAAGAGTTGTGTAATTTGTGTATGTGCCCGACGTTCATTCATTTTAGTAGTAGTAGTAGTAGCATTTCACGGCCTGGCCGAACACTGCGTTGCGATCGTGCGTATGCATTGCCCGAATCTTTGTCAGCGGACGTGCAGGATGAGGACGGATAGGACGGAGGACGGAGGACTGGCTAGAGTGGTGCCACATTGAGCGGAATCAAATTGACCTAATGAACAGTTGATTTGATTTGATTTGGACGCGTCGACGCGTTTGTATGGCCTCGAGTGGGTGGAAATGAAATGTTGGGCAAAAATAAGTCGCGTCATGTTGACCAAAGGACGTTTGTGTTTTGTTTTGTCATCTCATCCACTTCATCATCCTTCAGCTGGGTGCTTCCACTCATCTCTTGATATCCCTCTCGATATCATCCTCTTCTTCCCACAGCATCCACCCAGCACCTCTTGCACAATGACATCCGGCCGCTCCAACCCCGACCACGGTACGTCCCCTCCCCTCCCCTCCCCCTAACCCACAGAGGAATACCAGTACCTGGACCTCATCTCGCGCATCATCGCCACGGGCCAGACCCGCCCCGACCGCACGGGCACGGGCACCGTCGCGCTCTTTGCGCCCCCCTCGCTCCGCTTCTCTCTGGCGAACAACGTGCTCCCGCTGCTGTCCACCAAGAGGGTGTTCACGCGCGGCGTCATCGAGGAGCTGCTCTGGTTTGTCTCGGGATGCACGGACGGCGCCAAGCTCGCCGCCAAGGGCGTGAACATCTGGGCCGGCAACGGGAGCCGCGAGTATCTCGACAAGGTCGGGCTGGGGCACCGCCGCGAGGGCGATTTGGGGCCCGTGTACGGCTTCCAGTGGCGCCATTTCGGGGCAGCGTACAAGGATGCCGACGCGGATTATGCGGGGCAGGGCGTGGACCAGCTCGCGGAGGTGATTGACAAGATTAAGAATAATCCCACGGACCGCAGGATTGTGCTCAGTGCTTGGAACCCGAAGGGTGAGTCGCGTTCGCCCGGCAGCTTAAAGAGCTCGTTGACAGCCCGTACTTACTCACTCAGACCTCCCGCTCATGGCCCTCCCGCCGTGCCACATGTTCTGCCAGTTCTACGTCACGCTCCCCGAGACCGAGGGCGCCAAGCCCAAGCTCTCCTGTCTCATGTACCAGCGCAGCTGCGACCTGGGCCTCGGCGTGCCGTTCAACATTGCCTCGTACGCGCTGCTCACGTACATGATTGCGCACATGACGGGCACCGAGGCACACGAGTTTGTGCTCCAGATGGGCGACGCGCATGTCTACAAGGACCACATTGAGCCGTGAGTCGAGAACAGTCGCTGGCGCATGACGGCCGCAGCCACTGCATCTCACAAGTCGCGAGCAGTGCTAACCTCCAGCCTCAAGGTCCAGCTTGAGCGCGAGCCCCGCGCCTTCCCCACGTTCCGCTTCAAGCGCACGCCCGAGGAGATTGGCTCCATTGACGGGTTCACGTACGACGACTTTGTCGTCGAGGGATACAGCCCCATGGGCAAGATTGAGATGAAGATGTCGGTGAGTGGTTGACGTGGATAGGAGAATCAACCATGCTGACACCCCGCAGGCTTAGAGCTCTTGAACCTATATACCCTGCTCCTGTTGTCACGTCTAATGCATCAATACAACATAATGGCGCGCCCGTGCGCTGCGCCGAGGTGACATGTAACCTGCTGTCTGTCAAGATGCTACCGCTTCGTCGGCAGTGTGCCGAGCTGGGACATTGTGCGCATCGGCGCGAGCATGGTGTTGCGCTCGGCCTGGAACGTCTTCATCCTGCGGGTCAGCACCCCCTTGCATGCACAACTCACAGCTCCTTGATGCTGGCAATAATCTCCGCGGCCTGCTTGCCATTCTCGGCCTCAAACTCGTACCGCTTCCGGCTCCCGTCGCGCCACACGTACAGCTTGAAGCCGGGGTTGCCTGCGCGCCCCGAGAGCTTGCAGTTGGCGA
The DNA here is from genome assembly GCA_001600335.1 of Apiotrichum gracile. Classification (NCBI taxonomy): domain Eukaryota; kingdom Fungi; phylum Basidiomycota; class Tremellomycetes; order Trichosporonales; family Trichosporonaceae; genus Apiotrichum; species Apiotrichum gracile. The sequence continues at coordinate 2,525,050 of BCJO01000003.1, read as the reverse complement.
CGAGCGTAATGTGGAAGCTGGTGCTCTTCATCGTGTCGAAGAAGGCGCGGTTCTCGGACGGGAGAATGTAGACGTAGTCGCCGTCGACGGCGAGGACGCGCTCGTGCCGCCCGATCGGGGTCTTGCGCTGGACCGTCCATTTCTGCAGAGTTAGCCAGCGCAGCGAACGCAGCGAACAGCTCTACTTACCTTGAAAGTCTGCGCGCCGCCACCAAACTCGAGCGTGTTGAGGCGCGCATGCGGCACGGGCTCGCTGCTGCGCTTGAAGATGCTCTGGCTGGGATCTCCCCCGCGCACGCCGCCGGGCCTTAACCCGTGCTCGGCAGCCCACGAGCGGCGCACGAGCGTCAGGTCCGTCTTGTCCTCGAGACTCGCGACTGTGCGGTCGAGGGGCAGCGCGAGCGTCAGGTCGGCGAGGCACAGCACCCAGTCCGAGCTCGGCAGCTGCAGCAGCTTGCGCCGCACGAGCACTTCCGTCAGGTCGGCAATGTACATGTCGCTCGGGACGGAGATTGTCGATGTAAAGTTCACGTCGGCGCCGGCGCTCACGCGCACGCGCAGGAGCACCTGCTTGCCGCCTGCTGTGCTGGGTATGCTGGACTTGGGGCCCTCTTCCGGCGTGGGCGCGGCCGAGTTTTGCCGCCGCATCGGGGGAGTCGGCGCGGAGGGCGTCGGCGGCTGCGTCGTCCGTGCCAAGTCGACGATTACGCGCGAGGGGCGGCGCTGGATCATGGGCGCCATGGCCTCGTTCTGTTTTTCTACGTGTCAGTGCAGTCGAGTGATCATACGTACTCTGCGTGTCGGTCGCCTCGACAATGCCAAACTGGCCGTAGGAGAATTTCGAGATCTGGCTCTCGCGGTCGAGTGCTGCATGTCAGCTGCTGAGATTCGCGGTGCAGAGCACGCGCGCAGACTGTCTGCACGCCACTTACGCGGGAAATCCTCGTCCACCTCGCCGTCGTCCTCGACGATGCGCAGGCCCCAGTTGACGGACCCGTTCGTGTCGCCGAGCTTGGGCTCGAGCCCCTCCTCCCAGTATCGGTACAGTCCATGGCCGGTGACTTCCTCCACTGTGGCGTCCTTGCGCACGGAGACGTGGATGGGGACACTGGGCTTGTCGCTGTGGGGGAAGAAGAGCTCGAGTGCGAGGGAGGGCACGTTGGGGGGCGCGGCGACGGAGGCGTACAGGCTCGCAAAAGGGTTGGCCCCGGCAGACGTCGCGATGCCGAGCGGCGCGGGGGCGCCCGCGCCCGTGGAGACCAGATGGGGCACGTGCTGGTTCAGCGCGGATGTGAGTGCCGACGCACCGGCGGGCGCGGGCACGACCGAGACCTTGTTGAACTCGAGCTGCACCTCGGCATTCGTGTCCGTCGAGCTGCGCCGCTCCTCCTCGTGGATAACACTAACCCGCGCGCCGTTGTACATGTGCCCATGCGAGTCTCTCAGCGCCTGGCTCGGCCGCCGCGCCAGGGGCGGGGGCACCGGGTCGTCCTCGTCCACCTCGTCCTCGTCTACGTCTGAGCCCTCGTCGACTGCCTCGCCGGCCAGCGGGTCTGCCAACGGCGCCGAGCCAGTCGCCATCCCCAGATCGCTCGGTAAGGCCGACGCAGCGATGATGCTGCTCGGATACCCCATCGTGCCGACGGACGCCATGCCGAACGGCGGCACCTTTAACCCCAGCTCGGCGTCTTCGACCGTCACCATGTCGTCGTCCACGTCGCCCGAGGTCTCGGACACGCTGCGCCCGCCGTCCACGATACTTTCTCTTGCCGGCGCGGTGCTCGCGATCGGGGCGGAATCGGAGCGCGGGCGGGGGAGCGGCTGCGCGAACCCCACCGCGAACGGGTCCTCATCGGCGGGCCGGGGCCGGTCGGCGCTGCGCGGCGGCACAGGCGGACGCATATCGTGACTACTACTATTCGCCCTTCTGTCGGCCGTGCGCAGTCTCCGCGCGACATCCGACGCATCGATCCGGCGCCCGCTCACGCGCATCCCCGCCCCGCCTCCGCCCTTGCCCATGATCGTCTGCGTGTACCGCAGCCCCGTTGCGCCGCGCCGCCGCCCAAACTCCTCGTCCGGCGTCGCGGCGAGGCTCGGCTCGGGCTCCGGCGGCGGCGAGTCCAGCGCCCGCTTGATCTCCGGCCACCGGTCCACATCCCCCAATCCCATGGCTGAGATGTACGGGTTTAATCCAAATGTCGGGTCCAGCGTCACTATCCGCGGCGTCACGGGGTCGTCGGTCGTGCGCAGCGCCGACAGCCGGATCGCGTGCAGCGCGTAGCCCGCGTCGTAGATCATCGCCATCGTGGAGGCATCAAGGGGTGGGTCGCGTGTCGTGAAATCGTGGGTTGTATGCTACAGGTGCTGTCCGTCGTGCCAGTCCTGCCGAGCGTATGGGTATGCGATGGATGCAACAGCATGGCACTTGCGGCGATGGCGATGGACGATCGCGGGCGAGTCTCCCTCTCGGAGCCCCGGAATGCAGTCATACAGCCAATGATAACAAATTCACACGTCATTGATTATTTTGGATCTTTGCCACCAGTCTCAAAATATTCGGCCAGGACAAGGTATAGCTGCTATACCTGGCTGATTGCTGGTTACATCTACCCACAACCTACACACAATGGACGACGGCATCGAGCTCAACTTTGCGTCGCCCTCGACCTCGGAGGGCGTCAAGCGCCAGCTCGCGCCAAAGAAGGGCGGGCGCTGGACTGAGCGGTGAGTTTAGCTAATCGTGCACAACTGACGACAGCGTGAAGCAGAAGCAGGCGGTGCGCCGCGTCGTGAAGCAGTATGATGCGCCAAAGGCTCCGGCGCCGAAGGCTGCCCCGGCACCAAAGGCTGCACCGACACCTGCGCCGAAGCCCGAGGCCCGGCCCCAGGCATCCCGCCCTCCCGTGTCCCGCCCGGCCCCCGCCGCCTCGCCTCGACCAGCTGCGCGCCCCGCCCCCGCTCCCCGCGCCCCGGTCTCGCGCACGCCGTCGAGCTCCAAGCCCGCACCGAAACCCTCCTCGGACTCGGACGACGAGCCCCAGGCCGGCCCGTCGCGGCTCCCGCTCAAGTCGCAGGCGGCCCTCAAGCCCGCGCAGGCCAAGCCCGCCGCGCCGCAGTTCATCTCGTCGCTGTTCTCGTCCAACCCGTCGTTCCCCACTGTGCGGCCGTCGCTGCGGTCGCTGCCGATTGGTGCGCCGTCGAATGCGCCGATCGACACGTCGACGTTCGCGGGTCTCGGCCTCGACCCGCTGCTTGTGCACCACCTCAAGAACAAGATGGGCATCTCGGCGCCGACGGCGATTCAGAAGAGCTGCCTGCCGTACATGCTGTCCTCGCCGCTGGACATTAATGCGCGCCGGGAGGAGGACGACGATGAAAACCTGCTCCCTGTGGCGGACGACTCAAGGAGGGATATCTTCATCCAGAGCCAGACGGGTTCCGGAAAGACGTTTGCGTTCCTGCTCCCCATCATCCAGGCGCTGCTCCCGCTGTCCAAGCTGAGTTACATCGACCGGTCGATCGGCACGCTCGCGATTATTCTCGCCCCGACGCGTGAGCTGGCCCAGCAGATCAGCAAGGTGCTCGAAAGCATCCTCACCATGGCGCTGTCGCTCTCGGACGAGGAGGAGGACAGGGGGTTCACGCGCTGGCTCGTCGGCGGCCTCATTGTCGGAGGCTCGACGCGCACGCACGACAAGGCGCGTCTGCGCAAGGGTGTCCCGATTCTCGTCGCCACACCCGGTCGTCTGCTCGACCACCTCCAGAACACGCAGAGCTTCCAGTGCGCCAAGACGCTGTACCTCGTGCTCGACGAGGCCGACAGGCTGATGGACCTCGGCTTCGAGGAGACGATTCTCGGCATCACGCGCGCGCTCGAGGGCCGCAGGAGGAACGAGATCACCGCCGAAAAGGAGCAGGACGCAGAGGGCGGTGGCCTCATGCGCTGGCCGTACTGGAATCGCGGGCGGCAGACGATTCTGTGTTCCGCGACTATCGACTCGAAGGTCGAGCGCCTCGCCGGCGTCGCGCTCAAGGACCCCGTCGTCTTCCGCTCGACCGACGACGACATCAAGACCAAGATCAAGACGGCCGACGACGCCGCGGTCGCAGACGCCCTCCAGGCCGCGACGGCCATTGCGCTCCCCGAGGCCGGCGAGAAGTTTACGCCGCCCGCGCAGCTCGCGCAAAAGTATGTCGTTGCGCCGACAAAGCTCCGTCTTGTGACGCTCGTCGCGCTCCTGCGTTCGCTCGTCAGCTCGGCTGCCAAGGTCGCCGTTGACAGCGACGCAAAGGACGGCACAAAGGTGATCGTCTTCTTGTCCACCACCGACTCGGTCGACTACCACTTCAAGCTGCTCGGGGGCGTGAGCATGGGTGCGCCCGATGCCGATGCCGAGGAGGACGACGACGAGGAGGGGCAGGAGAGCGCGGACGAGGAGGGCGAGGGTGCCGACGGCGAGGCCAAGAAGGCCAAGAAGCCCAAAGCGAAGAAGACCAAGCTCGCGGACGAGATCACGCTCCGCAGCGCGATTCTCCCCAACACGACCGTCCAGCGTCTCCACGGTTCGCTCCCGCTGCGCACCCGTCTGGCATCGCTCAAGGCGTTTGCCACCCCGTGCGCCGGCGCATCCATTCTGCTCGCCACCTCCGTCGCTTCGCGTGGTCTCGACCTGCCCCTCGTCAAGGCTGTCGTGCAGTACGACCTCCCCACCGAGGGCGGCGCGGCAGAGTACGTGCACCGCGTCGGTCGTACCGCGCGTGCGGGACAGGGCGGAGAGGCGTGGGCGCTCGTCGCGCCCGCCGAAACCGAGTGGGTGCCGTGGGTCGAGAGCAAGATGGTCGCCGCGTCCGGCGACGATGGCGGCAGCGTGCGGCTCCAGCAGGTCGGTGTCGACGAGGTGCTCCGCCGCGGTTTCGGAGGACGCGGGCACGAGTTTGAGAGCCGCGCGACGGAGATCCAGCTCGCGTTCGAGCGCTGGGTCATCGCCGACGACGGGAACGCCGCCAGCGCCCGCAAGGCCTACTCTTCGTACGTGCGCGCGTACTCTACCCATCCGCTCGAGGAACGCCGCTTCTTCGCGACCAAGGCGCTCCACCTCGGCCATCTCGCCAAGGCCTTTGCGCTCCGCGAGGCGCCTGGCGCCATCACCGCGCAGCCGAAGAAGAGCAAAAAAGAAAAGGACAGCGACAGGCTGCACGGCAAGCGGAAACGCGACGACGACGACGACGACAAGCCGCAGGGCAAGGAGGCGACCGCGCGTAACGAGACAGAACGCCGCATGTACGAGGCCGTCCGCAAGCAGGGCCGCATGATCAAGAGCGGCGGCACGCTCGGCATTACGGGCGGCGGCGACTTCCAGGTCATGGGCGGCGGCGACCTCGAGCGGATGGTCGCCAAGCGGAGGTAGACTGCCGACTGTGCATTGTGTTTCTCTCATCTCGGTTCTGTCGGCCATATCCCCCATTGCTGCGCCGATGTCGGCTTTCAGCATCGGCTTTCTAGGCATTGTTTCCCTCTTTAGACCACTGTATGCATTCTAGTACTCGAGTTCAAAGTCACGTGCTCGCTTAGCGATCAGCCTCGCTGCCTCCACCTCCACCCTGGGGACCTCTCCTCCACTCCGCCGACCAATCCCGGCCCGGCGCCGGCCGCCCCGACCCAGCCTCTGCGCGCTCCCCAATATATAGCTGGCCTGAACATTAACAACAAACCACATATCCACCATGTCCAACTTTCTCCGCACGAGCCGCAAGATCGTCGCCATTGGGCGCAACTACGCCGACCACGCCAAGGAGCTCGGCAATGCGATCCCCAAGGGTGAGTCTGAGTCGTGGTGGGCAGCGGCTGCTGCGCGCCGTGTAGCGTCAGCGATTTAGTACCGATGATCCTCAGGCCTCGAGTCTCAAGCCTTGGAAATGGAACACAGCTGACAGCAGAACCCTTCTTCTTCCTCAAGCCCACGAGCTCGTTCCTCTCGCCCGGCGAGGGCCCCGTCGAGATCCCGCGCGGCGTGAACATGCACCACGAGGGTGAGTACTGGAGTGGACGAAGGGAGGATGGAGATGAGGGTGGAGGAAGCGACAGAAAGGAGGAGGAAGCGACAGAGGGGAGGAGCCGGGATGAGAGTACAAAGTAGCGGCCGTCGTATACCTTAGGTCTGCACTAACCCCCAGTCGAGCTCGGCGTCGTGATCGGCAAGAACGGACGGGACATTTCGCCCGCCGACGCGCTGAGCTACATTGCCGGCTACAGTGAGTCCTCGTGTGTGCTGCAGCTGGAGACAGTGCCTTGAGCAGCTGGTGGGAGATCCACAGCCTCTAACTCTCAGCCCTCGCGATCGACATGACCGCGCGCAACATGCAGGACGCGGTCAAGAAGAAGGGTCTCCCGTGGTCGGCCGCCAAGGGCTTTGACACTTTCTGCCCCGTCGGGTGAGTGGATTTGCAGCGTCTCGCACCCTGCACGCCGCCGAGCTCTCCTGTCCGAGAGCTTCGCACAGTCCGCTCGCTTCGCTCGCTCACTCCCAGCCCCTTCATCCCCGCCTCCAAGATCGCCGACGTGACCAAGGTGGGCCTCGAGCTCAAGATCGACGGCGCGGTCAAGCAGTCGGGCGTGACGTCCGACATGCTCTTTGACGTCCCGACGCTCATCTCGTTTGTGAGCGGCATCATGCGCCTCGAGGAGGGCGACGTGCTGCTCACCGGCACGCCCGCGGGTGTCGGACAGGTCAAGGCCGGCGAGACCGTCAGCGTCAAGATGACGTACCCGGGCCTCGAGGGCGAGGTGCTTGACCAGTACGAGGTCAAGGCCGTTGCGCGTGAGGGCGGATACCAGTTTTCTGCCTAGGCGATGAAAGAAATGCTGTGAAGTCGTGCTGAAGACTGGAAGCTGGGTTGAGAGGAGGAGGAATGCCTTCAGAGCTACACTACCACTTGCACAGCCCGTCACGCAGGGTGGGGCTGTTAACAAGCTATAGCGCAATCTGTCCAAACAGTACTAAGTCGTCTGCAAGAGTCTGCAAGGCAAGATCCGGCGGGACCGATCAGTCCAAAAGCAAACAGCGCCGCGAATGCCCGAAACAGCATCTGAACCTCTTGATAGAGCCTCAACGTCAGTCTCACGTGGGATTCACGCACCTCACGCACCTGTCTACCTGCACATTTGCAAGCGAGTGTCACAAAATCCACTGTCGCAGGGACGTCGATCGTCGCCAGCTTCTCCGGGCCCGAAGACGGGGTGAGACATATGACCAGCCAGGCTACTCGGCTCCCCCATCCCGGCTCCCCTCCCCACACTACCCCGCAGTGCCGGTGTCAGTGTGCCAAGTATGGTCAATGGCATGCCTTGTGGTGATGGCTGATGGCTGATGGCTGGCAAACTGTGGTGGCGGCCGTGGCGCAGCGGAACCCATCGCCGGTGGCGTCTGTGATCGATAGGTCCCCCACTCTGCAGTTATCACGGTTAAGCGGCCGGTAAACACGACCCGGCACCTGCCAGGATTGCTTGTGGGCGAGCGTTGCCCAGCAGCCTATGCAGCTCAGGCAGCTCAGGCAGCTGAAGAGCATATGCACGTGTATCACCCGGCTGTCGACAGTTGCCAGATCTCAGCCAGGTATAGTGTGGCGCGGCACGGGCCCGTTAATGCGTGTTTCCGTAGTATTCACTGTTGGCTGCCAGTGGCTCGCTTCACAGTACTTTTGCAGTTTCCACTCTCTCGTCATCTTCCCGCACCCTGATCCCAGTCCCAGATTGCCAGCACCCATTCTGAAGAATGCAAGACTCGGAATGCACTCGTGGCTAGGTACAGACGTCGCGCGAGCGGGCCGCTTGCTGTCACTTTATTGCTGCGTCGATCACGATGCCCGCCGGTAAGTCACTCTCCAATCGCATTCCGTGGAATGCAGCTGTGGAGTGGGAAAAAGTTTGTTCAATACAGATACTGCATTACAGATGGTCTAGCCCTTGCGGGGATGCGTGTGATAGTGTACAGATGAAGGGGCCAGCACTGCTGGATGCGGGTGCACATGTGAATGTGGCAGATATGTGAACCGTGCTTGTGTGCTGCGTGTGTGTGTTGCGCCGAGATGAGATAAGATGACAAGACAACTGATAGTGGGATCGGCTAGCGTCTGGGGTCTAGGTCCAGAACTTCTTGAGGTGGCGCCCGAGATACGGCATGGGAGGGACGGGCGGCACGTCCGCCGGCGTGTACTTGGCGGAAACGTCCTTTATCTCCCGGACATCGGTGGACGTCTTGTTTGCGAGCGAGTAGAGTGGCGATGTCTCGCCAGAGTAGACAAACGACGACGAGGTGACTGCCGACGAGATTGAGGTAGCGGAGCTGTTGTACGACAGGCCTGGAAGGGACGACAACGAGCGGATCGACGCCGCGTCGTCCTCGTCGTCCGTCTCCATGTCAGAAGGCTCACACACCTCGAGGAGAGGGAGAGGCTTGTCGAGCATGGGCGATGTAGGAGTGTGAGTGGGAGTAGGGGTGGCGAGCGGACACACGGACCCGTCCGTCTCGATTGACAGGGAGCGCAGATACGCGTGGTGCCCAAAGAGCCCTACGGGCCGATCGGATGGGCGGGGGAGGATCGAGCGCGATGTGGAAGTGGAAGCTGATGGGCGGTGGCGCGGGGCCCGGCCCGGGGGGGCACAAACTGCGGCGGTGGAACTGCTGGGTGACTTGGGGACAGGCATGCTGTTGCTGCGGGACGGCGAGGCCGGCATGAAGAACAGGTCTTCGGGCGAGCGAGCAGGCGGGGTAGGAGCACTGAGAGACGACGAACGGGGGACGACCGGCGACTTGACGTCCTCGGAAGGGAACATGTCGTCAAAGTCCTCGTACTCGCCGCAGCTGGTGAGCAGCTCGCGCAGAGCAGACTCCAGGTTGACATCGAATTCGAGGGTGGGAGTGGTAGGGGTGATTGGCGTCTGCGGCTCGGGTGACATCGATCCGCGGGTAGTCTCCTCCCATCCCTCTGAGAGGAAAGTGGGTGCCGTGGGAAACTGGCCGGCAGAGCGCACCGTCGGCGTCCGTGGGAGCGCAGAAGCGGAGGCCACTCGTGCGGGGCGGATGGGGGAGCGAGGAGGACGAGGAGGGACCGTCGGGGAGCTGGGGCGGTTGAGGGCAAAGTCGAGCCGGTGGGGGCTGACGGGATACCGGAGCGACGAGAGCGGGCAGTCGGGGGCGGCAAGCTCAAGCGGTGGTGGCCGGCGGTTGCGCTGCGACTTGGGAGCGGCTACCTTCTTGGGCGGCAGCCTTGGTGGTGAGGACTTGGACACAGGCTTAGGCTCCTCGTGGAAGGACGGCATGTCGTCGAGCGCAAAGGGGTCTTCGCTATCTGATCCGGGCGTGTGAATGATCACGCCTGGGCTGGCGAAGATGTTTGCCGACCGAGGGAGGACAATACACCGCGGGCGCTGCTTGTGGGTAGTAGCTGTATTGGAACGGGGAGGCATGTCCTCCTCGTCGTCCTCTTCGCAGAGGGTGTAAAGGCCGGCCGAACGGGGGTCGACAATGTGCATGTGGCGGCCGCGGACACGACGGCGGGTCGATGGTGATGAGTCGGCCTCGCAGTCGCTGTCGTCGGACCACTCAGACTCTTGGTCTGGTGGCAGGCGGACCGGGGCGCTGGCAAGAGGGGACGACCCCCGCGGGCGGGGCGATAGAGTGAACACGGTCATGTTGGGTATTGTGTAGAGACCACGACGGGAGATGGGTGTAGATGTGGATGTGGAAGTACAAGAAGATAAGTGTTTATACGACGGGCTAGGGTTATAAGAGGCGCAGGCAGGGAGAGGCGGAAGTGGTCGCTGATAGTAGAGGTGTGTCTTATCGGGACCGCTGCAAACAGTCTTAGACAACATCATCATGGATGCCATTATCGTTGCTTTTCTTTTCCGGGAGGTTTCTCTTCAACGCGGGGGGGCGTTGTCGATCGTGTCTCGCAGAGGGTGATCGACAAACGAGGTGTGGACTTGTAAGACACGAATCGCTGCAGTATAGCAGTGTTCTCCGACAGATACAAATGGCGATGACTGTGCGGCTTGAATGGCAATGGCACTCGGCAGTGGTGGCGTTGGACGGATGCCGCTCGGGTGGCTGAGGTGGCGCAATTGGACTGTCGTAACTGGCGTCGGTGCAGCTCTTGGGCAAGAGAAGCGGGCTGGAGGCACACGGCAGAATACAAGAACAAGATGAGAAACAGTGGTAACCAGAAGTTTACACGATCTGAGCTTCCAGAGCGTGGTGGGAGAGAGTGGGTGAGACAGATGTTGAGATCACAACGATGATATAAAGACAGAGGGAACGAGAGGCGTTCGGTGATGCTGATTGTGGCGTTCGGTAGAATTGTCGGTGATGAGGATCAGGACAACCGCCAGGTAATACTCGGTGTCGCGGGAGAACCGTTCCTCAAGGTGATCGTAGTGGACGGCACTGAGAGTAAGCATCGTCACTGTGCGACAGTTTCGGGTGAAAGAGAGAGAGAGAGAGAGAGCAGCTGTTCTGGACCGCAAGAGAGAGCTCCCCCACCCAGACAGGGCCCATGAAGCACTCGGTCGCTGTGTTCGTGCCACACCCAGCAACCCAGCAAACTGGGCAGTGACCCAAAAAAGGAGAGAAACGCCACTTTCAGGTTTCCGGGAACGACAGGGGTGGGGCAACCGACGGGAATCACTCACATTTACTCGCGTTCTCGTGCGTTCTTGGGTGCTGCTGCCTTTGTGCCTCCCCCCGCTGGCCTGACGCAATAGGCGATGCTTGTTAAATTGTGATCTGCTCGAGGGAGGGAGCCAGGGGCCCGGTGGTCGGATGAAGAGTTGTCGGCCGTCACCTGGACACCTGGGATGATGGACTGAATAGAACTGGGCCGGAACAAGGTTTTTCCCTGTCCACTATTACGAGATGCTCCTCACGCCGTGTACGAAGCGGGAATGAAATGGGTCTTGCTGCCTGCGTGCGTTCAACAGCAGGGCAGGAGGTTGCCTGGCCGACAGCTAGCCAGTACCGGTCAAGCCGGGGGCGGGAGTGCGTACTTGCCCTTGCACCGAGAAGCAATCCGGGATGCAGAGGCGCTCAACTGGGACCTGTGCAGTAACGTTCCACAACCTGAGATGTGCTGATAGCGTGGGAACAATGTGCGCCAGGAGTCGTCGCGTGTGCGTAGCAGGAAGGCTTCTGGGTCTGCGAGATCTTTGTGATCTATTTCTATCCTCCGGTCGGGTGTGGCCTATTTCCTAGCGCACACGGAGGGGGCTAGGCGTCTTGTTTTACGTTTGCACACCTGCCAATGTCAGTGATCTATGTGAGACAGGCGTGAACAACGTACTTGCGTAGTTGGCGCTTGTCACGGTTCGCTCGGTGAAACGAACAGCCTCCGAGTGAGCGGCTGCTGGGTGGAGCTTCGAAAGACGAATGGGGTTTACGATATCCCTCGGAATGCCGGTAACACTCCGCAGCCCGAGAGGTCTAGCGGATATCACGCTACGACGTTGGCGGAGAGTTTCCTGGCCGCTGGTGGCACTGCTGGTCGTACAGGTGACGAGAGTAGGAGCGTTCTTTGTGTTCTACCAGTCTAGTTTCTCTCCGACGTCTCGGGTTCAGACTAGTTTTGATGTGGTTACCACTGGAGCCTCGCTGTGGTTACCGATGGTAGATGTGGCCGCTCGCACGAGCGGACGACACCTCGTGCTGTGCGTCAATGAGCCAGACCCGTGACTGACGGGTGGAGCTGAGGGTCGAGAAACCGGAGCGCACGCTTGGAGATGCGCTTCGTGCAGGGGGTGTCGTGTGTAGAGGCGGTGAGGCGGGAGTGGTGCGTAGGAGAATGGTGTGAGACGGATGGTGTCGGGAGACGGATGGTGGTGCGAGGCGGATGGTTCTTCGAGTGCCACTGTTACTCCATGTACGAAGACAAGACAAATATAGATAAAAACAAGACAAAGTCGACAAAAAGAGGGAACACGGTCGACACTACCGCCTGCCGACATTGTTATTGTATCCAGAACTCGTCCGTACACTTCCGTCGCCGCCGATGCATTCCGTTCGCGCTCGTGCTCGCTCGCGCGGTCGCGCAGACGACAAGGTTTAGAGCAGGAGCTAGACAGCTAGGCTCGCCGAAACTTTTTCCCGTTGCCAGGTGGGAGTGACTGGCAGGAACAGGCGTCGACGACGGGGTCACGAACTCTGCCACTGTCACGAACCGGGCTCGCGCTGGACCTGGTGGCGCTGGGAGGTTATGGAGTGCGTGTCCGCCATCGCGGTAACGTACAGGTACGCTGTTGGCGACAAGGTTGGTGGCCTCCCTTGTTCTGTGATTTGCGCCAATGGCAGCATCGTCGTAGCTAGCAGCGTGGGAGAGGAACGCGGGTTGAGGTACACTCTAGGTCCGAGGTACGGGGGCGGGGTGGGCCGGGCAGGACGGCGACGAGGGACAAAGGAACAGCGCCAGAACCAGGATCCAGGATGTGGTCGCAGTCTTTTTGTTCTCATCAACGGCAGAAGTATGGTTCTGCCGCCCACGCTAGTGCCAGGAATCGCGACGGCAGCAGCGATAGTTGGACAGCAAGGTCGGCGGAGAGCATATCCTTCACCGTTACCGAAACTATAACTGTAGCGGAAGATCTACCGCCAAGCCGCCAGTGTTAGTAGGCCGTGACGACAACCAATACCACGACGACTGTTCGCTTCGACATTGTCGTACGCAGGCGGCACCCACTGATGGACCACTGCCGACCTTGGTCCACGAACGCGGGTACAACCAACCTTTCGCGGAGCACCAATCTCCATTCATGCAAAGTTCAGTGGCGGACGGCTGACGACGTTCAGAGTTACCATCTGCCGCGACTGGGTCTGTGATTGGCGATTACGGCTAGGATGTCGGCATGGCGCCACGGTCGCGAGGCAGCGGGCACAACATGCTTTCTGCAAATACAGTACCTGGAGAAATACGGGGTATAGCCATGCGAGTGGATCTGTACGCATCGACAGGCAGTGCTTGTCATATCCACCCGTGATTCCTCGGCAGGAGCGAGAAAACATGCAGCGGTGGTGTCAACAACACCAATCGCGGCGATCGCGGCATACGGCCTAGTCGTCCGCCAGCCACGCTCCCACTCCACCTGGTGGAGGTGGAGGTAGACCCAAACTCCGTCTCTGTCCGATTTCGATTCCTGACAACACACCATGGACCCAACAACGCCGACGAGCGCAGGCGTGTACGCGACCGCGGGCCAGGCCGTCGCCGCGACGCAAAAACAGAGGCCGCCGCACCCCAGCAACCCGTGCTCGCTGTTCGCCATCACGCAGTACGAGTGTGCGGCCGCGGAGAAGATCCGGTGCTGGCCGCTCGAGCGGATATTCCGCCAGTGAGTGGGTTGTCGGAGTGGAGTCGGATGGGTGGGTTGAGGACCGCTGCCGGAGGATTGCGACGGAGCATTACTGGACCACCGGATGGAGTGTTGTGTTGTGTGCCGCCGGGATACCCCCTCGTGAAGGCACGCGCCCTTTGGATGAGCTGCTCGGCATACGCGTGCGCGCGTGGGCCTCGACCACCGGGGATATATGACTCATCGCGGAGCTCGTCCCATGGTGCGCTGTCGAGAGGACCGGATGTTTACCCCGGCAGCGACAGCGTCTCACATCAGTTTCGCGTCTGGTGTGTTGTTGCCCCTGCGATCCCGCGAGCCTACTTCACTTGCAACCCTTCGCATGCCTCGCACACCTCGCACTGCTCAGCTGACAACAGATGCGCCGGCGGCCCCGCGATAGAAGTGACGAACCGGCTCCTGCACACGGGCAACGACGGGTCGGACGGCGCGCCGGTAGTCGCCCCCCTCGTCGATCCTTCTGCAATGTAAGTTTGCTCTTGGAGATGTGCTCACGCTGCAGCTCGCGGCCACCCCGCGGGGACTCGTTCGAGCCCGCCGACTTTACCTAGTCTCACAGACATGTCTCTTCAGCATGACCATCTCATATCGTAACTTGTTCATCTCATGTATTATTGCTCAGCCGGTTTGTGTGGCATGGTAAAGGGCGAGTGGGTGTGCATCATATCGTCGTCGCGCACCCGGTAGACGCTTCGACCTCATGAGACGCACGCCGCACAGTCAGACCGCTGCCCCTCCGCATGTGATGATATCAATGCATACACTCGCCAAATAAAACCGCACCCCGTCGCTATCGCCTCTCGCGGTCCCGATCACGGCGATCGCGGTCCCCCCTCTCCCTGTCCCGGCGCTCGTCTCGGTCGCGTCCATCGCGCTCGCGGTGACGCTCGCGATCCCGGTCGCGGCCACTCTCGCGGTCCCGCCCGCTGTCCCGCCTTGGACTCCGGCTGCGGTGACGCCTCTCGCGGTCGCGGTCGCTACGGTCGCCACGATCGCGGCGGTCTCGGTCACGGTCGCGGTCCGACCCACGCTCACGGTCCCGATCACGGTGGCTGCCGCTGTCGCGGTCTCGGTCTCTCCGCTCGCCCCTGTCGCGATCGCGGTCACGGCCACTCTCACGGCCACTCTCACGGCTCTCGCCGCCGCCCCACTTCGAGCTGGCGCCGAGCGACGAGGTGTTGGCCCCCGACGCTCCTCCGCGTCCGCCATCACCGCCAAACCCGCCGCGCCCACCACCGCGTCCGCCACGGCCCCCAAAGCCTCCGCGGCCGGGGCCGTTGTTCATCCCCGGAATGACGATGCCGTCGATCATGTTCGGGTTGTTCATCGCGCCGTCCTGCTCGGGGCAGTCGGCGCGGTTGTGGTCTCCGCCACCTAATGTTAGCTATGGACGCTCGCGACAAGCTTACAGTTCCAGCAGCCGCTCTGCGTCGGGGCGGCTGGGCGGCCGAACGCCTGATGCGCCGTGCCCCAGCCGCCGCTCGAGGTGTCCTCCGCCGTAAGATGGGTGTACTTTGAACGCGACTTTTTGCCAAAGTCGCGCACCTGCAGCACGGCGGGGAGCGAGGACATGTCCACCTGATCGCGCGTCATGCCCGTGTAGTCGCGGTTCATGAGCTCCTCGGCGCCTTCCTGAATCTGTCAGCATACACTGTGTACTGTCTACTCACCGCGTGGAAGGCTCCCTTGTGGTAGTACTTCTGCAGGAAGGCCATCTGCGTCTTCTCGCGGTTGCGCGTGCCGTCCGCATACTCCATGTCCTCGGCCATGCGCTGGTCCTCGGGCATGGCACGGCGGCGCTCAATCTCCTCGCGCTCCGCGTCGGCCTCCTCTTGCGCCTTCTTGTCGCGCAGCAGGCGGGCGAGCTCACGCACGCGCCAGGCGTCGAACTCTGCCTCGGGGTCGAGGCCATCAGTGTCGTCCACATCCGGAATCAGATCTGAGGAGACCTCTTCTGCAATCGTTAGCGCGAGCGTTGTACTGCACTCACTCTCTGCCAGCTCTCGCCGAATCGTCTCGCCCGCCAACTCCTTGCTGTCGAGCTTGCGCTGCTCGCGCTCCTCCTCCTGCTTCCGCTCCAGCTCCTCGGCGTCCTTGGCGGCCTGCTCGGCTGTGACCGTCTTGCGTGCGGTTCTGTAGCGTCAGTGGAGATCGACTAGAAAGGAGAAGGGGAGGACGGTTCGTTGCTAGCGGCCAGGAGACAGGAGCAGCAACACATCCTAGCACTCCCACTTGTAGATTCACTGGACACTCACTTGCTCACGAACACCGGCCTGAACGCAGGCTTGACCTCCTCCTCGCTCTCCTCCTCCGAGTCGGTCTCGTACTCGCTCGAGTCCTCGAGCTTGGGCACAAACGACGGCTTAGTCTCCTCCTCCTCTTCGCTCTCCTCGTCTGAGGATTCTTCCTCAATAGCTGGGAGTCAGCGAGGTCCATACGTGCTTATCACCTCGACTCACGCTTGCTCACGCCGCCGTCCGGGATCTTGACGTCCGCGAGGTCCATCTTAATCTTGGGCTTGACATCCTTGAGCGATCCGGGGCGAATAACGCGTCCAGCTCCACCAGCCACGAGTGATGGGTCCGAATTGGCCGCTGCTGCTGCTGCCGCCGCCGGCCCGCGCCCCGGTACGAGCTTGAGCGTCTCGGCGCCGTCGTCCGAGTCCGAGTCGCTGTCGGCGACCGCGCCGCCGGGCTTGCCCTTGAAATAGCGCGTTTTGGAGGGCGGCCGCGGGGCCGCTGCTTTTGCTGGCGCCATGGCTGAGAGAGGGGATGGGGTGTAGTGCGATGAGGAGAACGGAGATGAGAGGTGAGATTGTGGATGCCGCCCTGTTGCGTCTGTTTGGGTGAGTGGCCACTCATGACTTTTGGTGGAGGCGGAAGCAAATTTCGTCACGGGTCATGGGAGCCCCGACGACACTGAGACCAGCAGCGATAGCGAGCAGAGCAACAGAAGCGCCGCAGCGAGCATACCCCATAGTCCAGAATGTATCTATGCATAGTACTATACAACATCTACTCGTCCATCTCGTCCTCGTCGCCGTCGCCGTCCATGAGGCTGTCGGGCACCTCACCGTCGAGGCCCATGTCCATGAGCCGTCCGGGGCGCGAGGGCGTGACCATGTCGGGGTGGCGGGCCGACAGCCTGACCATGGGCAGGAGGTCGACGTGCGACGGCTTCAACCGCTTCTTGTTCTCGAGCATGGCGTGCAGGAGTCGTGTGGCCTTGCGGTCGGTGAGATCGATGACCTCTGGTGATGTTAGTCTAGCTCCAGCAGTCTGGTCTCGCAGCTAGTCGCAGCATACAGCACTCCTCCCTCCAGCTGTACTCCTCACTCACCGAAACCAGAGTCCCACTCGGCCTCCTCGACCCTTCGCAGCTCCTCGAGCTCGAGGTGCTCCTTGAGCTTTGGCCGTCCGGCGCGGCGCTCGGCGTTGAGCTCGGCAATGCGCGCGTCGTTGCGGCCAATAAACGTCTCGGAGATGAGAGCACGGAGCTCGGGGAGGGTGAGCGCCGTCGGCGACTGCACCTGGTTCATGAAGAAGAGCGGGCGGTAGACTGGATGTCAGTGACGGAGGCGATGTGGACGACGGAGATGAGAGCCAGTGTACAAGCACAGCTCGCAGCTTCACTATACTCACGCTTGCCCTTGGTAAGATCCTTGCGGACCTTGCGCGCCGACTCGAGCTTGGCCTTGCGGAGGTGCACGCGGGTGATCTGGGCAGCTGGACGTCAGCGAATTCGAGCAGTTGGGTGGCGAGAGGTGGACAGACGCCATCACCGGTATTTCTCACCCTTGCGCGATCCCGGGTGCACGCCCTCCTTTCCGGTGATCTTCTTGAGAGTGCTCCTGCGGTTGTTGGGCATTGTCGGAGATGGTTGACGATGAAGAGCAACAACAACAACCAACAGGACCAAATCCGGGGCTGGGTGCATTCAAACTTTTTGGCAGCCATTGGATTCAGGGTAAAATTATTTCAGCGAGAACCGAGACTTTTGCAGGCGCGCAATGTCGTCTGGCTGGGCGGCAGCTCGATGAACCATGAACGATGTCATCTTGTTGTTGCTCGCAACTGATACAACTATCGCTCATATCGATCTCGGCACCTTCACTCTCCGCTACAGCATGCTCCTCAGACGCCTCGGCGAATGCTCGACACATGCTGCGCGCCGTGCTGCGCCGGCCCGGCGCGCGCGAGCTGTTTTGGCTCCGGTTGAAGCCGCGCCCCTCGGAGTCGTACCGAGATTCGCGTCGTCGGCAGCTGCGACAGCGCCGACAGCGACAACAATGAATGACGAGACCCGCGGAATAAACTCAGTAAGATCCTTGCCTGTACTTTGGGCAGCCGGCTAACCACTAGCGCGACGTGTTCGACTCTACGCCCTCGGCGTCGTTCCTCAAAGCACGGCTCATCCAGGCGCTGACGGAGATCAACCCCGGTGTCTCCTCTTCCGGGGAGAAGATCACCGCCGCGAGTGCAAAGGCACTGCTCCACGCTACAGAGGCATTACGGGCCTATCCAGACGTGCTGCAGCCGCACCTGAACCAGATCTCCGGCGCGCTGAGCGGGTTCTACATATCGCACGCAGTGCCGGACGAGGACATCGAGGTGCTGCAGGGTGTGCTGGCGCACGCATGCTTGACGCCGCGAAGCGTTGCATCGCAGCGCGAACGGGCCAAGAGCAGCGTCTACACCATTGCGAACCGGTATGCCGACTGGCTGGTGGCCGAGGCGCGGCGGGAGAGCTCTGACAGCTCCCGGCTGAGGCATATCCTCACCCGCTTCGAGGGACAGGTACGCGAGCTCAGCACGACGGGGTCTGATCGCCTCATGGTGCCGTACGTCGCTGCGTGGGCGGTGCTGAATGCGCGCACGGGGCGGACACGGCCGGAAGATATCGTTGTTACGCTCCCGCACGACTCGACCATCGTCGGCTGGATCAGCAAGAACGGGTGGGCGGACGCAGCGGGCGGCGCCGATGTGAATGCTGCCGCCAAGGCGCTGTGCGATGCCCACGTCGATGCTACCCTGCCGACTACGATCGACGGCCTTGGTGCTCGGCTGTTCTCGCTCAGGAACCGCGGAAAGGTCACCACATTGGTCGAGCTGTGGGACGCGTACGCTGCCGAGTACGACAATGTCCGCTCGGAGCACCCCCTGGCTGGCAAGGATGTGCGGACCGAGGCGCTGGCAAAGTTCCTCTCTGTCGTCCGCTCCCGCAGCAGCCAATCGGCGTCGCGGACAGTGCTGGAGCGTGAGGCGCTCGCCCACGTCGAGGCTGAGGTCCGCAAGCGAGTACCCAAGCCTACGCCGCTGCCTGTTCTCCACACATTACTGTCGACAGCTGGACCGGAGGATCTCGAAGAGGGCGCTGGACTGCCCCGCGACAAGACGGCGGTCCTTGGCGCCGCCAAGGAGATCTGGGATGCCGCAAAGGCTGAGGGTGTCGTTCGCGACGAGCGCGCGTACAGCATCTACATCGATCTCCTAGGCCGGTATCACGAGGGCACCGAGATGTTCCAGGTCTGGGACCAGCTTGTGGCGGACACCAAGTGCCGCGAGCTCGAGGCCAAGCGCGCCGAGGAGGAGAAGCGGACGGCGAAGAACAAGAGCAAGGGAAAAGAGACAACAAAGGAGTCCAAGGGCCCAGCACGTGAGTCGTCTACATCTGTGCATCACTGACATTCCAGCCTGGCCGTCGACACTCATCCTCAACCAGGTCCTCTCGTCGGCCTTCATCATCGGCTCGCGCACAGCAGACATGGCGCTCGCGCTGTATCGCATCTCAGTGCAGCCCAAGTCACCCCTGCAGGCGGACCTGTTCACACTGAACATTGCGCTCCGCTTTGCGTCGTACTGCTCGGACCTCAAGCTCATGAACGAGATCATCTCGGCGGCGGGTCCCCTCGGCCTCGTCCCCGATATCGTCACCTACACGACGCTCGTGCAGGGTCTCCTTCGTGCCGGCCGCCCCGAGCTCGCGCGCCAGACCCTGGACTCGATGAAGGCGCGCGGCATGGAACCCAACGAGCGCATGGCCGCCATGCTCGTGGCGGATCTCGCTGCTGGCGGCCGCGCCGATGGCCTCACGCGCGCAGAGGACGTGATCCGCGACATGCGCACGCGCGGTATCCGCACCACCGTGCCCATGTGGACCTCCCTCATTGCGGGCTACTTCCGCGGCGGGTGGGAGGTGGACGCCTGGGCCGCGCTGGACCGCATGCGCGCGAGCGGCCTCCGCCTGAATGACATTGGCTACAATGTTGTCCTCCGGCACGTCCTCACGGCCGACGCCGGCCCGGCAGCCATGGCGAACCCGCGCGCGCGGCGTGCGCTCGGGCACCAAATGTCCGCCGACAAGTCGACCGCCAGCCTCGCCATGAAGGTCTTCAGCCACATGAAGGAGAACAGCGTGCCGCCGACGTCGGACACGTACACGATCCTCCTCAGCGGCCTGCTGCGGTCCGATAGCGTCAACGCCATCCGCGAGGTGCTCAAGGACATGGACGCGCGCGGGTTCAAGACGTCCAACCGCAGCCTGAGCGAGACGATCCGCACGGCCCGCAAGAGCCTCACCCGCAGCGCGCGCATGAGGAGCGACAGAGCATAGGAACGAAAGAAGCATCATCACTTGTCAGCATCACCACCACCACCAGTCGTAGAAATGTAGAACACCTAGAAGCGAGCGAGCTATGCATATGTC
The DNA here is from genome assembly GCA_001600335.1 of Apiotrichum gracile. NCBI lineage: Eukaryota > Fungi > Basidiomycota > Tremellomycetes > Trichosporonales > Trichosporonaceae > Apiotrichum > Apiotrichum gracile. Next base: position 2,504,949 of record BCJO01000003.1, on the reverse strand, counting down.
TCTAGTCAACAGCGTCTCTGCTCGGTGCCCATATGTCTTTGCGGTCTTGTCTGCGTCGTGTGATAAAGTAGTGCTGTTTGGTGTCGTCCGTCTCCGTCTGATCATCGCCGCGCGAGTGCGCGCGATGCGGTCTCTATAGTCTTTTCTTGTTTTGCCGTTGCGTCGATTACGCTGATGTCGCGAGGCCGAGGAACGCGCGCGTCCATCCGAGCACCTTGTACCGCTCGTAGGCTGCATGTCAGTACTATTCTGACTGCTCGCGAAGGCGGGGCGACGCCGCGGCGATGGCGTGCTCCAATGTGTGCGGCGACAATACACCGCCGATAGCACCACCACCTGTCCGCCGCTCCCCCTGCGACTTCAGCCTGTACTCACCCCAGAAAGCGAACCTTCGTCCGTACCACTTTCCAAAGAACGGCAGGATGATCACGCTGATGACGGCCTCGATCTGGCGGAGGCTCTCCTCCCACTCTTCCTGGATGAGCGCGGCGTGGTCCTCCTCGTCATACGACGACTCGGACGAGGGATAGCTGACGGACGAGTCGCTGTCCGAGTCCTCCGACACGTCGTCGGCGGGGCGCGTGGGGTCCGGCCAGGTGATCGGCATGGTGTGGAGTGAGGTGCGGAGTAGGGAGTAAGGCTCGGTTTTGGGCCGATTGTGTGAAGCTGCAAGGTTTCGGAGCTAGCGGAGCTGTGGATCTGGAGCCGCCGACGCCGATGATTCCGGTGGGTGTGATGGCGAGCAGGGGCGGAGAAACCGGTGCGGTAGCGTTGATTCGTATGCAAACGGAGTTTAAGAGTGAATGGGGTGATGATCGAAGATGGGATGACCGAGAGAGCGAGAGAGCGATGACAAGGCCCTGCTCAATGCCGGCGTTCTGGATTCCGATGATGACAGACGGGCCAAACCCAAATCCACCCCACTGCACTGTACTGTCCACTGTAGGGTCTGAGCCAACCACCGCATCTATCTGATCCCTCCTCGGCGACCCAACTTGTGTCCCAAACATCTCTTTCATCTCTCTTTCTACCTTTCTCTACTGCTTTACTCCTCTTCAGACACTCCATCGCCATCATCATCAGCAGCTCCAGCATCCTCGCCATCCATATCCCTTCTCTGCTCATCGCCTAGCCCGCAATCCACCCCGCTCGGCAGCTCTGAAAAACCCGAGCCACCCCACCCACGCCCATGGCCCCTGGTAGCGAAGAATAAACTTGGACGCGAGTCAACACACATGCCGCCAAGGTTCACCCCCGCGCGGCCTGCCCATGGCGTCTCGCACGGCCATGGCCACGGGCACGCAGGCGGAACCGGCGCGGGCACCAGTGCGCACCATGCACGCGCGCCCCACCGCGGCGGGCGGCGCGCGTCCGCGCTCGGCGACGGGGGGCCACTGGCGGATCCGGTGCCGATCGAGGAGTTTCCGCCCCCCGCGTGGCGTACCGTGCTCAACTCGAGGGCTGACTTGGGTGAGTACCTCGCTGCCTTGTGCAAATGTTGTCTGTCGCCATCGCCGCCGTCGTTGTTGTTGCTGTTGTTGCTGTCGCCGGCTGCGTCGACTGCATCACGCACCCCTCTGCACAGATGTCGGAGAGCACACAATTCAGGCGTCATGTGTTTGCGGATGTGGTGTTGGCGAACACGACTGATCTCGCTCCCTCTAACACACTTCAGGATACCCCGACTTCTATCCCTCGCGACCAGGCTTCGGCCAGCCCGAGGACGAGCTCACCGAGCCGTTCGTCAAGGCCGGCTTCACCTCGAAGGCCGCAGTCAATCTCACCGTAAGCTTACACCACGACTGTCGCAGCTGACGATCCCAGGCGGAGAGCTTCTCCATGCATGGGCCCGTTTACCAACAGCTCCAAGCGGGCGGACTCCAGAAGCTCATGGTGCTGGGGCAGCAGATCATCACCGAGCGAAACAAGTCAATGCCATCATTCTCGTGTGTACCTCGCCCCCTTTCTCCTCTGACACTCCACAGCGAACGAGCATTCCGCATCCCGGTGCGTGTGACATACAACGACACGAAGCGGCTGCAGTTTCTCGCGGATCTGGGCAACCCGGCCATCCCTCTGACGCGTCTGATGCGCAACCCCGTCCCCCACGGCTTCAAGGGCATTGAGCTTCTCGACACAATGTTCGCCCCTCCACAACACGCCGGACGAGCAGGTGTTCCAGCCGCAACGCCCCGTCCTCCACCAGAACCCATCCCGATTGACCGCGCCTTGTGGTTTATCCGCGTCCTGGGGGCAAATGAGATCTCGGCACACAGGGGACGAGCCCAGCCGGCGGTCTCACTGGTGCAGGCGCCCTCGCCGGTCGCGGCCACGCCCTCATCGACAGCGACGACTGCACCGGCTACAGCGCCTCTCAACAGTAACGACTGGTACACGGCAGAGTTTACGCATGCGTTCACCGCCTGGCTGCGGATCCAGCTCGGCCAGCTGGTGCTTCCCACCAAACCCAGGGCCGGCGCACCCGCACCGCCCAAGGCTCCCACCGGTGTCCTGGGCGATGAGAAGAGCCGCGCACGATGGCTGGCCAAGTGGCAGTACTCAAACGCCTTACTCCGCCAGCTGAGCCGCAAGCGGCTGCTGTCGCCGCGGATACTCATCGGCTGGCTCTCCGACTTTCTCTCGTCGGCAAACTTTGCTCAGCTCGGCTTTGTCACCCAGCTGATGCACGAGCATCTTGTCGACTTGACCGAGTTTGTTGGGGTCGGCAGGATCTGTGTGCGCTCCGCGTGTGCCAAGATTGAGGAGATCCGCGCGTCGCCGGCAAAGAACACGCTCCAGCAGGTGGAGCAGCAGCTCGCCAACATTGTGCGCGTCCTGTACGACTCGGACCACGAGGTTCTACTGTCGCCCTGCACATGGTCGCGTCATTCTGCATTACTCGCGACGCTGGTCGACTCGAGCACTCCCGAGTTTGCCGACCTCGGACGGCGGAACGAGGCCTTGATTTTCCGTCCGATCATGGTCGACACGGCTGCAAGCCCCCGAAGGCAGCAGATGGCGGAGATCCAGAAGCTCGACTCTATCGCCGCTGAGACAGACATGACAGCGCTGTGCAAGGCGTTCTTCTCCGGACCTTGCGCGCCGACTGCCCCACGGATCGACATGGACAAGCTCGAGGAGAAGGTGTTCATCCTCGTCAACTGGGCCATGGGCCTGTACCAGCTCGGTATCCACCGCCCCTATGCCGTCTACACGATGCTTAAGAAGTGGCTCGAGTGGTTCGAGGACTCGCGGCCGCACGAGCACTTTGACTTCTTCCCCATCCTGTACAAATGGCTGGACACGAGTCCCGCGGCCCAGAGCCCGCACAACGTCCTCGCGATCGGCATTTCGTTTGGCGAGCTCACACGACAGGGTCTGTTTAGCTACGGGCGCTACCTTAACACACTCATCGCTCGCGGCCACTCGGCGCGTTTCAACTCTGGTGGCCCAATCAGCCACCACCTCGAGCTCCTCCGCGCCATGCCTATCTTCGTCGAGGCGCGTGACCTGCTCGAGCAGCGCCGGCTCGTGCTCTCGGGCGACGGTGAAGGGCGTGAACAGGACCAGCTCGATGAGGACACGGCGCTCGAGACGTTCCGCACAGAGCTCAAGGAGTATGTGCCAGAAATCTTTGGCATGAAGCGATACCACCGCAGCGCGCTCTTCCGCGAGAGCATCGACTACCAGATCCCGTCCGCTGCGGGAGTGAGCCGCTTCGAGTTTGTGCAGACGCGCTTCTGGTTCTCGGCCGCTGCCGTGCACTCCTTCAAGAGGTAAGAGAGGGTCGAGTATTGGGGCTGACTTGCAGGCAAGGAAACCAGCCGCCCATGAACGCCAGCACGTTTGCGCGCGTCATGAACATTTGCATGCAGTGCCGCGGATACTCGACTCTTGCTGATGTGAGTAGTTAGCGGATTTGCTGAGCCCAAACTGACTCTATCAGTTCCTCGTGCGAGGAATCACCGGAACCGAGGACGAGGAGATCCTCTTGATCATCCTCGACTCGATCAAGCGCGATGCCGACGTGTGGACGTCGATCGACCGCTGGAACCAGGTCACGACTGCGCTGATGGAGCGCTTCCGTATGCTCCAGCGCAAGGACCGGTTCGTCCCGCAGCTCGCGGCTGTGCTTCTTTTGCTGGCTGCCCACGGCCGAGTGCCTCCCGAGGCAAAGGAGGAGGTTCAGCGAGCGACCGAGAAGCAGCGCTGCAAATCGCCCCCGACACCCGCACACACCGTCGACATGCAGCAGAGCATGGATGGCCTCAAGCAGATTATCCTCTCTGGCGACTCTGAGCGGGCTGCGACTCTGGGTCCGAAGATGTTCACCCGCCACGGCAAGTTTGGCACTTGGTCCCAGACCTGGTGGGCTACTGTGGTGCAGGCTGTCCAGTCTGCCGAGCCAAACAAGCCCAACGTGTTGGCTGCCGCTGTGGCGCACGTGCGCGAAGTCGACAACCAGGCGGGCGATGGCTCGCTTCGTCCCGTGGTCGCTAAGTGGGTGGAGACGCCCACGCCGAGCCAGCGAGTGGACATTTTCGGCAGGCGCCACGTCCCGCCGATGGTGTCTCTGCTTCTGGCGCTCATCATCCAGCGCCGCCTGGGATCGCTCGTGCTTCTCGAGAAGCTCGTGTTTCCTGAGCTCAAGCACGCCGCGGGTCTGTGTACCGTGTCCAATCCCCGCTTGTCCAGCAAGCGCACGTATGCGATCGACTGGACGATCACCCTCACACAGCAGCTCCTCCTGTGTACGGCCCATAAGAGCCTTCCGCCGCAGAACCTGCGCGAGGCATACATTGTTCAAACTGCGCGTGCGGCCGTGTTCCACGCATCCAACGTTGAGAGCTTGATTCGGCAGCTTCCCGCCCTGGTGGTTCTTGAACGCTCGAAAATTGTGCCCGAGAAGACGCGCACGCAGATCAAGGATATATTCCGTGGCCTGGCTGCCTTGCCGCAGTTCAAGACGGCCGCCTTCCGCAACCTCGACGTCCTCAAGGATGCGTTCCTCTCCAACGACTGGATCAAGCGCAGCAACGACTCGGCGCTCGAGACGGGCATGGTCGAGGGCCTCAAGCTCATGATGTCCGACTCTGTGCAGGGCATCAAGTCGTCGGCCTCCTTGCCCACGATTGAGCCAGGAGCGCGCTACTCTGCCTGGCGCTGGACGCGCGTAGTGTTAGAGATGCGCGTAGAGTTCAAACGCCTCACGATGCGGATCAACAACAATGACGACCCGGTTGAGGCCCGCCAGCTCCTCGCGCGACTTGTGCGGAGCTCGCTCGACCGCGAGGCGTCGCCCGATGACATGGACCTGCTCGTCGAGGCGTTCCGCGGCGCAGACTCTGTGGTTGCGCAGGAAATCTTGAGCGTGGGTCTCGACCGCCTTGGCGTGCTGCTGTCCCAGCTGCTGTCCGCGGAGGACCAGCACCAGGTCGAGGCAACGGCCCTCAGGGTGGACCTCGTGCTGCGAGTCATTGGCAGCGTGGGGCGGCACGACAAGACGGAGCCTGCTACAGCAGCCGCGAGGGACAGGCTTCTCAACCTCTTGACAGTCACGTTCCAGTCCATCGAGCGAAGGGTCACCTCGGAGGACGAGATGCAGCTGCTCCCCGGCGCCAAGCCCGCCGAGTCGGGGGATATCCTCAAGGTCGCAATCAAGCTGCTGCGCTTTGTGCTCGGTGTGCCTCCCGCAGAGGGGAACGTCCCCCTCCAGCCTGCGCAAGGGAGGCCGGATTATGCCGTTCTCGTCACTGCATTCTTGCATCTTGTTGTCGTGAGTAGAAACGGTACTGCGAATGCTGACATCATAGGCCCTCTGCTCGCGCCTCGCTGTGTGTCCGGAAATCGACGCCCTGCGCGATCTGCTCATCTACCTCGTCGACTCTGTGCCGCCGCAATCACTCTCGGGCGTGTATCACGCACTTGCCTATGAGACGTCTACGGTCCAGGTGCAGGAGCTCCTTGCGCGCCACCCGTCGTTTGCAAGTGCGCTTCCCCGCCCGTCGGCCGTGTACCGTGCTACTGCTCTTGTTGGGTCCCAGGTCGTCCTGGACGGCGAGTCGATTGCGCTCGACGACCGCCCGTGGGAGATGCTCGAGCAGATGGCGCCGCAGACTATGCCAAAGCATGCCGATCTCTTCCTCGCCTCCAAGCCTATCAAGGACGTGGCGTCGATCCCCATTGCGTTGTTCAAGCCACATCTGATGCGCGACGCCGTGCCCGAGGAGACACCCGACGAGACGCCAGCGTGGGAGCATGCATCTGCTGAGCGCTCCCTTGGCAACGGCTTTGCGGGCGAGCCCATTGCGGCGCGGCAGGATGCGTCGCTCCTGTACGCCCGCTACGAGGGTGTGCGCAAGGGCGCCGACACGGACAAGGAGGGCGAGAGGGAGCGCCAGGGGACGGACGACAAGGAATCCGTCGTGGCGCCCAGCGTCAAGGCGGCCAGTTCTGTGGGCTCCGTGCCCCCCACGCCTGTCAAGACGCAAGCCCGGCGGTTCAGCACCCGCGTGCCCACCAAGGGGTCCGGCACGACGACGGACCCCATTGCGATCGTGTCCTCGGACAGTGACGACGAGGACGAGCAGCCCCTCGCCAAGCGGCAGCGCACCACCAAAGCCGCCCGGGCCAGCACGAGCGGCAAGGCGCCGCGCAAGACGAGCGGCACGGCGGCGAAGAAGGCGCCGGCCAAGACGGCCCGGGCGGCCGGGACGAAGGAGAAGGGGCGACGGAAGAGCTAGGCCGTGAGAGCGAGGCCGTCGGCCGACTGGGAGGTGGACGAGTGGAAAGAGTGGCTGCTGTGTGCTGGGTGAATAAGCAGCCACTGTGGGTGCCACTGTGGGAGTCGTAGGCACCTCGGTGCTAGTGCTCGATTTCGACATTACTAAGGAAGGGTCTGGGGTGTCAATTGGTCATCATCGGCGTACTGGCCCACCCGTCTTGCACCTTGTCCGTATCACTATTATCATGTACTCGTGTACTGTCTAGCCCATCCATGCATCATGTAGACTGTCTGTCTGTCTGTCTGGATGTCTGTCGGAGACGCTGAGCGAGCGTCGGCAGAAGCAGCCAGAAGGTGTCCCAGAAGCTCGATGCCTCGGCCATTGATGCTACCAGGCACAAAGTGAGTGCTGACGATGGAATAAAGTTTGATCACTTTGACTCTAGAGCATGTCCCCCCTCGGTCGGTCTCTTTTTTTTTCATCTCCCTGGTTCACATTCACTTGTTGTTAGGTGGCGACGAGCAACGACAACAATCTAGCATCCGTACATTCCATCATCATCCACATCTCTTGCATGTCTTGCATCTCTTGATCCTCCGTCGACCACGAGACCGCCAGCGCTGCTCGATTACCCCGACGCGCCGCGAGAGCATGCCATGAACGCCAGCGACAGCCCCCAGGGGGCACCGGCCACATCCGCATCCACCTCCATTTCACCGACGCCCGCCCCGTTCCCAGGGGACGCAATCATGCACGACGACATGGACCCGACGAACATGAACATGAACACGAACATGAACGTCGACTCTGCCCCTGCAGCACCACCACCACCCCTCGACGCCCCCGCAGCCGCCACCCCGAACCCCCCCTCGCTCTCCCCCACCCCCCACCCGACCGGCGGCACGACACCCATGCCGGCGATCCAGACAATAGACCTCACGGTCGACTCGGACAGCGACTCGCCCGTGCCCGTTGGCGGAAGCCAGAGGCAGAGCCAGGGGCAGGGCCAGTCGCAGGCCCGGCGGGCGCGGGTCGCTGCTGCGCGCGCGGCGGAGGCCGGAGGGATGGGGAGTGCGAGTGGGGTGTATGATGGTGCGAGCGGAAGTGGGAGTGCTGGCGGAGGTGGAGGAATGGGAGGAGTCGGAGGAATGGGAGCAGGAGGAAAAGGAGCAGGAGGGGGAGGGGGATCAGGAGAGACGAGTGGAATGGGAGGGATCGGCGGCGACGGCGTTGCCCCCGCTGTCTCCGCCAGCAACGGCGTGCATGCCCGTGCGGGCACAAGCGATAGCGACGACGACTTTACGATCACCGCGTCGACTGGTCCGACGCTCGCGCCGGCGCACCGAATGAGGGGCGCCATGCCTCGCACCCAGGGACGGGCAAGCAATCATATCACGTCCAGTTCCACTTCGGCTTCTCCCACTTTATCCCATCTCGCGTCCTCGTCGCTCAACGGCAACGGCAGCACGGGCCTTTCACACTCTCACTCTCATCTTCACCACTCTTCGTCCTCTCCATCCTCGACACCGGAACAGCGGCTGGCGCAGCAACAGCAGCTCGCACACACACACCGGTTTATCAACAACAACGCCCTCGCATCAGCGAGTGCCGCCGCCCACGGCGCAGGGAGCTTCTACCGCAACCACCCGTCCAACTTTGCCCCGAGCGGAGCATTTGGCGGATCACCTTCTGCGTCACCCTCCTTTGGCAACATTGCCGTACCCGCGCTCATCGTCCCCTCTCTGCCCTCGGTCCCCGGTGTCCCCGGCGTACCCTCTCTCCCCGGCTTTGCGCCCTACCGCAACGGCAAGCACGGCGACGGCTCCGCCAGCGCACCCATCGACGTCGACAAGGTCCCCGCCAACCCGGCTCCTCCGCGCAATATGAGCAAACCAGTGCCGATCTGTATCGGTGGCTTCATGAGCCGCGCCATCATGCTCTACCCAAAGACAGCCGTCACCGCCGGCGAGCCCACACCGCCGGGCAGCAGCGAAATGTGGGAGGTTGTGCATTTCCGCGGCGTCGAGATGCTGCGTGTGCGCCTCAAGGTAAGTTTCTAAAGCTGTCGGACGCGATACGGAGCTCGATGGTGTGCTACTACTTGCCTCGGCCTTCGGTCTTCTAGCCTACTGTGATTTTCAGGTGGCAAAAGTTTGTTGATACGGTGGCGGCGAGTCACATTACTCCGTCCCATCTGTCGGCGCCATCACTGCCCATGCCCTCCATGCATACAACTAACACTGCAGCTCCGCAAAGCAGGATCTATCCCGCGGCCAGACGAGCCGTGGTCGGCGACCAATGTCGACACCATCCAGGTTATGACTCGTGAGTAGCTCACATGAATCTTGCGTTTGATTTGTCACTGGTCAGCTGACCACCTTCCAGCCAACATGGGAACGTACATTGGCGACCTCGACGCCCACACGGCTGATATCCTTATCCCGATGCTCAAGCGCGGTCTGTGCCGTCTCGAGGGCTTTGCCGTGCGGCTCGCACAGGAGATGGCCCAGTACGAGTGCAAGGTCAATGTGTTGATTTTCACCCTGCCATCTAATGTGCGTTATATTGCCGACACGCTCTTGGCACACTCGCTCTACCTCCTGGATCCGCTGCCGACGTACGACCCCACACGCCACAGCGACCACCCCGAGTACCACAATGCGCACGGCAGCGGAGAGCGCGCGCTGCAGCTGTACCAGGCGCACCGCCGGTCGCAGCACACGAACAACGGCTCCGCCTTCAACCCGGCGGCCGACAAGGCGCGCCAGGTCGAAGTACAGCGCAAGCAGGCGGAAGCGATCCTCGACCAGCTGACCGACGGCGTCGAGCTCGAGCAGAGCGACCCGGGACCGTGGATCCGTACCGAGCTGTTCCCGCACCAGCGCCGCGCGCTCACATTCCTCCTGCAGGGCGAGCAGGACACGAAGAGCCTCAAGGAGGCGCGCAAGATTGCCGACCGCAAGCTCGGTCTCGGCAAAAGCAGCAAAAAGGACGGCTCGTCCAAGGAGTCGAGCGCCGGCCCCGCGGGCGAGCGCAGCGAGAAGGAGGGCACGAGCGAGCCAAAGGCCAAGGAGAAGGAGAAGGACAGCAAAAACGACTTTTCCCGCTCTCTCTGGGAGGGAGAAAAGGACGAAAAGGGCCGTCTGCGTATCTGGAAGAACAAGGTCACGGGCGAAAAGGTCCGCCTCAAGAAGAACGAGCGGCCGCAGGACGCCAAGGGCGCTATCCTGGCCGATGACGTGAGTTCAGCTACAAGGTGTCCTTGGATTTTTAGCTGACATTCTCAGATGGGTCTCGGCAAGACTCTTTCGGTCGTGTCCCTTATCGCGGCCACGCGCGGCGCAGCAAAGGAGTGGGCTTCGCGGCCCCTGGACGTCGTCGCGCCAGTTGACGGCGATGCGAGCAAGCTCAAGAGTGATATCGACGCGTCGTCCATGATGACCAAGGTGTTTGGCATGCCCGACGCCGACACCGAGATTGTCAACGGCAACGGCAAGAAGCGGCGGCGCGAGGAGCCGAGCGAGACCGAGATCTCTAACCGGATACGCCGCGCACGCATCGTCAAGCGCGCAAAGGGCACGCTGCTCGTCTGCCCCATGTCGACCATGACCAACTGGGAGGACCAGATCAAGGAGCACTGGGACGGCAAGGTAGTTGTCATTGGCGGCACCTCGTCGAGCGCTGGCTTCAAGAACGAGTCCAAGACACCCGCACCAGAGGACAAGGAGTTTGACGAGTACGACACGATCAAGGTGTACATCTACCACGGCGCTTCGCGAAACATGGACCCGCGGTTCCTCGCCGAATTCGACATTGTCGTCACGTCGTACAGCACGTTGGCGAACGAGTACTCGAAGCAGTGCGCGACGTGCTTTGACGACGAGTCGACGCCGCTCGACACGGGCGCGGCGAACAGCGACGACGAGGGCACACCAGGGAACCCGACCGGCATCCCTGCCTCCCGGTCATCGCGCGGCACCAAGACCCCAGATGGAGACTTTAAGCCGTCCGAGCTGGCCGAGGCGCTTATCAAAAAGGGCAAGGGGAAGAAGAAGCCGCTGAACGCCTCGGGCGAGCAGCCGTCGGCGCTGCAGTCCATCGACTGGTTCCGTGTTGTGCTCGACGAGGCACACAGCATCAAGTCGGCGTCGACCATCGCGTGCAAGGCGTCGTGTGCCCTTGAGGCCGACCGCCGCGTTGCGCTCACAGGAACGCCCATCCAGAACCGCGTCGAGGACGTGTGGGCTCTTTTCAAGTTCCTGCGCATGAGCCCGATTGACGAGCGCGAGGTGTTCACAAAGTACATCACGACACCGTGTAAGACTGGAGAGCAGGTCGGCGTGGCGCGTCTGCAGCTCATTATGCGCACGTGTACCCTGCGCCGAACAAAGGACACGATGACAGAGGGCGGCCAGAAGATTCTCGACCTGCCTGCCCGCCGCGAGATCCAGGTGTGGCTCGACCTGCGCGACGACGAGCGCAAGATTTACGACGAGCGGCACGAGGAGATCAAGCAGGACATCATGGAGCTGCAGGAGAAGAAGCAGCTGACGAAGAACTATGCCCATGTCCTGCAGCATCTCCTCCGTCTGCGCCAGACGTGCGACCACGTCGACCTCCCGTCCTCGGGCCCCGTCGAGGAGGACTACGACGGCACGATCATGGACTACGAGCTCGCGCTGCAGGGTATCGAAAAGTACGGTCTGAGCCTGCCGCGCGCGCAGTCTGTCATTTCGTTCCAGAAGGACTCACCCGACGGTGCCGTGTGTGCCGAGTGCGCACACGATTTTGGGCCGCTCTTCCCCTCCATCGGCCTCGGTGGCGCCGAGGACGAGATGGCCAAGCCCCCACCAGAGGCCGAGGGCAAGAAGGCCAAGAAGCCCCCTCGCCCCGTCCTCACCAAGTGTCTGCACATCATGTGCCCGACCTGCTTCAAGCGCTCGGTGCACTCGACCTGGCCGAAAAAGGTGGCCGGCATCTCGCGGCAGTGCGGCGTGTGCGAAAAGATGCTCCGCCTCGACCTGGACGCGATGGAGGTGACCCCGCCCAACTCTGACGAGCCCGAGGACCAGCCGAAGAAGGTCGTGCGGCGCAAAAAGTGGGCGCGCAAGGATGGCGAGGACATTTCGCTTTCCACCAAGATGGAGTGGCTCCGTACCGACCTTATGCGCTTTTCTAAAGTCAACCCCGCATCGGCAAACTACGAATTCTACTCGGAGGCCGACCGGCCGATGCCGTTCAACGACCGGGACGGCAACGGCTTTGACTCTATGCAGTTTGACGCCGAGGGCACGCCGATTCCGAGCAAGTGCATCGTCTTCTCGCAGTGGACGACGATGCTCGACCGGATCGAGGACATGCTGCGCGAGATCAAGATCAACTACTGCCGTCTCGACGGCACCATGACGCGCGAGCAGCGCGCGCAGGCCATGGACGACCTGCGCACCAAGCGCAGCATCGAGGTCATGCTCGTGTCCACACGCGCGGGCGGCGTCGGCCTCAACCTCACGTCGGCCTCGCGCGCATACCTCGTCGACCCCTACTGGAACCCCTCGGTCGAGGCGCAGGCCATCGACCGCGTGCACCGCATGGGCCAGAAGCAGCCCGTCACCGCCGTCCGCCTCATGATCAAGAGCTCGGTCGAGGAGAAGCTCGCCCAGATCCAGAAGAAGAAGGCAGACCTGGCCGATCTGTCGCTCAAGAATATGAGCCGCAAGGAGCTCATGGAGCAGAAGGTGAGTCTGGCAGCGAGGGAGAAGAACATAATGCTGACTTTGCAGGCCGAGGCGCTCGCCGATCTGTTCCGGTAGTCCACCTGAGCTCCGTCCACCGCCATCCTACAGTTGTGGAACCCGCACTCTTCTCCCCTTTCATTCTCCATTTCTCTCTCATCCCTTGCGAGACTCTCGCCCACTGTGCCATACCGTATCGCTTCCCTGTGCCTAATACGTATCCGCGCCTTCTCATAGCATCATCCCATCCCCATCCAGCACGCACCCAGCAACCTGCACCCTACAGACTGTCTTATATATCACACAATTGATGCATCCCTCCGGGGGCTACGGCTACTACTATGTCTGTAACTACGAAATGGTATTTTATTGAGGTCGACGCCGGTGTCGACAATGGTGCGGATGAGGGGACAAGGGATGGGGTATTGATTGTTATTTATATGATGGCGACTGTGTCGCCCGGTGGGACATGCTCTGTTGCTTCTTCTGCTTCACACTTGTTTAGACGCCAAAGGCCACGGTGGTGGTGGAGATGACGCTCGCGGGGCGGTCCATGGACTGGCGATCCATCGACTGGCGGTGCGACTCCTTGCGCAGCTTGCCTTCTTCGGAGCGCATGCTGTCAATGCTCTCCACGGGGGTGAGGATGATCTCGCGGTTCGAGCGCGGCGAGAGGTTGCTGGCGGCCTTGGCCTCGCGCTTGAACGACGCGAGCGACTCGATCGACTCGTAGCTCTTCTTCTGCGTCACGCGCCGGGGAGGAGGTCGGAGGACCACTGGCCGAAAGGTATGCGGGCGAGGGCGGATGTGCGACACGCCGCGGCGGGGGGTCAGCTCGTCGTCCGCAGTGGTTATGGTGGCAACCTCGACCTCGGACGTGTTGCTGCCGTCGTCGCTGGGCGCAGTTACCGCTACGGTGGTCGGCTGCTGGAGCGAAGGGGTGACTGAGCGCGAGGGAGGGGTCTCCTTGACTGTGGGAGGATCCGACTCGTTCTCGTCCACAACCGCCTCAGTGCTCGTGTCAGCACTGCTGATACCAGTCTCATCCGACATGGTCTCGGCGAGGTGGTGGACAGGAGTAAGGGCGAGCTCGAGCTGGCGGGTCAGTAGAAGTACTTGCAGTTAACCCACCTTTGCCTGGATGATCGCCACACGGTGCGTGATGCTGTCCGACTTGCTGACCGCAAGCACCCTGTCGGCGCTGCTAACCTGGTCAAGGTCCAAAATAGACCCAAGACCGCGGCGGACGGAGCCATTGTTCAGCTGTCCGATAACGCTCATGGCCTTGTTCGATTCAGCGGTGGTGGCGGACTGCGTCGAGTCGCGGGCACCGGGGCGGGCCCGGCGGCGGATCGAGTCATTGATCGTGTGGGACATCGAGGTGATAGTCCTGGGCGACGTCGGCTGGGACTCGCCGTGGGAAGTGTGCGTCTGTTCGGACGTAGAGTCATTGTCGAGGTCGAGGTAGGGAAGATGCTGGAGGGCGCTCGTGATCTGCATCTCGATAATGTCCATGATCTCGTTGCGCTCGCGTTCAAGCTCCTGGATCCTGAGAGTTAGCTTTGCGCGTACTATGCAGCTCACGATTGGTGCATGTCAGAAAGCTGGCGCATGGCCTCCGCGCGCGCTCCTTCGGTCTGCACAAGCTTCTCATGAAGCTGCTCATTCTGCTTCTCCTGTTGGGAGTTGACTGCTGGTTAGAGGACTGATAAGCATCGTCACTCACTGTTAGACAGGCGACGAGCCTCGCGCTGCTCGCGGTCGATCTTCGTCTTGAGGTCCTCCGCCTCGCGCGAGAGGCGCTCGGCATACTTCTCAAACGTCTCAAAGCGCTGCTTCCACTGCTCGCCCTCCTGGACAAGCTTCTGGAGACGGCGAGTGATGCGGGCAACCTTGAGCTCAAAGTCGTCGCGCTTCTCGACGTAGTGCACTGGCGTCAGTTGAGTCTCAGGAAGCTGAAACTAACAAGCTCGCTTGCGCATCATGGCCTTGGCGAGACGCTCGTTGGCTGTGAGCTGCTCCTGGGCGCGAACAAAGCCCGACTTGGTCAGGCGCTGGAACAGGGAGGGCTTCTTGTGCTGAAACAGTTAGTATCAAGATGGACGTTGAACTGCCTACCTTATCCGCCATAATCTTATCAAAGACGGCGATGACAGCACTCTGGTTCCACCAGCTGGGAGTGGACAGACGCTCCGAGAGGTAGCGGGGACGGATAACGCCATGGTTGATACGATGAATGTTGCGGAATGAGCCCTTGGGGAAGGAGACGCGGTACTCGTTGGGAACAGACTTTTCAGCCGCTGCAAGTCAGACTACGATCGGCGGATGGACATACGGAAGGAGGATCCCATAGCGGCCAGGAGCTTGGCACGGGCCTTCTCACGCTTTTGGCGGGGAGTGACAACATTAGGAGGCATGGCCTTGCAGGTCAAGGTGCTGATAGGTTAGCAAGGGAAGGTTATATACACCTACTTCATGTCCAGGTCGACAATGACAACCTCGGTGGGGGGCGTAATCACGTAGCGGCACTCGCTGGCAATACCCTGTGCGTCAGTGGAACCCACTGTCTCCAGCTTACAATAATGTACGGTCCGGGGTCCTCGATGAGGAAGGTGGTATCACGCTGAGAGTTAGCGGGAAAAAGAAGTTCAGCTGCCAACTCACAGCATGAATGTTGGGCAGCGCAATTCCGTTCCAGCCACGCAGCTCGACAATGTACTTGAGAGTCTCGACAGCTGCGCCAAGCATGGCGGGATGGCGAGAGCAGAAGATGACGCGGCCAGAGTTGGAAAGCGCCACCTCGATACAAGTCATAATGTGCTCAATGTCAAGGGCCTGGAAGAGCGGCCAGAGCTGGAAGTCGACCTTGATGGTACCCTTGTCAAAGTCGAGAGCGCCAGGCATGATCGCCTCAATCGTCACCTCGTCCTCGGGAGTGAGACCGATGGGGAGACGGAATAAGTCGCCAGGACGGGGCGCCTCGCTGTTGAGGAGGGCGAAGATCTGGCGCATATGGGCGCGGGCGTCTTTGGAGTAGCGGGCCCACTGAGATGTGAGTTTGAAGCCTGTAATAAAACTCACGCTAAGACGAAGGTAGTCCTGCATGACGTCGTAAATGGGGTAGCGAGAAACTGTTGTGAGTGACAACTCAGATATAAGTACTCACCGAGAGTCAGCGCATAAGGGAGCCAGAAGACATCGCAGTTCTCGCCGTAGGCGGGACTCATGTCACCAACAGAATAGTCGACATCGGTGGTAGTGAACGTCGTCTCAAGGTCAGAGTCGCTCATACCCGTCTCGCTGGCAGTGTAGTCGCTGGCGGCACCGCTCTTCCTTCCGGCCATGTTCATGGGCATCCAGGGTGTCTTGTTGCGCCGACGAGCAGCGCGCTCGCGAGCAGCCGTCTCGGACAGAACCGAGTCGACACGCTGGCGACGCTTAAAGTCCTTGAGCTTGGCGGAGCGCTCCTTGTCGGCATGTGACCAGACAGTAAGGGTGACACCATAGAAGACGAGGTCGGAAGAGCTGGTAGTGCCACGAAGATGCTCCTGTCCAGCCGGAGGCACCGTCCCAGGGGGTTCATAAGTGCTGTACGCCGACGCTTCGTAGCCGCTCTTGCGCTGCGCAGCCATAGCATTGAGGGTGCTCTGGCGCGAGACGCTAAAGGTAAAGGTGTGGCAGGTGGTCACTGGCGCCAAGGTCGAGTTGACAACCTCGACATCCTTTGGGTGGGCGTACTTCATGGTACGTGCCACAAGACGGGACGGACCCTCCGGACCCGTACCAGGAACAGAGCGGCTGGTAATGTCGCGCCGGGCCGTATTGTTCATGCTACGCTGAGCACCCTTTTTACCCCAGTCCTCGCTCTTCTCGCCGGAAAAGGTACTACCGAGCATGTCGGGCCGCCAAAAGACGCTGAGCGAGTCTTCGAGTGGCTGGACACCGATTGTAGAGTCCTTGTCGGATAGAGCCCATTGCGAGGGGTCCTTTGAGGGAACAATGTCAGCCACCGTTTATTTTTCTTCTTTTGGGTCTTCCATCGTTTTGCCATGAGGGAAAGCAGTCAAAGGGAACAAAGGACAGGGAAGAAGACTTGTTTATATCCCAACACAGAAATGGAAAGAAGGAAAGGACAAAAAAAAGTTGCAGAAATGAACTCACTTTGCCAAGGCCAGAGACAAGGTAGAGACAGGCGAGCCGGGGTTGCGGGTCGGCGTCGAGCACCTTTTCTGCTTTGGCCTTTGAGCCGAGGCTCATGACGGAGCGGTTGACACGCTGGTCGTAGGACCCGATGACACAGAGGGAATCACCATCCTGTGTAGACTTGGTGCCAGGGAGCGCGCCCACACGATCAGCGGCTTCGCCCATCTCGAGGTGAATGTCGTCCTTGCGGGAACGGCCTGGGTGCGACGACGAGGAAGCCATCATGGATTTGGGAATGTCGGCGGGGTTCATTCCGTTGACCATTGCTTTTAAGACGTCGTCCTTTGGAAGTGGCGGTAAAGGGGGACGAGATTTCAGAGTTGCGTTGTAAGATCGGATGGAGCGGCGAGAACCGCGGTCGTCGTCTGGAGATTCGCCCTTGCTGCGCTCAAAACTAATGCTGCGAACCGAGCCTGGACGGATCGACGGCGCAGGTCCTCCGTCGGGTGGAGGGCTGGGGAAGACACGTGCAAAGGGGTCAATGCGCGAGAGTGATGGTACACGCTGGACCGTGGCCGGGGAAGGCTGCGGCGACGACGAGCGGTGGGACGAGTTGGTCGGCGACGAGTCGGCTAGCGCTGCTGCTGCCTGAGCCGCCGGAAGGGTGTCTGCGGTGAAGACGGAGGAAGGGGTAGTTGGCGAGGGAACAGCCAAGTACGAGAGCTGCTGAGACTTTGAGCTGCTCGTCGAGATCGGAGCTGGGTGATGCTTGTCGTGGTGAGCTGCGGGGCTGCTTGGACGCAGAGAGTCAGACGTCCTGCCAGATGGCTCGTTCAGATCACTCTGATTGTGCGAGTGTTGGCGATTGATGGAAGACTGTCGAAACATGTAGGAGGAACGGCGCCGAGTGGTAAAAGTGGGAGAAGGGAGAGGGGAGAGAAGATCGTTGTCGTCGTCGTTGTCGTTGCTAGGGAATGGAAGCGAAGGTACCTGTGACGTCGAGGGTAGCTTCGTTGGTGGCGATGACGGCGAGAGCAGAGGAGAGGTAGGGGGAGATGTGATGTTGTCGAGAATGGAAGCGAAGCGACAGAGAAGAGGGGAAGGAAGAGGGGGCAGGGGTGGAATGTAGTCTAGAAGCGACGGGGAAGTAATCTTGGGCTAAGTTTCTTTCTGGGGTCCAACAAATGTTGTATAGGTGCTCCAACGGCGGTCCCGGTCTGACACGTCTGACACGTCTGACGTCGCCTGTGACACTGGTCCGAGACAATCAGAAAGGGGTGGTGGAACAGAAGAGAAGAGAGAGAGGAGAGAAGAGAGAGAGGAGAGAAGAGAGAGAAGAGTGGGTGAGGGAGTGTGGGCGAGTGGGTGTTGTTGTTCTTGAGAACAATGGCGCTGGCGCTGGTGAAGCGAGAGCAAGAAAAGTTGAGAGAGCCGGACGGAGAAACGGTCCGAGAAAAAGAAGGAATGTGTGACTGGGACAATGGCGAGCAAGGGCGGAGTGGACGGAAAACAGTCTCAACTGTCACTACTTTTGGTAACAGCGATGAAGAGGAGAGAGGGAAGCGGCTGCACCGGCTGCACGGCGGCCAAGGATCCAATGGCGATGACACCGACGATGAGCGACCCAAAAGGGGAAGATGCCGATGAGGTCGAGGACGATGGCGTCGAGATTGATGTATGATTGCAAAGGGTTCAGCGAGAAACGAGGGTCCGGAAACGCGGGGGATAAAGAGCGCAGACGATGATGAAAGAGGTAAATCCGACGACGGGCAGATGATGATGATGATGATGATGAGCAGCGACGGGGTACCAGAAGAGGTGACGAATGAGTAAGCAAATGGAATGAGCGTTCGAGCACGAGGAGAGGAGAGGGAATGATAGAGGGCAGTGGTCAGTATCAGCTGCAAACAACAACAACAATGGCGACGGCAAACGATGACCACTCTGGTACAAAGGGGGAGAGGCGAGGGAGGGGGGTTGTAGGAGACAAGGAGGGTAAAGGGTCCTCGGAATCGACACTAACCTCGAGTAGGAAACGGAGAACAAGGTCGAGAGGATGACAAGAAATCGGGCGTCGGGGTTGGCGCTGAAAGCAGAGAAAGAGAATCAAACGAATGGTGGGTTCAAGTTGCAAGGTGGTGAAGAGGTGTAGACAAGAGATCAGTGTTGGAACGGTCTGTTGGCGAGCGAGGAATGTCCAGCGAGCAGCACTGTGACGGCGCTGTGACGGCGCCCTGGCTATCGTGTCTGGTCTGATCTCGTGTCTGATCTCGTGTCCGCTATGACCCCGTCCACTCTCGCGTCCAAGCTGCTCGTGTGATGGTGGTGTTTGTGCGCTTGTGTGGACGCTGGGCTTTGACAGCACGGCAATGGTGGTACGAGCGATGGGATCTAGGAGGACCAAGTGAACAGAGACGTCGAGCAGCGAGCAGCGAGCAGCGAGGAATGCAAAATCTCGACAGCGGCAAGCGCGACGCCGGGGCCATCAAAGCAGCGCCCCTAGCACTTCCAGAACTGGGAAATGGGAATCAGGACACGCGCGTGGACATGCATCGACGGGCCGGCAAGAGCATGAACTTCCTGTGCTGGTGTGACAATGAGCCTGAGATGGACCCAATGGACCCAATGGACCCAATGGACCTGATACTCGATACCTGACGCATGAGACGCGACCAGAACCATTCACCGTTCCTTGCCGTTAGCTCACTATCTGGAAACGCCAGGGCGGCAGCGGCGGCGTACTGGTGGGTACTGGTGGGTACTGGTGTCGATGGTGCAGGGTGTGAAGGGCAGGAAGGGCGGAGAACAGGGCGAGTCTGGGGCCCTGGGGTGGAATGTTCTCCTGAGACCACCTCCCGCTGTTCTGCGACCTTCTTGTGCTGGTATCCATCTGGCCTGGCATTCTGGCGTTCTGGCCATGCTGAGCTACTGGAACTGTAATTCTGGATTCATCAACGGGCCGCGCGACTTGCATCAAAGGGCCCCCGGCCCCCGTTGTGCGTTTCTGGAAATGTTCGCTCCAACTGCTCTGCTCCAACCCAGGGTGCGCTCAGGCCCCAGGTCCAGGTGCCAGATGCAGGGAGGGGCGCTAGCGGGGCGCCGGGGATCGAGAATATGTGTCAGTTGTCTCTGTGTCAGTGGGGGCGTCAGTATGCTTGCGTTTGTCAGTAGCAGAGTGAGATCCAGAGGGGTGGACGGAGGGAGAGATGGACGCCACGAGCTCGATGAACGATGAACCGATGGGCGAGATGGACGAGATGAGCAACAGGAATCCAGCTCAGGCTACATCAGCGATCGGTGCGCCGCAGTCATAGTCTGCCGCGGTATACCTTGGTTGAACCGAAAACGGCAATCAGCACAAACCGGCTTGCCCTTCTCTGCGGCAGCTCCGAACACCGGCGGCGTTCGGCGCTTTAGAACTTTATTCACGCCCGCGATAAGACTTCTCCCAAGTAGGGCTGCTCGCTGCTGGCGTAGTAGTGACATGGCATAAGGACATCTAGACAAGGCGGTAGATAACAATCTATGCAGGGGAAGAAGGGGGATACGGCGAGGGGGTCCTCACATATTAATGTCGACGGCTGGGATCTTGGAGCTTGGCGTCTGGTTTTGTTGGGGGCTTTTTGACGGTGGAAAGTATTGAAGGGTGGTTCGACTCTATACTTGCAGGTCGACTAGCTCCGACTTGCAGGGGAAAAGCTCTTGCACACTATGATTTCTCGCTCAACCTAGCGCCGCCAACGGCCTCCCAAACGTAAGCTTCACTCTCTAGAACGTCGTCTTCGGCTTCTCACTCTTCTCGGTGGGGGGTGTGGTTTCTCCAGCAAGAGGCTCCTTCTCCTTTGACGAGCCGTGCGAGTGGTGCAGCTTGCTTCCCTTCTCCTTCTTCTTCTTGCCGGCAGCGTTCTGCACCAGGCGCTCGAGCTCGCGGCGCTCCTCGTCGTCCTCGTCGGGAACAACGTCCTTGAAAATGTTGCCAATGGTGATGATCGCCTTGGCGCGCTTGAGGGCAACGTCCTTGGAGATTCCGGGCTCGGAAAGGACAGCGTCAACGACGGGGTTGAGAATCTGAGTGTCAGTGTGCGTTCCAGTAACCGCAAATATCCGCCCCTTCCTTCTACTCACGTTGACAACCTCCCAGCGGGTCGCGCGCCAGGTAGTGAGCAGCATCTTGCCCGAGAGCTCCTCGGCAAGCTCAGCAATCTCCTCGGGCGTAGCAGTGCCCTTGGCCTCGAGACGCTCCATCTCCTGCATGGCCGACTGGACGCCAATGGCAGAACCAAGAAGCCCCCAGCCTTCCTTGACCATACCGCCCTTCTCCTTGAGGCGGCCAATAAAGCCACCGCCAAAGAAGCGCTTCGACTTGACAAAGTTTCCAGCACGCGTGAGGTAGACGCCGGAAATTGCGTGCAGCATCTCGACACCAAACGACTCGAGCTTGAGGTCCTCGGCCTCGAGCTTGATCTTCTGCTCAAACGCCTTGGTCTCGGGGTCGTTGGGCTCTCCGGGGTGCTTGGCGTCGACAAACGGACGGATACGCTGGATGAGCTTCTGGGTGAGAGCCTCGATGCGCTTCTTGCGCTCCTCCTCCTTGGCATTCTCGAGCTCCTCGAGCTTGGCCTTCTGCTCGGCAGTGAGCTTGTTCTTGGCGGCCTTGCGGGCAGCGGCGTCGGCCTTGGCCTGGTTGTGGTGCGCAATCTCCGAGCCCGAGGCGTCGGCGTTGGTGGGTGTCGTTGTTCCAGTAGAGGTCTTGTCGTTGATAGTCGCTCCGCCGAGGGTCGAGGCGGCATCAGTGTGGACCGACGCACCGCCAAATGTGGAGGCACCGTCAGTGGCGACAGGGACGGCGCCGGGGGCGGCAGTCGCACCAGTAGCAGCCGCACCAGTAGCAGCCGCACCAGGAGCAGCCGCTCCAGGAGCAGCCGCAGCGTCGTCCGCCTTCATGTCGTTCTTGGCAGCCTCCATCGCCTCGCGCTCCTCGGGGGTCATGACGACGTCCATCGTGCTGGTAAAGTCCTTGACGAGGGCAATTTCTCCAATGTAGTCGAAGAACGCCTCTGCGAGGGGGTCAGTGCTGAACGGCGTGATGTTGTCTGCATCGGGCAGGGCAGTGCCGGAAAGCGCGGTGATAACACCAGCGCCCACACCACATACCACAGCATCGACCGTACTCGTTGCGATGCGTGTTCAGGCAGGTGCAGAGCGGGTGACATCGATCTCGCAGAGATCAAGTCAGACGCCGACGGCAATGTCAGACACCGATGGCTATACAGCCCTCGGCACTTGCCAAGCCCCTGCTTGCCTTTTGATACTGCTTCTCTCGGCGACGGCGACAAGGAGAAACTGAAACAAGCAACTCACCACCACCAAAGAGCTTGGAGAACATCTCCTGCGGGTCCTCCATCATCGACTCGGGCTGGTTCATGCCCGCGCGGCCGACCTTGTCATAGTATGCGCGCGTGTCGGGGTCCGAGAGGATCTGGTACGCCTCGCCGATCTCCTTGAACTTGCCCTCGGCCTCGGGCGACTGGTTCTTGTCCGGGTGCCACTGAATGGGTTAGTGTGTGGTGCATAGCATGCGGTAAGCGATGTAGCAACGTACCTTGATGGCGAGCTTGCGGTACGCCTTCTTGAGCCTGCGAGGTTAGTGCTGCTTTGGCAACAACGTGTGTGGGCGGAATCGGCGGTGTGGGTGTAGGTGTTTGTAGCCGTGATTTTCAGGTATCTTTCAGGTCGCGACAAGCCGCTCGCCGCTGGACACTGCTGCTGATGACTGATGTTTGGACTTACTCTACGTCAGAGGCCTCATAGGTGACGCCGAGTGTGTCGTAGAGGACAGTGTCCTTGGGAGCCATTGTTGATAGCGATGAGAGTGGATAAGGTGATGAGGAAGAGATAAGAGGTGGCAACAAGAGCAAGAGAGAGCTTGGAAAAAGTAGAAAGCAAAGCAACAGATAACCGCGACTGAACCAAAAGAAAAAGTCACAGCCTGGCTGGCAAAAGGAAGGCAAGGGAAGACACCGCATTTTTCTGGACGATGACGACGACATGCACAGTTCAGAAACAATAACAATAAGAAATCTAATTGAATTACATACCCGTCTCCTTAGTAATAGATTAACAAAAGTTTAACAAGATTAGAGAGACGGTGATCGTTAATCGAATTACCCAGCCACGTGGGAATAGGACAGTTCTAATCACGTGACTCGGCCGGCATACCACCCGGCTCACTCCCTGGCTACTCTGCTGCGGAGGGACGGCTAAAAGGAGAGTATAATGTAAATAAAAGTAGTCGAGCGCAGTCAGAGTACCAGAGTGCGCAGCAGCAGTGATGCCAGCAACAGCAGCCAGGAGTTGAACAACAGCCAGGAGCAGCGATAAGTGGTTGCATGCTAGTTCTGTAACTATAGCTGCTCATCATCTCTCACATCGTACTCACCATCATTCCACTCATTCACGATCATCAGCATCAACAGGCAGGAACGCAATCACCGTTTCTCTATAATCAACTCTCTCTCGGCGACAAAACCTCCTCGCTTTGCTCCGTCCGACTCGTATCAGTTGACCCTTTTTCGGCAGTTACCAACTGTTAATCTGAGTCGCCCGACCCCTCTCTCCTTCATCCAGTGGTGTTCATCCGATCCTCGGTCCGCCTTCTGTGATCCACGCATAGTCGCCACCGCCGTCGGCAGCGACCCACTCGACCGCTTCCACTCGGTGCTAGCCATGGTGCCGTAACCAGCCCACTCGGCAGCGTCATGGAACACTCTTCGACCATTGCTGCTGGCCCCTCGCGCGTCCGAGGTGGCCCAGACATTCTCACCGACGACAGGCTCATTGCGATCCAGCGTGCGCAGAACGCCAGCTCCTCTTCGAGGTGAGTATTTTTCGTGCTTGGCTTGTGTTTTGTGGCTTGGAGGCGGGTTTGTCACACGCGAGCAACGGGCGAGCTAGAATAGTGCATCCTAGTCTTTCCGCTACTAGATGCTGATACCGCAGGCATCGGCGCGAGCACCGCGAACACCGCGATGACCAACTTCCCCCACCCCCTCGTCCCCACTCGCGCGGCGCCAACAGGAGCGGCTCTTCTCGGCGCGATGCGGAGCGCGGATCTCGGATGTCGGACCGGAATAACGAGTATGACCGCGGACCAGCCACGGGTTCGAGGCAACTGTATGACCCCACATCCCCACACCACTCGCGCATGCCGCCACCACCCATCCCTCCCGTCCCTCCCATCCCCTCATCACTCTCTAGAGACGATCCTCGGCGCGAACCTGCTCCTTCGAGGAGACGGACGCACGACCGATCTCTCCAGTCAACCCCACCAACCCCACCTCCCGCCCGCAGCAGACGCCCACCGGAAGCTAGCGATCGCGGACGACGTCTGTTCGATCCAGACGCACCAGCGCAGTCTGCCAGTCAGCAGAAATTATTCGACCCCGCAGTCCACGACCCACTCAACTTTCGATCGTCCAATGGTGCGCGTACCCTCACCATGTCCCCGCCACCCATGACCCACCCGTCTATCAACGTGCTGCGGCGGTCTTCCCCCCACATGCGGTCGCAGGAAGAGCTGGCCGATCGTGAGAGGGAGCGGAGACGGCGCCGTGAGGGCAGCGAAAAGAGCAGCAGCCTCAACAGCCGCCGCAAGGACTCGGATACGCGCAGCAGAGGCAGCCGCAGCAGCGAAGGAAGCGAGAGCTTCAAAGACCCCACTAAAGGCGACTCTGGAGCCAAGGCACTGTTACGCACCGCGTACAACGAGCTCAAAGTTTTGGAGCAGAGTCTTGTCGACATGCACCGGAAAATGTCCCTCGACCCCGAGGGCGGTATCCGCGTGCTCCTGGACCCCAAGTCTGAGCAGCACCTGCACCCGACCAACGACGACAGTCTTGCGTGGGCCGAGCTCGTTTCGCTCCACAAGGAGCTCGCGGACTGCCACTACAACTTTCTCAAGCTCTCGCTCGACCCCAAGAATCCGCCAGGATTACGCCCCTTCCCCGTGCGCTACAACATTCCGGCTCGGCTTTGGCAGACCGGCTTTCACGCGATTCTCGAGCGGCTGCGGTTCGCTTGGATGTCGCACAACCCTATCGCGCTGGACCTGCTCACGGATTTCATCTACGACGCGTACCAGTTCTACACCGAGTTGTTTGAGGACCAGATTCTGTCCACATTCCGCACCGCCTGGATCGAGGCTCTGGGTGATCTCGCGCGGTACCGCATGGCCGTTGCGAGCTCGCTTGTGGCCGAGGGCGCAGAGTCGTCAACCACGCCCCGCGCTGCGAGGATTGATGACGACCAGGACCCCATTTCCTCGGGAGCGAGCATTGGTCAGGAGGTTGCGGACAACTGGGACGTCGAGGACAAGGAGACGTGGCGCACGACCGCGCGCGACTGGTACGCCATGGGTATCACGGAGAAGCCCGGAGAGGGAAGGTTACACCACCATCTTGCCTTGCTCTCATGCGATGTCCGCGGACGGGAAAGCCGGGCGCTGTACCACTTTGCCAAGAGCCTCACTGCGTCGCATCCGTTCGAGACGTCGCGTGAGAAGGTGTTGATCCTGTTCGACGCTGCGCTCCAGTTCCAGCGCTCCACCCCTGAAGCGACAGCCATGGACCTCTTTGTGCGCCTCCACGGCATGCTGTTTACGCGCATCGAGCTCGACGACTTTGTGCCGGTCATGTCGCGCTTCATGGAGCGCCTGGAGGAGGACGCCAGCCTGGACGGTGTGAGCCGCAAGGCGTGCGTGTCGCAGGTCGACTGGCTGCTCATGGGCACGGTCAACCTCGCGGCGATCCTGCAGTACGGCTCTAGCAGCGGGTTAATCCGCCAGGCGCTGGTCCACGAAGGCGCGTCGCGGCGGCGGCAGCAGGCATCCTTTGACGCCGAGGAGAACGAGGACGGAGAGGACGGGATGGTCGTCGCGGACGATGACGAGGCCCCGCTGCTCCCTCCGCAGCAGCAGACTGCGGCGGAAAGGAACGCTCCTCCCTCGCCTTCTTTCACTCTCGCCTTGGAGCTCGCCTTTGCAGTGCTGGATTTCACCTTGGCCCACCCATTCCGCCAGCAGGGCCTCTACCAGGTGCTGAACCCGTACCTCACGATTCTCCTCACCTTCCTCGCGACAATCTTCCGGCAGCCTGCTGTCGGTGCGCCACTCCTTCAGCACGTCCCCTGGCGCCGCTTGGCCGAGTTTGTGAACAGCCTCGGTCTCGAGCTGCGCGAGGAGACGCGGCTCGTCGGCCCCGCCCCGCTGCCCGAGGACTGGACGATGCGCGGCATGGAGTGGGTGACTCGCAGGGTGTACGAGCGCGGGTTTTGGAAGCCAAAGGTGAACGTCCGTGGGTCCAACGGCGGCCCGGCGATTCCGCGTACCGGCGAGCGCTTCCAGTCGGAGATGGACGTGCTGCTCGCCAACTTTGACTCGGCGCTCGACATTACCGAGGGCGTGGTGGAGGATGATGACGGGGCGGACCAGACCGACGGCCCCGTGGCGGTGAACGACCGCCGGCGGCGGCGTGTCGCGTGGGCTGCTGGCGTGCTGGCTGCTCACGTCGACGGGTTCGAGATCAAGGACGGCCAGGCAGTCATCACTGGCATTCTTGCCGCTGCGATCGACGAAGCGGACGCCGCCAAGGCCGAGGAAGAGCGGCGCGAGGCGGCACGCAAGGGTGTGCGCGCGCCGTCCCTTGATGTCGAGGATCTCGAGCCGCAGAGCGAGGAAGAGTCTGATCCCGAGCTCGGCGTCCTCCGCGATCGCCGCCGGCACCTCAAGGATCTCCTCAAGGCGTCTGGTCCGACCAAGGCCGTGGCTCCCGTCCCGCGCCCGCCGCCGCGCTCTGTCCGCCGGGCGCGCAGCCTGCACAACGTCGTCCCCGGCTACACGATTCTTATCTTCGACACGAACGTGCTGCTCTCGTCCCTCAACCTCTTCTCGCGTATCGTCGAGGGCGGGCAGTGGAGCGTCATTGTCCCGCTGCCGGTAGTCACCGAGCTGGACGGGCTGAGCAAGAATCCCGCGCCGCTCGGCACGGAGGCCTCCGCAGCCGTGTCCTACCTCGAAGCGCGCATCCGGACGCACGCGCTGTGCCTCAAGATCCAGACATCGCGCGGCAACTACCTCACCGACCTGCTCATCCGCGCCGAGCACCTCGACTTCCGCAGCGACAGCGCCGAGGTGAAGAGCATGGACGACATGATCCTCAACGTCGCCGCGTTCCAGCAGGAACACTTTGTCGACCGCAGCGCGCTGCTCGGCATGCCTACGCCAAGTGCCGGTGCCACGCAGGTGCTCCTGGTCACGTTTGATAGGAACCTGCGGCTCAAGGCGCGCTCGAGGGGGATTGGGGCCGCGGACGAGCGGGAGATGGCGAGCATCCTGGGCAAGTAGGGATGGAGCGTGGGGAGAGTGTGGGAAGATGGGGCAGATAGGGAGATGGAAGGGAGACGAGGACCAGGGAACGGAAGGGATGGAGGAGAGAGAGGAACAGGGAGAGGAAGAGGAGTGTACATCAGACAACATCAATGGACATTCGCTCGCATCTAGGACAATACAATGCACCATTGGGAACATGGACAGCAATCATGCGCGTGAGGCAGTGCCGCCGCAGTCGAGAGTACGAAGTCGGGCCAGCTAACATGGACGGGATGTCGTATATCCAGCTGTCGGTTAGCTGACACTGGGCAACAGAACTCGGTATCCATCTCACGGTACTATATACTGCACTCTACACGTCTACACCACTGTACACGTCTACACCACTCTATCTATCTTCCTCTCTGCATCGCTGCTCGTAGCTGTCGTCGCCCCTAAGATCTTCTGCATCTTCTCCGTCCCGCCTCGTCTAGAAGCAGCCTGTGCACCTCGCTCATTAGTCCATCAACACTGGGGGTCAGCGCAAGTTACCCCAGAACGCCCGCCAACTCGGCAACTTACTCATGCCAGGGCTGACTGGGGACGGGAGCCCCTTGACCGGTTCGCCGCGGCGCTCCTTGATGATCTGCTCGCGGATCTTGTACGCCTCGGGGAGGGGGTATGGGCATGCGTCGCTGTCCCTGTCCGGGCCGCAGGGGTTCTCCGCCCAGTGCAGCTGTTGGGGCGGGACGTGGGCCGTGCTGAGGACCCGCAGGGCGGGGTCGACGAGGAATATGGCGACCATCTTGCGGTGTCCGCTGCGCGTCTTGTCGGCCAGCTCGAAGCCGGAGACACGGTGCTCGAGCACATTAGGGAAGACGGTCACGCGGCCGGTGCGGGCGCGCACGCCGCCGAGGGGCGGGGACTTGCGGTCGCCGTAGATGGCCTCGCGCACTGCGCTCCGCGCGTCCTGGACAGCCTGCGGGAGGGCGGAGTGGAATCCGGCGCCCCCCCCACCTGCCCTCGTCGTCCGCGTCGTGCGGGAAGGAAGCCTCGTGCGCGCGCAGCTCGAGCGTGCTCTCGGCAATGTTGTCGATCGAGTAGTAGTACACTGCGCTCGCGACAATGTGCTCGTTGAGCATGCCCTCTACGTGCCACTTCCCGCCGGCGAAGGCCGGGTTGTCGGGCGTGAGGATGTGGTTGGTGATCTGCACGAGAACCTGGAACCTGTCCGAGCTGGACTCGAGCCAGTGCTCGGTGACGGGCGGCAGAGGCTCGGACGCGGGGTACAGCGTGGGCTCGGGCTGGATGGGCGTGTGCGTCTTGCCGCTCACAATCGGGGGAGGCGAGTCCACAGGCGTATCGGAAGATGGAACCGCAAGTGGTGACAAAGGTGGCCATTCAGGCCATTCAGGAGACCCATAGCGGCGGCCGACATACGGGCGGTATAGGTTGCACCATGGATCACGGTCCTCGCCATTGTAGGTGCTCACTTGACACATCATCAACCCCTTCTCGGCGCAGTTGTCGGTACACGCGAAGAGCGGCGCGGTGAACTGGATGCGGTTGAAGTCGCGCGACCTGTCGACCGCGCCTTCCTCCTCCGTGTCCTTCTTGCGGCTGCGCTGCACCTGCTCCGTAACCGCGACAAAGGCGGGAAGGACGGCGTCGAGGAGCTGCTCGATGATGCCGTATACCTCCTTGTGGCGCACGGGGTGCAGGTTGTCTACATACGAGACGATGCGGGCCTTGCCGTTGTCGTCCAGGACGACATCGGAAGGCAGCCACGCAAGCTTCTTGCTGCAGACGGCTTTGGTCCTCGGATCCTCGCGGCGGTGATCACCGGATGAGTAATCATAGCTGTAATGGTTCCTGGTCTCGCGATACCGCCGGTAGTCGGGCGTATGCACCGGGAGCGTCTTCCCCTCTCCCATGGCGGCAAGACAGGTATCGAGCGACAGCTCAGTGTCCACATACCGCGTGCGGCCGTACACGATCGGATACATTGAGTTGTGGATGACGTTGAGAACCGCAAAGCCAGCGTCAGGGCGGTACTCGCCGCGCGCGCGTGCCTCGGCCTCGAGGGGAGCCAGGGCGAGCGCAGCGGCCTCGTTGAACGCCAGAGGAAGGTGGAGCTTGTACACTTCCGCGTCGCAGTTGAAGATCCGGACTGCGTGGTGCTGCTCCTCCGTGGCGACGGCAGCCATGCCGCACAGCTCGATCATCATCATATCGAACATCTCGGCGCTGAAGCCTGCTGACCACAGGTGGGCGGGGAGGCAGGGAAGGTCTGTCGCGAGCGCGGCGGCGCTAGCACGCGTCACCCTGCGCCCAACGCGATTGCCCCCGACCAGCGCGGACAGGTCGGCCTCCCACCGCGCAACGACTGTGGCATCGAGCACCAGCTCGGTCCAGCGCGGCAGGTCCGTGATCTCGTTGATGAGCCAGAGCATCGCGCGCTCCCGTAGCGACAGCGGGCCGTGCACCCAGTTACCCAGCAGCAGGCTCGGCGCAAACGGCGGGTGGCGCAGGTGGAGCTCAAGGTGGTCGTTCTTGTTAGGGTTCAGGCCGCGAATGGTGGTGCCTGCGGCCAACTCGTCGGAGCCGCCCTCGGAGACCGCGTCGGAGACCGCGTCGGAGATCGCGTCGGGCATCGCGTCGGGCATCGCGTCGGGCATCGCCTCGGAGTCGGACATTGCCTCGGAGTCGGACATTGCCTCGGAGTCGGGCATCGTGCTGTCGGTGTGAAGTACACAAGTGAAGAAGGATGAGGAGAGTGAGGAGGTTGAAGAAGGAAGACAGGATTGCGGTTAGAGTCAGCACATAAACACACGCAGCGTAGCCACTCATTGTCTTACACTCCTCCATTGTGCATAGTCCGTTGGCCCGCTGCCCCACAAAGCGTGCACATGCTATCCTCTGCCAGCCTACCGCAGCCACCTAATGGCTGTCATGCTCCGTCAGTAGCGAAGCCCGACGCCAACACACCGATGCGCTGCATGCGCTGAGGCCAGGTTGCATCTGAAGGACAACCAGCAGTCAGGCTTATCGCCGAGCAGTAGTGTAAGTAATGTCAGTATACGCACATTCGGCTTCAGTCAGCGGACAGCACACAGCCGTCTGCGCGTCTGCGCTCCTCGTCTGCTCTGTTGTGGCAGTTATCGCGCCCGTTGCATCGATGGTCAGATCGCGATCGTCGAGCTCGGCCCTCGCTCGCGTGGTATTTGCATGGCCCCTCCCCTCCAGCCCAGCTCCAAGACTGAGTTGCCACGGGCCATGCACGAAATGTAGCCGTGGCGCCGTGGCGCCTGAGAAACGTGCATGACTGGAAGGTGTGAGTCGGACACGAGCCGGTCTCAGCCAGTTGGGCGGGGCTTGGGCTAGGCACTGTCTCGCTCCCGTCGCCGGTGGCTTGGAATAGGTTGGCTGGAGGCGCCAAGGTCGACGCGCTATGCTCGACGCGCTACGGCAGGAGGCTAAGACATCCGTGCCCATGTGTTGCAATCACCAGCGGCAGCGTTGCTATCTGCATGCTGCTCTCAGTGGATCGCGGCATGTGGGACGGGACGGCACCGCGTATCTAGCACATACCGGCGGATGCGAACCTTGTCGGAACCCATATCCCTTGCTTCATTCCGTCAAAGCCGAGACTTTTCCGTCTCCTTGGAGACCTTGGAGGATGAAACCGAGAGCCGTAATAGCTCGGAGCTACGGCTGGCGGCTGCCGGCTGGATCAGGACTGGTCCAGGTCAGCTCGGGTCCTGCCTTGCTCGGCACCTGGCGTCGGCGATCGACCAGTCGGGCAGGACGACGTCGTCAAAGTGTGCGGTTTGGGTGAGGCTTGTTTCGGGCGGTGGAGGACGTGGGCAATGTGCTTGGCGTGGACGATGGCGCCGCGACCGGGAGTGGGATGCTGGCATGCATTGGAATGGGATAGGACGAGGGATGAATGAATGCAGGGGTTACCAAATGGCGTGGACCAGACTACTTAAGCGCCGAGCTGGCTGGGTCACGTTCCAGTTGTCGAAATGTAGCCTTAGATTGTCGTTGCTGTTGTTGTTGTTGCCATCATTCTTTGTTCACGTATCCATCTTGCCACTGTTCAGTCTCGCATTGTTACTACTGTTGCCATTATCATCGTTGTCATCATCGCCGTCACTCTCATTGTCCCCGCTATCGCACCTCCGCATTCCCCGTGGCTTCGGACGCCACCGTCTCATCCTCCTGACCTATCCAAGGCCCTCGACGCCTGTCTGTCCGCACCTGACCGCCGCTGGCGGCCGGATACCCGACTGAACCCGCCGCTTCTCGCACTTCTTGGCTGTCGACATCTTCTACCTCCAGCTCGCTGCTCCAACCTCATTCACCAAGTCGGGCATTGACACCCCGACCTCTGCTCATCGTCTACCCCAGCTCGTCCCTTACGAGCGGCCATGCGGATAAGTCTCCTCACACTGGTGGTCGCGATCACGGGGTCAGTCTCGGCCCTCCCCGGCTTGCGACGGGATGACATTCCGCGCTCACCGGTTGCGGGGGATGTCGCCGACACACCTCCACCACCACTACCGTCGGCGGAGGGGCCATCTGGGACAGCACCGAACCTCGCACAAGGCGTCGCGGATCTTGCAGGCCGACATGCCCTTGACGCCCGCCAGTCCAAGACCAACGTCTCGGGCCGGGTGACCAACTTTACGTCCACGCCGCCGTTCCAGGTCCCCGCCTTCAACCACACTGCGGCCACCGCCGCTGCTGTCGTCGCCTCGGCTTCATCGAACACTCCGGTCGTCAAGAGCCTGCAGCAGGAGGTCGCCGAGGGCGGAGGGGTGATTGCCGCGCCGCTACTGGGACATTCTTGTGAGTGCGATACTACATCATGACGGCCTGTGGAGAGGGTCGGTGCTGGGAGAACCACCGCTTGGCTTGCATGCGACTCGCTGGGATGGATGCCCTTGCCCGTCGTGATCGGATTGCAGCTCGTTGCGCACTCTTTCTCGCCCACTTGCGCCGTCACCACCCAAGCCAGCGCCAAGAATAGCGACGAGGCCCCGGGCAGCGTTGACGTCACTTGGCGGGGTGGATGTCACATCTGGCTCGGTTCCTGAGCATCAACATTTCAGAGCCAGATAAGCTCTGGGCGACGTTTTAGGTTTTGACCAAGTTGGGCCAATGGATCTCGGCGTGCCATTTAGAGTAGTGGTGGACGACGTCTGGTCACTTGATAGCCCGTCTGGCTCCCCTGGGCATATGACTTGATGCTTGATCGCGTACAGTCACTGACGCACAGGGTCTACCACGCAGAACAACGTCATGAAATGGGCCCCGGTCAACTACACGCTCGAAGTGTGGTTGAGCAACACCGACAAGCGTGTGCTGGCCGAAGACGTCTGGCTCGCGACGGGTAAGTGGAAACGGGCGTCATGGCGACAACCCAGCTGACGGACAGTGCCGCCCCAGACGTTTGTCCTCGTCACGGAGGTTCCGAATAAGTGAGTCTTGAAGCAAGGTGGCGGCCAGCGACAGTATCCTCTTGACTGCAACAAGACCTAGCACTGACTCTCAGCGTGGTCTCTGGACACAACTATACCCTCTACCTGACACCCGAGGGCAACGCGAGCAACCCCATCTCGCGCTCTGAGCTGTTCCAGCTACGCACAGTGACGCAGGAGATGTTCGGCGGGGCGCCAGGTCCCGCGGTGGGTGCCGCGGCGCTTCTCTCCGCTGGTATGGCTATGCTTGCACTCGCTGTGTACTAGATACACGTCAGTTCGTCTCCGCCTCGGCGTCTAGCCCATATTGCGCAACGTCGGCGGCTTCCACCCATCTCGATTATCTTGCATCCTCGTCTCCAGTCTTCCTTGGTCTTCTCCCAGTCTTCCCGGTCCAACTCCTCATACGCATTTCACACCAAGTCAATCATTTTGCCCGCATTATCTTGTCCACGTCCCGTGTCCACTCTCCCACCATTAATACTCCGACTCTCACTTTCATTGATACAGCGCGGCCATGCTAGCTATGGCGTGTGCTGCTACTTAGTTGTAATGCATGGTTCTCATTGGTTCTAGAGATCTTCAAATAGACGAGAGGGGTGAGATCGCCAGTGGAAGTACGTGTGCCACATACCAATGGTTCACTCCTAGAACGCACTGACAGTATGAGCCTGTCTGTGGCGGGGGACCCAACGACGTACCTAATGCCGCCGCAGGTCGTCAGCCATCACTCCGGTCCACACGATCGCGCGTGAGCTCCCCCTGGAAACTGTCCGAGGCAGCAGGGGAGACTTTGAGGCAGTGCCCGTGATGGGTGCCTCACAGCATTTTGCCACCCGGTGCCGAGTATATAACCCGTCTCTGCTCGCATCTTCCTCTTTCCTTCTTCTCTATCTGCCATGTCCCTTTCCGAGTCAGAGAAAGCACGCGACACGGGGCCGTCCTTCCCGCTCGGCCTCGACCCGAACGTGGACGACCACACGTCCCGCGCCCTCCGGGTGGCGCCGTACGCGCCCAGCGTCCTGCTCGGCGACTGGATCCACGGGCCCGTCAGTCTGCGGGAGAAGGCGATGCTGTGGCTCGTGAATGAGATCACGGACATGCCGGGGTGGGCACAGCTGGTCGCTGACAGGGATGTCGTGGGCCGTTGGCGGGCGGGGATCGGCGCCCTCGACGGCGTTGGGGGCGCGAGCGGCACTGCCGCTGCCCCCGTGACAGAGGGGCCGGATGCGCTCCCCCGCCTCCCGCCCTATCTTGCCGCTACGGGGTTCACGCCAACCATGTTTGACCAAGTCATCGCCGAACTCCGCCTCAAGGCCGCTGCCGCGTCGGAGGACAACCTACAAGCTGTGCGCGTGCTCGACTGCGATGCGGCGGTGTACAAGCTCACCGTACCTGATTCCTTCAATTCGACGGCAGTGGCCGCACTCGCGCCGCTCGAGGCGGAGGCGAGGGCTATTGGCGACTACCGCGCGGATCACGGGTACGCGGTGCTCAACCTCGTGCACAATACAATGTACCCCGTGGTGTACGGGCGGACGCGCTATGTCGAGACGCCGCTCACGCTGGACACGTGCCTCGGCGCCATTGGCACGGGGGAGATACTCCCGGCATTCCGAATGCCTCCGGCGTGGGAGGAGGAGCTGCGGTACGGCTCTGGGCGCACACACGTCCGCGCTGATGAACCACTCCCCGACAGCCGGACGGGGTATGGCGCGATCAGGAGCAGGAAGCTCGTGTGGCTGCCCACAGACGTTGTGGTGGAGAACGGGAAGGCACAGATCGTGTCGTACATCAACAACCTGCACCCGGTGGAGCACAAGGGGGTGTATGGCGTGGTGGAGCAGGTACTCGATGCCGCCCTCCCCGCCTTCGTCTCTGTCACTGAGCCTGTGCAGGCGAGCCGGAAGAGGGCGGGCGCGGACCAGGAGAGCATTCCCGACCTCTCGCCACGCTTCAACCGTATCCAGTTCACCGCCCCACTCTTTCAGTGCAGCCACACGAGCGTGTTGCCCTTCAAGCGCAACAAGGCGCCGTGCAGGATCAACCCAATTGTGCCGAAGCGCAAGCTGCAGTCTCGTCACTCTCGGGAGGATAACGACTCGGACCCGAAGAACAAAGCCAAGTTTGACAGGACGCACACGCCGGTCCAGCCCGAGCCGACCCACATCCCGCCGGTCGAGCGGCTGCCGGCTCCGTCGTCAACCAGCAGGTGGTTCCCCCACGGCGACGGCACCAGGCTCCAGATCCTTGTGCAGATCAACAACCACATCCTCACCCCCGACAATCCGACGTACGCCGGCGGGCAGTGGCATGTCGAGGGCATGCTCAACGAGCACATTGTCGCGAGCGCAGTGTACTACTACGACATGGATAATATCACGGAAAGCACGCTCGACTTCCGCGCGGTCGAGAGCGGCTTTCCGCTGGACGCGGACGACAAGGGCAAGCACTTCTGTGGGAGGTACCGCTCGTGCCTGTCCCGCGAGGATCTGAGGGCCCGCAGCGCAGCGCGCGAGGCGATATATGGCAAACGCAACAAGGTGTGGGACGACGACTCTGAGAGGTGGGAGGAGCCCGGGATTCCCCCGCTGGGCGGCGTGCGCGCGCGACCCGGCCGTATCACAGTATTCCCGAACGTTCTCGAGCACCGCGTCGCCGGCTTCGAGCTCGTCGACAAGTCCCGCGAAGGGCACAGGAAGATGATCGCCATCTTCCTCGTTGACCCCGCGCTGCGCGTGCTGAGCTCGGCGCACGTGCCGCCCCAGCAGGCTCACTGGGCGGCACAGGACACACTCGTGGGTCGCGTCGAGGCACGACTCCCCCGCGAGCTTGCCGACGACATTTACGACCTGGCTGGGTCCCCATACTCGCTCGCCGAGGCACACAAGTTCCGCGAGGAGATGGACAAGGAGCGCGCTGGCGGTCAGCAGGGTGCAAGCCAGAGTCTCCCCGTCGTGAGGGGCATGAGTAAGTGCAGAAATTGTGTTTGGCCGCCGTAGCGGCGAAAGGTGGTGCAGGGGACAAGGAGCCTTTGTGCTTATGTTCTAGGAGACGATCCTCGCTGGTCCCCGCCGCCACCACATAGGCCCCGCCTGAAGAGTTGACGATTTCTGCGATATCAAGCTCTTGCAACAACTGACCTCTCAGCGGATTAACGTGAGAGGGCTGTATCCACGGGCTAGGCAGTGGCCACGGAATGGTATCGATGAATCTCGGATGTTCAGGTGTTGGTATGACGCGGAAAGAAACGATTACGCACGGCAAGGAGAAAAAGCGGAGTAATACTCAGAAAATGTGCAGAAAATGTACAAAAAAGAATGGAAAATGATAAAATGGACAGCAGATGCACAGGAAGCATTCGTGGATGTGTGCTACTGAGCATGAAGTAGCCAAGCCGCTCACTGAACCGCGGAGGCATAGTCCGATTGCGGTGCCGACGCGGCGAGAGTGGGCGGCGATAACACAGTGCCCAGCAGCGGTGAAGCAGGCAGCAATGAACTTGTCGGTTAGTGGCAAACGCGACATGCCAACCCAAGATCTTTCTGCAGTCATCCCCGTGCCGCTCATATCTTCAACTCGGCCAACTTCTACATGATTGTGCAGCTGTGACTGGTGCCTCGGCCACATCTCGGGCACTTCCCAGCCACAGCCGCACCAGCGATGGAAAGTTGCCACCAGCACAGCATATATAAACCCGGCAGTGAAATGCGGCGGTTTCTCGTCCACCCCCATCGTCAG
The DNA here is from genome assembly GCA_001600335.1 of Apiotrichum gracile. Taxonomy (NCBI): domain Eukaryota; kingdom Fungi; phylum Basidiomycota; class Tremellomycetes; order Trichosporonales; family Trichosporonaceae; genus Apiotrichum; species Apiotrichum gracile. Next base: position 2,468,759 of record BCJO01000003.1, on the reverse strand, counting down.
CCATGTACCGGCACCAATGGCCACCGACCTATGACTACCGTATACCTGCGCATCTGCTCAGTCCGGGGCCGCCGCCATTCCCTCTCGGTCTAGATCCTCATGTGGACGACCACATCTCGCCGGCGCTGCGCGTCCCGCCCCTCGCGCCGAACGTGCTGCTCGGCGACTGGGTGCACGGAGCGGTATCGCTGCGGGAGCGCGCGATGCTCTGGGTGATGAATGAGATCACGGATATGGAGGGCTGGCCCAATCTTGTGGCTGATGACGCGGTCGTCGCGAGCTGGGCGCAGTCGCTGGTGGGATTAGGAGCACCGCCTACACCGTCGCCATCGCCGTCACTATGGGCGTTACCTCCTCTCCCGCCCCATCTCCGGGCTGCAGGGTTCAGCGCGACGATGCTGTCCTACGTCCTTGCCGAGCTGCTTGTCAAGTCTGCTGCCGCGACGGCTGAGAACTACCACGCCGTGCGCGTGTTCGACTGCGACGCGGGGGTGTACAAGCTGACCCTCCCCGCCGAGTTTGCCGAATCCACAGGCAAGGCGATGGCGAAGCTGGAGGCCGAAGCCCGCAAGATTGGAGACTACCGTCCGGACCACGGGTATGCGGTCCTCAACCTCGTGCACAACACCATGTATCCGGTGGTATACGGCCGAACGCGGGTCGTAAAGACGGCTATCCCGCTTGACCGGTGTCTCGAGGCGATGGGGAGCGGGACGACATTACCGTCCGTGCCGCCTCCTCGCCTGCTCACCGAGGACGAGGCAGAAAAACGCAGGTACGGGCATCAGCTCGGCAATGTAACTTTGAACGACGAGGAATCGGGCTACGCCAAGATCCGCAGCACGGCCTTGGCCTGGCTGCCCGCCGACGTAGTGGTAGATAACGGCCGGCCAAGGATTATCTCGTACATCAACAATCTCCATCCCATCGAGCAAAAAAGTGTATACACTGTCATTGAGGATCTGCTGCAAGCCGTCCTCCCCACCTTTGTGTCGATCACGGAGCGCGTCCAGGCGAGCCGCAAGTCGGTCGTCAAGGCTGGCAAGGAGCAGGAGATCACCGACACGTCCCCGCTGTTCAACCGTATCCAGTTCTCTGAGCCACTGTGGAGATGCACAGGAGGATGCACGGCCACGCCATGCAGGATCAATCCCCTGTTGTCCGCAGAAGAATTCGGTTGAAACGGATCAACCCTCAATATGGCTCCTTTCCGGAGAACAAGGCATGGTTTGAGGCAACACACACGCCAGTTCAGCCCGAGCCGAGCCGTATTCCGCCAGTCGACAAGTTGGTGCCCACGCCTGAGGGAAAATGGTTCAAGCACGGTCTGGACAGGCTCCAGATTCTGGTGCAGATCAACAACCACATTCTGACGCCCGAGAACCCTACCTATGCCGGCGGTCAGTGGCACGTCGAGGGAATGCTCAATGAACACATCGTGGCGAGTGCAGTATACTACTATGATATCGAGAACATCACTCAGACGACTCTCGACTTTCGCGCCACTCACAACGCGCTCCCTCCCGATATCGACCACAAGGGCGTGCAGTCGTGCTCGAGCTTCCTGTCCTACCTGTCCGGCGACGACACCCGTACCCGCGCCGAAGCGAGGCACGCAATATACGGCGGACAGCATCCCTCGGCACCCACCTCTGGCTCGGCTAGATCGTACGACGAGCCCCCACTGCCTCTGGGCGGCGTACGGGCACGCAAGGGGCGCGTCACCGTCTTCCCGAATGTCTTCGAGCACCGCGTCTCGGGCTTCCAGCTGGCGGACAAGACGCGTGAGGGACACCGCAAGATGATTGCCATCTTCCTTGTCGACCCCGCGCTGCGGGTCCTCTCCTCCGCACATGTTCCCCCGCAGCAGCTCCACTGGGCCGTGGGCGAAAAGCGGAGCCTCATCGACAATATTGAGAAACGGCTGCCGCGGGAGCTCGTCGACCAGATCTACAAGGACGTCCAGTGCCCATATAACCTTACCGAGGCGTTCAAGATCAGGGAACTTATCATGGCCGAGCGTGGTGGCGGGCCCGCGGGTGGTTCCCTTCTGCCGCACAAGAAGGGTGGAAGTGAGTGTTCCCCGTGGCAGCTATGTGCCAGTTACTGCGGCTTGAATGTTATGGGCCTTATAGGCTGCCTCCATGGCGTGCCCAACACGAGGCAGGGCTGCTGATGCCAGTCTTGGAGTGGCTGCTGAGTCTCTGCATAGTCATCGCGTCTCGGTTCACATGCTGACCCCACAGTCTTCAACGATTAGCGAAGCTTTCAACCCATGCGGAATAGCGGTTTGACGGCATGATCGGAATACGACCATCTTGTTCAGTCTGTAACCCAAGTCCCTCATGGCATATGTTGTGTGTGCACGCACTTTGGCACGAGGCGCAGGTTGCGCCCACACGTTGGCCACTGTGTTTGGCGTGTTTCTTTGAGAAAACATCATTATCCTTTGCTTCTGCCTTGCTCGCAATGCCGACTCCTCTGTCGTTGTTGCGATAGCCCCTCCCTCTTCATTAAAGCTTTAGTCACACTTCATTCACTCCTCACTCCATTCCACTTCGCGCGTCTTAACCCGTCACCGCCGGTTCCCTTGACCTCTTCATTCTTCCTTGCCTCGCATCGAGTCATTCGAACGAAGTGGCTTTAAACTCATACCTTTGATACCCTCTCACACAATGTCCAAACGCACCGTCTACGAGCGTGACGAGCTCGCATCCGACACGGACATGAAGTCGGAGGACGAGAGCCCCTCAATCACCGACGAGCCCTCCACCCCGCCTCGTAAGCGCCAGCGCACCGTTCCCAAGACGCCCAAGACACCTCGTACCCCCAAGGCGCCTCACACCCCCAAGGCCAAGACACCCAAGGCGCAGCTCAAGCCCGAGTCTGACGGTGACACCAAGCCCGACACCGATGCCGGTGGCGCTGGAGAATCCAACGGCAAGACACTCCTCGCCGAGCGCGTCGTGATGGCCGGTATCAAGAGTGTCCTCGCCAGCATCAAGGAGGAGGCCGGTGTGGTGAGTTTCCCCAAGACTCGAAGCTGACGTCAGACGGGCCTGTCCGAGATGCAGATCCGGAACCAGCTCAAGAACGGGCGGTGGAACGTGCGCAAGAAGCTCCTCGAGGCTGGGAGTTCGCTCTAAGCTGTTGAGTAACTTGCTCGCCCAGCGGATCCGAATGTCGTACGATACTATCAGTTTCGTTTCACGTTACCGTAGTCAATGTCACTAGTAGAGACTCTATTCCGCCCAAAGTCAGTACAAGTCAGACCATCAGTCGTATCCAATGCCTACATGTCCGCGCTCTATGAAATGAAAGAAATAGCCTACTCCTCGTCATCGCTCTGCTCGCCGTGGTTGAGTGGCACGACGCCGCCTCCGGCCTTGACGGCGCCGAGCTCGCGTCCGTGGCGCCTCAAGCGCTCGCCAAACGCCTTGCGCGCGCCGGCATTGGACGCAACGTCCCACACCTGGACGGTCGCCTTGGATCCGGCGGCGGCGAGGGTGAGCGGCGTCTCGGGGTCGGGGTTCCAGCGCGCGGTGAAGATCTTGCCGAGGCCCAGGTCGCGCGAGCTCACGAGCGACACGTCGCGCTTGCGGCCAGCAACGCCCTCGGTCTCCTCGTCGGCAATGTTCCAGATCTTGACCGTCTTGTCCATGCCTCCGGTCGCGATACAGCCGCGGATGTGCGGGTTGATGTCGAGCGCGGTCGCGCCGCCGTCGTGCGCCGACAGCGTGTATTTCGGCTGCGCGGTGGAGATGCCGTCGCTGCCCTTGGACGACGAGAGCGTACGCGCGTCGTACGCGAGGACGAGGCCGGACTCGAGCGAGACCTGCATGTCAGTGAGGCTCTAATTTATGTTACTCACGTAGAAGCTGGTAGGCGACCAGGGGTCCCAGCGGACACACTCAATGTCGGCGCCGACGGAGACACCAAAGCCCTCGCCGTCCTTTGTCATGGCGTCCCAGACACGGACTGTCCGGTCCCAGCCACCCGAGAGGACGGCAGTGTCGGCTCCCGATCCGGCGGCGGCGCGGTTCCACTCGACGGCCTGGACCTTCTCTCCCCTGTGGATCTTGTCCCACGATGTGCGCGCGCCCATGGGCGACTCGCGTGTGAGGTCCCACAGCTTGACGGTGCCGTCTGCGGATCCGGACAGCAGCAGGTTGCGGAACTTGTTGGTCCACGAGAGGGTGAGCACGGGCTGGGTGTGGTACTCGGCGTTGGCGGCGGGCTGGACAATCTGCTTGCGCTTCTTCTTGCCGGTGCCCTTGGGCTTGGCCTCGGGCTTCTCGATGCCGGTCGGCAGGCCGAGGACGGCTTGCGGGTACAGGCCGTCGACGACGTCGGCGTCCCAGATCTCGATGGAGGGGTCGAACGAGCCGACGGCGATAAAGTTGCCAGTCTTGCTCGCGTCGTCGCCGCTGCCGCCGGGGCCAGAGGCAAAGTCGAGCCACTCGACGCACAGCGGGAACGAGGGCAGCATCAGGTCGTGGTGGGTGTAGAGCGACTCGTTGGACTCGTCGTACACGTGGAAGTCGAGGCCGGAGAGGTCGGCGGTCGTGCGCGCAGTGACGATGAGGTTGTCGGTCTCCATCAGCGCAAGCTCCTCCTTCTCCACCTCGTCGTCGTCCTCCTTGAGCGTAATATACGGGTCGTCGCGGTTGTCGCGGTAGTAGGTGAGGCCCTTGACGTTGGCAAACACGCCCATGCCTAAATGTCAGCATCCTGCAGAGTTCCATAGTACCCACCATCACCAGTAGTCGGCTCGTCGTCGTACTCGTCCAGCTTGAACGCCGAGAGGTCGTTGGGGTCGTGGGGCTTGACGGGTGCCGCGGGGGTCTCGTCCATGTCCTCGTCCTCGTCCTCGTCCTCCTTCCCGCTCTCGTTTCCGTCATCAACGTCCTCTCCCTCGTCGACGTCCTCCCAGTCGGCTCCCGCCTCGTCCATCTCCATCTTCTCCATCTGCTCCTTGAGCGCCTCGAGCGCCTCGGGGCCAGCGAGCTTGCCGACGCGCTCGAGCTCCTCCTCGTCCAGCGTGTACTTTTTCGGCTCGAGCGCCGCGCGGCCGCGCGGGACCCAGGCGAGCGACGAGATGAGCGTGCCCGACATTGTTGGTAGTGGTGGTGTGGGTGGTTTTGAGGTGCCGTCTAGGCTGGGTCGTTGTGATCTAGTGCTCTGGCCCTGCTGATTTCAGAAATCTTGAGATCATCAAGATTTTACCACGTGGTATGGAGAGCTTATCAAAAACAACAAGAAAAAATGACAGTGGGAACAACAGAATGACGTGTGATTGAGGATGTATAGTCGAGGTGGCCGAGCTAGGTACGTCATCGGAGCTTGTTTTCGTCCTGGTCAGGACTGGCTGGGTCAGACTGTACGGGATGCCGGTACTCATCGTGATCGCGACGTCAAGGACTCTTCCGTTTGCTCCAACCCCAATCCCACCATCATGTCGCTCTTCTTGTCAAAGCCATCCTCGTACGCCGACGAGCAGCTGAACGTGCATCTGGCCTCGCTCGCGACGCTGCCCGTCACCACGCCCTCGGAGCACATTGCCAAGGAAGAGGCCAAGGAGGAAGCGAAAGCCGAGACCACCGATGCTCCCCAGACTGCGAACATCAACACCCCATCGCCCCACCTGCGCGCAGCCCTTGGCGAGCTCACACAGGCCAAGCCGCCGTCCATCTACCGCCTCGCTGCGCTTCTCGAGGGGCTCTCGGAAGAGTCGGAAGATGGTGTCGGCACCAAGGCCGTCTCGGAGCTTGACCGCGCGGCTGAAGCCGAGGTCCTCACGCGAGCAGTCACGCTCATCTGGGCCCATGTGCTGCAGACGTTTGTGGATGGGGCGCTCAAGCTCGAGGATGACCGCGCGTGGTGGCGGGTAGCGCTCGCGTCGCGGATGGGCACCGTCATCTACTTTGTGCAGAGTAAGTCAAGAGTTGGTATGTGTGCCATGGCTAACTCTCAGGCCTGCCGGTCCGCATGTACTCTGTGGCATCAGAGTCGCTCAAGGACAGTAAGGAGTCGGCCCGCACCTTCAGCCACGTCAAGATGCGCACCATGATCGAGTCGCTGCACTGGCCGAACCGCGCCAAGCTCTTCCGGTCCATGCACGGCCCGTCGGCGTCCGGTATCACCCAGCAGCTGGCGGCGCTCGCCTCACCGCTGATGTTGACGCGGCGGGAAATGCACGCGAACCGCCGTGCCCTGACACTGGCTCGGGACGGGACCGCACTGCGTGTCGGCATCCTCGCGACCCAGGCGCCACAGTTCTCGATGCAGGCTGCTGGTATGAGCGCCGGCGCGGACGCGCTCATCAACGAGGCGAGCCGCGTGTACTCCGTCCTCAGCGATGTGCTGAGTGTGGACAAGGAGAACTCGTTTGGCCTCGGGGACCTCCTCTCGTTTGACAAAGGGCCCCAGATGGCTGCGACGACCAAGCTGAGGAAGCTCGACGACTCGGCGCCCCAGGCGACTGCGGCCGATCTCCGCGATATCCTCACCACATACCTCCCCCGCGCGCAGGGTGCCATGTCCGCCGCGCTGACAGAGTACGGCCGCCCGTCTGCAGTCGTTCGGCTCTGGTTCCCCTTCCTGTTCCTCCCGCCCGCGCTGTACTTTGCCACATCGGCCATCGTGCGCAACAAGCAGTGGATGAAGGAACAGGTCGAGAACGCCAAGGAGACAGTCAAGGGCTTCTTTGTGCAGTGGGTCTGGGAGCCGATCGAGGAGATTGCAAAGACCATGCGCGGCGGCGGCGAGGGTCTCGGCGTCTCCCCCGAGACGGTCAAGGCCGACCAGGAGAGCTTTGAGCGCATGGTCGTCTCCTTTGCGAGCGACTACTACAAGATGACGGGCCCCGCCCTCGAGAACCTCAAGTCGCAGGTCGAGAGCGGTGACCTCTCTCTCGTCCTCAAGGCGTACGAGAAGGAAATGACAAATCCGATCCGCAACGCGCTCGCGGGCAACCTCGTGCGCACGCTGCTGATCCAGGTGCAGAAGACAAAGGTGAGCTCCGCACTCTGCGTGTAGCTGACAACAGACCGACCTGAGTCTCGCGCTCGAGCGCCTCGACGCCCTCCTGCGCAGCCAGCAGCTGACCTTTGCGTTCGTCGGAGTGGCCCCCTCGGTGCTCGTGCTCTGGGGCGTGGGCAGCTGGCTCGGGTCGGTCTGGCGCGGCGAGCACGGCGGCAAGGACCGCAGGCGGCGGTACTTCAACGGCGTGCGCGGCGTGGAGCGCATCCTCATCACGGCGCCCGAGGACGACACGCGCCTCTCGAACCGCGACCGCGGCATGATCATCGTCAGCGTCTCGGGACTGAGGACGTGGGCTGTCGGCATGTCGTCGACCCGCCGCCAGAACTTCCTCGACGACCTGCGCATGGTCGAGAACCCCGGCCTGTCGCGCGTGGACAAGCTGCGCGTCGTGGAGCGCATCTGGCGCTGCTGGGGCCTCGACGGAAGGAAGACGGTGGTGTAAGATCCAGAAGCATATGTCATCTTGTCAACCCGGTGCATGGAGCATTCAGCATGTTCTGACTTTAACCACCCAGCTGTGCTGGTCGCACCCGAAGGACACGCCGAGATTGGGTTCTGCGGAAAACAGGCGCGGTGGGCGCGGTGCCCAGGCACAATGTGAGGCACTGTGCAGATTCTCTCCATGGCACCGGCGATCTTGCGGTCCGAACACCAGTGCCAGAGTATGGCCGAGTCCGGGGTTTCAGAGAGTAGCCACCGCTGTGGAAGTTGGTCGGACCGTACTTTCTTTCTGCTCGGGCGCATGCGCCAGTTGGGAGCACGCTGGGCTACCTTCCTGCCTCGAGTCTTCCGCTCTCCCGGAATCCGCAGAGATCTACGACACTGTTCCTTCCGCTGCCATCGTGGGCTCGGAACGGACAGCAGTGCCGGCGTGCGTACCGTCCTCACCTCTCCGTGGCACCGGCAGATGTCGGTGGAACCGGAGGGCAGCAAGATCTAGCATCAATGCACGCGTAGTCCCCAGATTGCTGAGTCGTCCCTCCTTTGTGATCGCACAACTGGACATTTCGTGTCACAGTAGCGCCAGGGAGATATCCGAGGATTGCACGACGGGGAGATACGTGAGATGCACTTCCGCTCACGTTGGAATCACCGCCGCACAACGGAACGGAGTCATAGGGACTGCCGACAGGCTATGCCACTCGCCACAACTCCGCCGGGCTAGAAAGTGACAGTCTGGTATCCAGGAGGTCCTGCACAATGTTCTTTTCTGGGGCTCGGCCGGAATGGACGGCCTGGAGTACTGCTGTCCTCGGTGCGGCACTCCAGCCTGGAGTGTCCGCGCCTGTGGCGGGTATGTCGCCGACGCGTACTTTTATCGACGTGAAGTTGCCACTTGGATACCTGCGTAGCGAATGCCTCTGCGACATAAAAAGACAGTCCGGCGAGGCCCTCTGCCACTCATCAACGCCAACGAGCACTCGCCAGCCTCACCAGCCTTCCCAACCACCACCCACCCCACACCCAACCACACACACACAATGGGAAACTGCAACTCGAACCCGTACCAGACGAAATGCTTCGACTTTCTCAACGACATGACAAAGGGCCTGAACCGGACCGCCCGGGCCTACTCACCATCGTGTCCCGACGCAGGCGTACTCATGGCGGACTTTAGCTGCTGCGTCGTGCAGGAGACGAGCTGGGCGTGTCCCCCTGGGTGAGTGTACGTGGAACTTGAGCTGACGGCAGACTCGACTGCACGCCGAATGGGTGCTGCGAGAAGGACGACCCGACCGTGTGCAGTGTTGCTGTGCCGCTTGCGGATGCGCTGGCGGAGGGGGGTGAGGAGTCCGAGGGCGGGGACGCTGAGGAGTCTGACGAGTCTGACGAGTCTGAGGACGGGGACGAGGAGAACGACCTGGAGTAGTGTATTCCACGGGTCTTAGACTTGCTGCTGGACACCAATGGGCTAGAAGAGATACAATGCATGGATGTTCCGTCTTCCGAAGGGATCGTGAAGGCCAGATCCACTGAGCGCAGTATGACGTACCCCGACGGTGGGATCTGTATCAGCGCAATGTAGACGTACCCTCCTCCGCTGTCTGTGAGAACCTTGAGTAGAGAACAGAGAGTAGAGACCCCCCTTCTGCTCACACTGTCGTGCCCACTCTCTCACTCCTCGATTTCCGCCCGACCTCACACGAACTTCTGATGCATGCTCTCTACAGCCTGGGGTTGACGAGAATCTTGACGGCCGTCTCGTTGCGGTGGATGAGCGTGTCGAACCCCTCTGTAATCAGATTGTCGAGGCCAATGACGCCGGTGATGAACGGCGCGAGGTCGATCTTGCCCTGCTGCACGAGCCGGATTGTCTCGGGGTGGCAGTTGACGTACGCGATGGTGCCCCTGATGTCGAGTTCCTTGAGGACGAGCTTGCCCATGTCGCGGCTCGCGGGCTTGGCCCAGATGGAGACGACGACGAGGACGCCGGTGGGCTTGAGCGCGTCGACGAGCGTGTCGAACGCGGGCTGGACCGAGGTGCACTCGAAGGCAATGTCGGCGCCGGCGGGGGTGAGCTTGCGGATCTCGGCGGAAATGTCTGTCGTGCGCGGGTCAAAGACGTGCGCCGCCACGCCGGTCTCGGTGGCCTTCTTCCTGCGCAGTGCTGAGGGCTCCGAGATGGCCACCGTGATGCCCTCCGCCTTGAGGACGGCGGCAGTAAGCAGACCAATGGGGCCGGCACCGGTGATGAGCGCAAAGTCCCCCTTCTTGCCGCCGGACCGCTTGAAGGCGTGGTATGCCACCGAGAGCGGCTCGATGAGCGCGGCCTGGTCGAGCGGGATATTGTCCCCAATAGCATGCACCCAGCGGCGCTTGACGACGATCTTCTCCGAGAGCCCGCCGCCGCCGCCCCCGAGGCCGATAAACGACATGTCCTTGGACAGATGGTAGGCGTCGTTGTTGGCGCTAGTGTCCACGTCGTCGGCGATAATGTACGGCTCGACGACGACCTTGTCGCCCACCTTGAGGTCGGTCACCCCCGCGCCCACCTCGTACACCGTCCCGCTCATCTCGTGGCCCATCGTCAGCGGCGCACACTCGCCCGACAGCGGGTGCGGGCACCCGCTCGGCGGGATGAAGATCGGCCCGTCGACGTACTCGTGCAGATCGCTGCCGCAGATGCCGCAGAACGCAATGTCGATCCCGACCGTGCCCGGCTGCACGCGCGGGATCGGGATGCGCTCGATGCGGATGTCGCCCCGCTTGTGGTACCGCGCCGCCTTCATCGTGCTGGACTGGGTCATGGCGAGTGTGGAGAACTAGTGATAGTGCTGGGAAGCTGTGGGGGGCATGGGGGCATCCACAGCACACGCAGACCTATATATACTCCAGAGTTGGGCATGTGAGAACACGCATGACGCTCGGAACACGGTGCCCCAAACAATCGGCCACCCAACTCATGCCGCCGGCAGCAAGAGGCCGGGTCCGGAAGTTGCCGGTTACAATAGCACGCCGATCGCCCTCCGTTCCGATGCCGAGGTAGATAGTGGGCGGGCCGGGTGGGCCAGGCCAGTGCCAGGTGGCCAGGTGGGCCAAGTGGGTTTCGTCGGGTGTGCCCCGTGCATGACCACATGTCTGTTGTCGTGTCGACATGCATCGTCGTCATTTATCACAGATGCGTGTCGACGCTCGCTGCTGTATCGCTGCTCGCGATGGTGGACGGGGATATCCGTGGTGTGGGAAGTGGGGTCCCCGCAACCCTGTACCCTACCCTGTTGTTCCGATGATCTAGTCCAGACCGAGGCAGATCCGTCGCGCTCAGTCGCGAGTCGAGCAAAATGGCTGCAGTTTACCAGAGTATCACGCGTTTCCCACGCATCTGCGGTGCACGCGACTGAGGAGCTGAGAGCCAAACTTTGAGAGCCTGCAGCTTGATCTAGTTTGAGAGACTGACAGGGAGAGCTTGTACTTGGTCTGCGACCATGTCAATGCTGTCCTCCACTAAATCTATGGCACTCATTCCATCCAACGACCGTCGCGCTGTCGGCTCTGTCCTGCTACAAGCACGTCTCGCAGGCTGGTGGGAACAGTTTCTTTCCCGCGGGAATGTCCTCAGCCTTGCCAGGTCTTTATTGGTAGAGCGGGTTGGATTCTGTGGGAACGAGCTATGGCATGACCCAATCGATGGATTCGGATGAGGATGGGCGATCGCCAGGCTCTATTCTGTGGCGTCCACAGTGAACGCGATCACCTGACGGCATAACCACTTCCTTGCATGCATTATGCAGGAATGTTATCGCGATATCGTGAGCTTCCAATGTTGCATTCATGACATGTGACAACCACAATAGATGATTGCGCGGTGAGAGCGCGTTGAGCGTGCACATGAGTGTGTGCGGAACAGAGGGTAGCGCGTGCACACTACTGTCGACCATATGACCAGCCTCATTACTGCTTTACTCTCCAGGCTGTTGCCACCCAAAACGCGGTCAGGGGGGAGATGCACTGCGACATTACCGCATCAGGCGTATTATGCGCTAAAATCCTCACTTTTGGTAGCTTTGGTCTACTGGACAAATTTGATTCCGCTGATAATCTCACTTGATAATCTGCCCTTTTGATCCTTTTGACGCCACCCATCGCATCAGGTTGTGTTCATGCTTTCGTGTGCCAAAAGGCGCATATTATCCTGTACATATGGAGATCCTTAGTAGCACAGTGTGATTGTGCTTGGCTGCACCATGCTGCTCTTCACATGTGTCCGTTTCGTTCCGTGTCGGGGGTTCATCATCGCCACAAGCCGCAAGCTTCACCGGACTGCGCTCCAATGCTCCGTCTTATTTGATCCCTCTCACTGTCACTCTCTCTCCGCATGCAGTCAAGTAGTGGTGGTGGTACCAAGAAGCTCAGTCCAGTCCAGTTCCAGGTCTAGTGTTGAGTGTGCTTTCGGAGTTGGACCCTGAAAATTCCCTAGTGCGCATATGTGGTGTACGGTATGCCCTGGGACATGCTGGGCATACGAGGGAAGGGAACAGGAGAGTCGACCTTGAAAGGGCACCCCACATAATCTACACCACCGCACGCTGTGCCACTCACTACTGTACCCACACCGCCCATCCCAGCCCAGCCCTTGCAGCGCTTGTACCTACTATCTCTCCGTCTCTCTCCATCATCATAGACGTCGTCCTCGTCGTCTCTCTCTCGCTCTCTCTCTCTTATTACTCTTTCATTCACTCTCCTCTCTATCGCTCTCATTCTCATTTCGTCTCTACATCGTCGACATCTCGCTTGTTCCTGTTCGAAACTACGACCAAATCTCGACTCGGAGTAACGCGAGAACAACGATTAGACTGAGACTTGTCGAGAATCGGGACGACACATAATCATTGCCGCTCGCAGCAACAAAAGCGACAAAACTGCAGGTCTCGTGTTGATTTCCATTTCATTTTATCGCTGTTCCACTCCAACACACGCTGTCCTCGTCTCGACCTGGGTACCCCTCTTCTGCATTTAAAGGTGTGTTGTCGCGTCTTGGTCTTGGTCATCGGTGTATACACGGCGTGTGCCGGACACATTCGGCTCCTTCCTGCCATCTCACACCCCGCCCCCACTCGCCCCGCTCGCTTCGAGGCCACTCGTGCTCGAGCTCACCTGTCTTGTCACTTTCGTGTTGGGGTAGCCCTCTATTTGCGCTCTACACACCCCTTGATCATCCCGTGACTCGGCGCTCCGCATCACTCTTCTCGCCTCCCATTGCGCAGCACTCGTGCGACTCGCGGCGTGCTGTTACGTTTCGCTCTCCCTCACATCTCTGATATCTCTCGCTTGCGGCTATCACCGTCTCACACAGTGGCTGTGGCTAACACTCCAGCGGCCCGTCAGCATACCATCCGGTGTATCCCGACCTGATATCGACATCACATTTCCCTTCTCTTGGCTGTGTCTTTGCTGCCCTTCATTACCTGCATCGACACGCACTACCCTTTTTCCTTTCCACTCAGCATAACTCTCACCACCTCATAACGGTCGGTCCCTGTTAATACGCCTTCCTTGGGACGACTCGTAACTCTTGGCTCACTTTCGATGGACACTTCCACAATGTCCTTCTCGGACGAAGTCTCCGAACCTCCACGCACCATCTCGCACACCGCCGAGAAGGTTGTGCCGCCGCCTGGAGAATGGCACACCAAGTTTAGCGTGCCATTGACGCGGCCACACGGCTCGGCGATGGACGAGAGCAGTGCCATCGGCTCTGGCCCCCGCCGCCAAGCAAAAGTCTACGACGACGCTCTTGGATACGTCGCTGAGCTCAAGTCTGCCGCTGGGAACCTCAAAGTCGGTCACAAGCACGTCGAGATGTACTCTGCGGCTCAATATGACGACTCGGACTCGGACGGGCCATCGACCGTGCTGATCGTGTTTATCCCCATCCTGGTCGTCATTCTCACCGTCCTCCTCGGTGTCCTCATCTTCCTCATCGCCGTCCTGATTATGAGGCGCCAGAAGGGCATTCGACTGACCGAAGATGGAGGACCACTAGACCTTTCTAGGGGCGATGGCGTTATTGGAGAGGGAGGCGTCGAAGGCGTTGAATCGCGCTGGCTCGAGACGGCCGACCCCGACGTGCGCGAAGCGTACCGCCGCACCAAAGGTGAGCAATAGAGTGGCCTCGCATGCTGACTGTCGCAGAATGGATGATCTCATATCCTCCGGCCTCGGTCCCTACCGATATCACACTTTCTCAGTTTCTCTCCATCCAGGAGAAGGGTGTTTCTGCGTGGGCTTTCGAGCCCGACTATGAGGAGAACTTATCGCTCTACGTTCAGTCGCGTACAGAGATTACCTTCCTTTCCGACGGACCCGGCATGAACGCTCGCGAGGGCGGTGGAAACTCGGTCATGGCCAACCTTCCTCTCCCCAAGCTGAACGAGGTCTACTACTGGGAAGTAAAGATGTACGAAAAGCCCGCCAACACCGAGGTCGCTATCGGTCTTGCCACCAAGCCGTACCCGTCGTTCCGCCTTCCCGGATGGAGCCGTTTCAGCGTCGCCTACTTTGCATCGGATGGCTTCAAGTCTCACAACTACCCTTTCACTGCTTCTTCGTACGGACCCCCTCTTGCTGAGGGCGATGTTCTAGGCGTTGGATACCGCCCTCGCACAGGCACAGTATTCTTCACTCGCAACGGTCGCAAACTCGAGGATTGTTACACTGGCCTCCAAAAGCTCAACCTCTTCCCCACCATTGGCGCAAACGGTCCTTGCACTGTTCATGTCAACCTCGGCCAGGCTGGGTTTGTCTTCATCGAGGCCAACGTGAAGAAGTGGGGTCTCGCCCCCATGGTCGGTACTCTGGCTCCTCCTCCCGCGTACGGCAGCGAGCGTGGTAGCATTCTTCTCGATGCTGGTTACGGTACCCCTGGGTCGAGCAGCCAGCAGCAAAACCTTGGCGGAATCGCGGCTCTGCTTGAGGCTGCCCGTACTCGTGCAGCTTCAGCGGCGAGCGGCGGCACCACTCCTCAGTCTGGCTTTACGCGTCCTATTCCTGTTGCTGGACCCTCCACGAGCCCTCCCCGGGTACGCACCTCGCGCCGCCATCGTCACCCCAGCACATCGACGTCTATTCCCGCCGTCCCTAGCCCCCTCCGCGCTGGACAGGGCAGCGTCGGCAGCAATGGCCCTTCGAGTGCTCGGCGTACTGCCCTCGCCAACGAGCCTGCCGGAACTGCTTACGTATCCCCCACGGACACTCCACTGGTCGCGCCCCGTGTACCTCCAGTGGACACCATCGACCTTGTTGGTGGCGACGACGAGTCTGATATTGTGTCGCCCAACCCGCCCACCCCCAACCGACTTGACATTTCCCTCCAGTCTCTTCGCGGTGACCAGAGCTACTTTTCTCGGCGGCAAGCGTCCGAGACCGAGTCGTCTTCCTCGCGTTCCGATCACAGCGCGAGCAGCCATACGACTGTCCGCCCGCAGGCGATCCAGCGAAACCCCTCGCTTGGTCCCCCGCAGGACTCTCCCCCTCCCCCGGGCTACGCTCCGCTTGACCCCCACGTCTACTCGCAGGGCTTGCCCGGCGATCTGCCCGAAGATCTCATCAACCAGGCCATTGCTGCCATGGGAGACACGTGAGCATAACCTCCGTGCCGGACGGAGAATGGAATTTGTAAGGTACTAACAGAGTCTTGTAGTCCGCAGCAGCAGCCTGAGGAGCAGCCGTCTTCTCCTTCACCCCCGAGGGGCCCCCTAAACTGGCTCCTGGGCCGCAGGAGCTGAGCGATGCCGACGAATTTGTATAATGCCAGTCTTGTTGTGATGCATTAGTAGCAGAGGTTCGACCCAAGTATGGCCGTAGTAGCATCAAGAAGAAGTAGTAGAACAATGTGCAAATGCATGGACCGTAGCATGAATGCAACCTGCGCTAGAACTGGATGACGGGAGCTAAAGGGGTCGTGCTCTCAATCCCATGTTGATGACGATCCCGAATGGCCCGTACACCCATATGGGCGTGCCTGTGCAACTTGACATTGTCCATCGCCCAGTGTCTTATCCAAGACGTCTGGCTCACCATGCCAAACGTCTCGCTCAACTCGCCCTCATCCTCGCCCCAGCCGGCAGCGGCGGCGCGCATGACGTCCCCGCCCCGTTCAAAGTCGCCGGGTATACCGTCCCTGTCGATCCGGCCGCCGTCGCACGCATCCGTCCCACTCTCCGCCTCGCTCTCCTCGTCCACCTCGACCTCGGCCTCGACAACACATACCGCCACGTACTCGCCGCACAACTATGCGCGCACGCCGTCCCACTCGCACTCGACCCTCACGGCCTCCACCGGCTCGCCGCTCACGCCCGTCTCCGTCTCTGGCTCCACGTCGGGCCTCCTCGTCCCGACCGACCGCACGCTCGACGACCTCGAGGAGAACTGGCTCCCGAAGCTCGGCCACGTGCGCGTAGAGCGCGAGGTGCGCGTGCCGGGCTATGCGCTGTATGGCATCCGGAGCTGGTGAGTGGAGTGGAGAGTGGGGGCGGTCGTGTCAACAATCGCGGTAGCCATGTTCCCATGAGCCCGTTCCTCGTTTCCTGTTTCTCGTTTCGAGCTGCGAGTCTCTGCGTCTCGACGCGGTTTCAGCAGAGGCGAGATGCTGGAATGGGATACAGACTCTGTTCCGACGCAGAGGATCGTCGCCCGGCGCCGGCTGCCCGGCTGCGGGCTGCACATCTGCCCATCACTGTTCCTGGGGCATCATCGCCGATCGCTGACATGTCAGGTATCTCTCGCGCCGGAGCTGGCCCTTTACGATTGCTGCGTCGACTGGAAAGCCCACAGACAAGGTATGTGGGAGCCTGCCTGGGAGCCCGGGAGCCTGGACGGAGCGGGGCGGGGTCCGCTGCGGTGGCGAGACCCGATCGACGTGGTCATTATGACCCGATCGCTTCATCTGTCGCCGCTCCGACCCTCCTGCTACGCCGCAGTCACTGCTCTGACCAACACTTGCTGACTGCAGATCTCGTGCTATGTCATTGTGCCCGCGGCCGACCTGCGGGAGTCGGCGGCCGCCACCGAGCTCACGAAGATCACCCAGCGCCTGGCGCGCGAGGTGAACGGCGTGCCCCGCAAGACCGAGTACGGTACGCTGCTGGTCAGCCTGCCCGCTGCATATCGGCAGGAACTGTGAGTTGACCGTTTGCCCATCATCTACATTCTGCCATGGCACGCCCGACACGTCCCCGGCGCCCCAAGCTCTCGGCGCAGTCGATCTCGGTCGATGTGTCCCTGCTGCACGTGCGGCCGACCCTTCTGCATGCCCACTGGAGCCCGTCCTGTGACAGAGTCGGGTCCCCCTGGCCGTCCAAGTCGCCCCGCCCACCGCCGTCTCCGAATGAGTTGAGCTCGGGGTCGGACGGAGGGCGGCCGGCTCTGCTGTCGCCCAACTGGGTGAGCGCGGTGCAGGAGCACCACGTCGCGCAGGGCCTGACGTCGCCCTCGACGACGGGCTTTGCCCCGTTAACGGCGGCGCCCAGCGCAGTGTCCATGCGCACCCGCACCCGTCTCATGTCGCCGGCACCTACTGACATGCGTTCCTTTAGCTCGCCGATTCAGACGGGCGACATGCGCGAGGCGTGGCCGTTTATTGTGCTGAATACCGCCCTGCGGCGACTCGGGTGCGGTGGCCGCGCAGCGATGGGCAACGAGTTTCCCGTACCTGCCGTCCGGCGCAAGTTTTACGAGCTGTACCGCATCACACCGCCAAAGGGCGCCGACAACGAGGGCATGCCTGGCGGCCCGCACTCGCCACCCGCATCGCCCACTTCGCAGGGCCAGTTCAACGGCTCGGCCAGCCCGACGGGCACTGGCGCCGCCCAGCCGACCGCCGAGGCGGTCGCGAACAGCACCATCCTGCTCAACGTCGTCGAGCTCGTCAAGCTCCTGCAGGGCGCGCTCGCGCTGTGGGGCATGTACGGGTGCGACAGCGACGAGCTCGAGATGGACGGCCTGTTCTGCGACGAGACCAAGGCGGGGCTCTTCGAGTGGCGGAGAGTCATGGGCATGGAGAGCGACGACGGGTTCAAGCTTGCTGTGAGTTGTTGGTTGATTTCCCAGCTGACGGGCAGAAAGAGACCTCAGGAGGGTGTATCGATCCCCGTACGCTGTCGGCGCTGCTGAGCTCTATCACTTCGGTGCGGTATCAGCTTGATGTCCTGGATATCGAAAAGGTAAGCTATAGGTGGCTGCGTCAGCTTACACCAGTTTCCCAAGGATCCATTTGGGTCGCCGCGCAAGTTCCTTGCTGCATGGAGAGCATACCAGGTGAGTACACGTACGAGCACCTTCTCACAGCAGGTGTCGATCGGAGCCAAGAACCCGTCCGAGTATCTCTCCGTGTCGAGCATCCGCACGCTCAACGGCTGCTATGTCTCTGGCCGCAGCAAGACACACGCCACGGACGCGCTCAAGGTCCACCGCTTCCTGCTGTCTGGTGTCGCGAGCGCGACCCACAACTTGCGTGGAAGCACCATCGACGACTCGTCGACCCCGCTGCGGAAACGAGAGCAGCACCAGCGGTTCCGCGGCGACGAGGACGACGACTCGGGCATCGGCATGATCGTACCCGATGGCAACGGCAACGCTACTGCTGCGCCGGATGTCATCACGACCGACCTCGAGGCGTACCGCAAGCTGATTGAAAAATCGCGCGAAAAGGAGTGGGACGTCATGGGTGCGCGGCGCGTCGCCGAGCTGTGGTCTGGCGCGACTGCCGAGAAGGGACCGGATGGCGACGCTGGACGCCACCATGGTCGTCTCCAGGCCTTCCGCCGCCGCGTCACGCAGCAGGCATCGAACGATACAGATGACGACAATCCATCGTCAGCGATTGGGACGTTCAAGGGGATGCGCGACCGCACCGGTGCAGCACTCAAGGGTGGCTTTGGCTTAGTTGGGTAAGTGCCGCCACGAACACTGCATGGCACTGCAAATCGCCCACGCATGGTTCTGACAGATCCACAGAAGACGCCACGGCACGGCAAGCTACGATACGAGCGATTCAGAGGGCCCGAGCAAAAGCCGGCGCAGGCACCAGTCTGTGCCGCTGGTCGTTGAGCCAGATGGCGACGAGCAGAATGGCTCGATGACCGTTTCGCGTTCTCCCTCTCCATCCACCCAGTTCCGCACCATGCCCTCGCCACTGCCGTCGAGCACGCGGCACCCAAACTACCCGTCAATCACGTCGCCGCTGCAGCAGAGCATGCGCCTGAGTGCAAGCAATCTCACAGGCGATATGAGCGACGTGTCGGTCGGCGCGCGCAGCAGCTCGTCGCCACTCGACCGGAGCAGGAGCCACGCCTCGGGCACCAGCTCGCACCCCGCCCCGCTCACGAGCATCCACAACGAACGCCGCCTCCCGACGGGCACCGCGCACAAGATGAACCGCACGCTCTCGGGCCCCACCGAGCTGATCCTCGACGGCAAGGTCGCCACGGGCAACGTCACTGCTACCCCGTTAGGTCTCAGCCTGGGATTATACCCTGGGCAAAAGTACTCGTCGGCCGAGTTTGGCATCAAGCCGGAGGAGCTCCGCCGCACAAGGAGCTTTACGCACGCTGACGAGTATCGCGGCGAGCGGCGGAAGGCACCCCAGCACCTCGCAATCGACGTGGGCATGTGCGAGGTGGTGTGGGAGCTGCGGAAGAAGGAGCGCGAGCTGGCCAAGCGCGCGGCGGACATGCAGGTGAGCAACCCGATCCAGACGACTGAGACTGACCCGCAGACCCTCGAGCGCTCCGCCCTCACCGCCTCGCAGGCCGTCTTTGACGCACGCGACCTGCGCCTCACGCGCGTGAACGCGCTCGAGCTCGACGCGGCGCAGCTGGTCGACGACCTCGACCTCGCCGGCGCGACCGGCGTCGAGGAGGATGTGCCGCTGCACCACGCCGCGTCCAACATCCAGTTCTTCCTCTCCGAGGACATGAACACGAACGAGCTCGTGTGGGCGCTGCAGGACCTGCAGAAGGCGTGGGAGGGCATCAGCGCCGAACCGCGTGGGGCGCCGCCGCGCACCCGCAAGAGCTGGTGGGCGTGGTGAGGTGTCCTTGTTGTATGTGTATATTGTCGATGTCATGTCTTCTGCTTCAAGCTTGGCGAGCAGAGTGTCTCTTGGCTCCGTCGTTTGTCAGATCGCACTCTGCTCATTCTCCCCCTCTCCTCATTCTCCTCGCGGACCACGCACTCTTGGAAAATGCAAATGCATGCTATATGAGTAGTGCTCCCCGTCTCCGCGTCTATATCCTCTCACTCGTTCCCGCCATGCCCGCGCCCGCCGCGCCGCCCGCGGACCCCTCGCCCCCCGGCGCGCTGCCCGGCACAATGTCCGCCCTGGCTTTGGCGCCCTTGGGATTCGCGCTGTCCACGTCCCCGAGGCCGAGGTTCTCAAAGTCGTCCCGCTGCATCAGCCCGTTGTCCATCCGGCACTCGAGGTAGGCCTTTGCGTGGTTCCTGCACTTGCCGGAATCGCGGTCGGCCGACGAGGTCTTGAGGCAGCGCATGTACGAGAGCATGAAGGTCTTGCATTCGCCTGTTGTCAGTGGATACGAAGGGGGATGAGGGGGCGAGGGGGACGAGGGGAGCGAGGGGAGAGGACGAGGGGAGTTCGGAAAGACCAGAGAGACCAGCAGTGCGTGAGAACAAGACAGCAAGGAGCCTGGGCAAAGTGTGATAGACGATCCAGGCAATGACCATTGCCAAGAAACGTATCGGCTGCGCTGAAGAGCGCATGGCTAGCAAACCTCCTCCCCGGCCCAGCAGCATCGCGCTCGCTCCTTCCCTCCCCACTCGCGGCAGTACTCACCATCGTGGTCGAGCGGGAACGAGCCGCGCTGCGGCGGGGACACCCTGAATGTGTCGGAGAGCGCTCCGGGGCGGCCGAACGACATTGCGAGTGGGTGGGGGCGTAGCGGATGAAGAGTGGGGGGGAGAGTGCTGCTGTGTGCTGCTGCGTTCCCGGTATGTAGGTTGCGTTGTGGAAGTGTTTAAAGCGAAAGCGATTGTCGGATGGTGGACAACAGGCTGATCGCAACTCGATTCCGAACTTCTCATGTGGAGTGGCAATGTGCGGAAAGTTACGGCTACGCCAGTGGAGGATTGCGTCCCCCAGGTGGCATCGTCCGTTTCTCGTTTGTTGTCGGGCTCAAAGACTCAAGTGTGCGTCGACGGTGAGCAGCTGCAGCGCTCCATGAGTGATATATGCTCTGCCTTTCGGAATCTGTCCCATGCTCTTCATCGCCGCATACACATAAGGCACATCCAATCCAACCTTCCAGCTCCCAACCCAACATTTCTCCTCCGACCAGAAACAGCCCCCACATCTCCATGAACTGTGACGCATGCATTGATCGTGACTACTTTTCTATGCCGATGCACCCTGCGGGGTGACAAGGAATGACAAGGGTGACAGAGCAAACTCGCACGAGAACACAGAGCTGTCTCGGCGGGTTCGGTCGCTCCGGCTGCCTTAGGCAGAGGCGGGGGTGCCGTGCTGCGCCTCCATGGCCGCGGCCTGGGCCGCGATCGCCGCCTCGCGCTCGCTGCGGCGGCGCATGATCTCGCGGATGGTGTTGCCCTGGGTGTTAGTGTCGGTGCAGATTGACTTGTGAGGAGTCTGGGAATGGGGTGGGAGACGGGGGCATGGCCTCCTCTGCTGTACAAATGGCCTCACAGCAGAAGAATCCCCCCTAGTCCGATCCTCGCCCCTCTCCTTTCCTTCGCTCTTGTACTCACAGCATTGTCATGGGTGCCCGACCTCCACCTCCAGGCGCGCTTGTTCATCTTGAGCTTGAGGGCGTCGCGGTACTGCTGGACCTGCTTGATGGCGTACTCGGTCTCGATGAGCTCCTCGCGGGCGGCGGCCTGCTTGGCGCCCTCCTCGACGCCGCCCCAGGTGCCGGCACGCATCTCGTCGACATCGTCGGGGTAGTGGAAGGGCTCCTTGAGGCCGACGACGGCACGCTTGTAGTTTTTCCGCGATCCGCCGGCAATCTTGACCTTGCCGCCGGTGGTGCGGGTGAGCGGGGCAATGTAGTTGTCGGTGCGGATGAAGGTGACCTCGAGGCCGTAAACGGCAAAGAGGTACGAGCGGAGGTCGTTCTTGGTGACGCTGGGGGGGATGCGGAAGGTGGCCATCCAGGGGTCGTAGGCCTCGCCGGGCGGCGTGTGGTTGCGCATAAGACGGATCTGGAGGTTGGGGAGGTAGATCTTCTGACCGACAATGGCGGGGATCGTGCCCTCGGCGGGTGTGCGCTGGGCGCCCTCCCGCGCGATGAATCCGAGCTTGGTGTCGGCGCGCGCCTCGCCCGTCTCCGCGTCAAGCACACCGTTTCCTCCGCGCACACGCGACCGCCACAGCGCCGAGGCAGCCAGGAACTTGCGCCGCGCCTCGTCCTCGTCGCCCACCAGCTTGCCGCGCGCACGCAGCGTCTGGAATTCGTCCTCCATCTTCACCGGGAACGGCTCGGCGTTCTCGCCCAGAAACTTCTCCGGCTCGGTGAGCGCAGACGGCGTGTGTGTCGCCGGGTGCTCCTCCTGCCGGCGGCGCACCGCCAGCGGCAGTGTCGGCACGCGGCTCGGGCCAGCGTACGTCGGTAGCGTCGTGCTCAGTGCGCGGCGGAAGATGCGCGACATGGTGCGGGGGTGTAAGGGGTTGTGATGGAGAGTGAGCTACGGACCGTCGCAAAAGTCGGCGATGGTGGTCGATGGCCTGGTTCGCTGGGTGGTCATAAAAGTGGAAAAAGTCGGTTCGGAGGTTGAAGACATAGGCACGTGAGATATTCCTGATGAAGGTTCTTCACGCCTAAACAACACCAGACCTGAAGCCATAGTTCCGCGAGCCTAACATAGGCTCATTAGCGGAATCAAATTATGCACTATAGAACGTCAACACGCGACGACTTTTCTTTTGAGACCAAACAACACAAGCAGTGATCTGTCCGAAGTACTGCGCCATTCAATCACTCTGCGCACGTTACTCGCGCTCTTTCCTGTTTCTTGTCCACTCTCCTCCCTAACACTCCTCATCAACTCTCTGCTTATCTGCTCATCTACTGCTCTTCTTCACGCCCGAGATAATCATATCTCTCCCTCGCAACCCCCCATCAGCCGCATCGCCCTCGGATCCCGGCGCACATCGACATGCAGTGCTACGACGCGCGCGTCGCCTCGTTTGCGGGCGTGACTCGCCCCAAACGCGCCGTCAAAGTCGCCTGGCCGCTCAAAGAGAGCGAATACCCTCACCTCACCCCGAAAGCACTCGCAGAAGCAGGTTTCTACCACGCGCCAGGCGCGGACGAAGACGGCTGGGACATGTGCCGCTGCTTCTGCTGTGAGATCTTACTCGGCGGCTGGGACCAAGATGACGACCCCTTTGTCGAGCATGTCAAGCGCGACGGCAACTGTGCGTGGATGCAGATTGTTTGCCGCAACGAAGTGGACCGCCAGGAGGGCGGGAAGGGCCGTTTAAGGTGAGTGGAGGACATGAGGCGCACGCATCTCCCGATTGCGCAAACAATCCTAAAATCAACGCGCCAAGCGGATCGCGCACCATTGGGCATTGCTAACCACTGCAGGACAACGTTCCCCGACGCAGACTCCCTGCCTCAGTCCGACAGCAGCGCTGCCATGCGCGAGGACACGTTCCGCAAGTGGTGGCCACACAAGAGGCCCAGTGCAAAGGAGGTGGGTTGCGACACCATCTCGTTGGCTGACAGTTAGGTCGCAAAGGGCGGCTTCATCTACGCACCGAGCAAAGCCTCACCCGATGGAACGCAGTGCCCGCTATGCCTGTACGAGGTGGTGGACTGGGAAGAGACCGACGACCCTTGGTGAGTCAACTCCATAATTGACGCCACTGACATTGGAAGGGCTGTACACCATCGCAAGGAACCAGACTGTCCGTTTTTCACTGCAACAGTGGCTGGAAAGAAGGCTCCGGTGAGTTTGCACCGTGTGATGCGTGACACGTCTAACCGAAACAGAGCAAGGCAAAGGGACGGACAACAACGACGCGTCGCGGCCGCAGCGCGTCGACCGCCGCCGCACGAGAGCCCGAGCCGAAGGAGGAGGAGGGTGATGGTTCGCTCGAGCTGCCGGATCCCAAGGAGATGGAGAAGGAGGCTATGAAGGAGGAAGAAGCTCCCGCTCCCCGTCGTCGCGGTCGTCCGCCGAAAGCGTCCGTTGCTGCCTCGACTACTTCTGAGGCACCGTCAACCCGTCTCGCAAAGTCGACTTCGACACGTGCAACCTCCAGTCGACGGAAGACAGCTGCTACAAAGGCGAAAGAGGCAGAGGCAGAAGTAGAGGAGGAGAAGGAGGAGAAGGAGGAGCCCAAGGAGGAGCCGAAACGCGCGACCAAGCCTCTTCCGCGGAAACGCACCACCAGGCAGACGACCGCCGACGCCGAGGCAGAGTCACTCGCGGCCTCGGTTTCAGAACCCCCAGTTCCCAAACCCCGTGGACGACCAAAGAAGGTCGTCGCCGATGCGGCATCTGCTCCGTCGAGCCGGGCAACCCCAGCCTCCACCTCAACTCGTGCCACCAAGAGCACGGCGTCGCGCGCAAAGGCAGCCAAGCCGCTTGCCCAGGACTCGATCGCAAACGTCCCCGCCCCATTCACCTTAACACCGCTAAAGTCGCCCTCTGTGCGCGAAGCGGTGGCAAGCATGGTGCGCGAGGCCTCCCCCGTCCCCGAGAGGCCGGCAGCACCAGCGGCGTCCGAGCCTGCAAAGTCCGAACCAGCTGCTGCCCCTGCGATGGCGCCTCTGACGGACGACCAGCGCAAGCTCACGCTCGAGGAGTACATCCGGCAGCAGTACGCGTTGCGCGCCTCGGAGATGCAGGCGGACGGCGAGGCCATGATCCAGAAGTTTGAGGCGCGCGCGCGCGAGGCACGAGCGACGCTCGAGCGGGGATAGGGCAGAATAGGTGTTTGTGTACTTCTAGGATGCTGTAGAACATTGGAGCGGAGCATGCACGATGCGTGACTTGTTACATCTACTGATTGGGGCGCGGCTGACGTTGGATTTCTGATGGATGCCAAACACCGGGACTATCTTCGGTTGACCGATGGATCGCCCCTCGATTAGGATCGACAGTGCGCTGATACGTTCGCCCCCATCCTCCCAGTACTGTCCCCGCGACGCTGTGTCCGCCTTGGCATCTCCTTCCTCCGCATCCTGCTCCCCCGCATTCTCTACATCTCACATCATCCATCTCCGTGGCTCCTTGACCCGCGCATCTCTCCCCAGGCATCCAAACGACGCCCTTCCCGACCAGCGAGCGCCCCACGGCCTCCCTCCCATCCAGTTCTTGTTCGTATAACGGTCAGTATGCTCGCTTGTCACTCAGACCGCGGGAGATCGGGGTTCGATTCCCCGACAGGAAGCGTCGCCGAGGACTCGGTGTATCCTTTTTTGGATTGGGGAGGTCGAGGAGGAGGTGAGCGAGCGCGGAGCGGGGGGGGGTAGGGCGGAGCGGGGGGGGGTAGGCTTGACGACACGGCAGCACCCTTACAGCTCCCACGGGATAGGAGGAAGAGTCGGCTGTCTCTCTCTGCCGTCTGGAGTACATGCTGGCGGCGCTGCGTATCCTCCGTCAGCCGAGCACGCGCGAGTGACGAGCCGTGACAGTCGTACAGGTCTCTCAATAGCTCAGTTGGTAGAGCGCCGGACTGTAATGGTTGCCCTTCACAATATCCGTCGGTCGCCTGTTCGACTCAGGCTTGGGAGAGGTCTCGGCTCCGGCTGGGAGTTGCTTTTTCTGGTTGCAGAGAGAAGAAGACGTATAGGATGAGGAGAGGTATCCTGTATAAGTGCAGGGAACGAGGTGGATTACGTGGTGTGGATGTGGCGCGAAATGGCGATCATGGATCTTTTCTCGGCGATCCACTACAGCTCTCTGGCGATATGCAAGAGAGAACGCCAGAGATCGCCAGAACCGCCGCAAGATATGTGCTCAACACCATAGGCCTCTCCAATCTGACCTGCTGCTGGACTCAGGGCAGGACGCGCTGGCGGGGAAGTGTCCGCCACATCCCCCACCTTTCTCGCGCAACACCCGTCAACATCGCTGACCACAACTCGCCTGCCCCTTCCTCTTCCTCTCCATCCTTTCTCTCGGCCACGCACGCTGGGACCCGTATGTGTCGGGTTTGATCGTATAATGGTTAGTACATAAGATTCTGAAGCTGTTCATCCATCTTCGTTCTTGTAATCTGGGTTCGATTCCCAGTCAGACCTGGTGCTGAGCTCGCGAGGGCTTATCTCCTTTTTCTGCCCGGGGTCGAGGTTGACGGCGGTCGGCTGGCCGGGAGTCTCGGGCGCCTCCTTTAGTCCTTAAATCAGCCGATGCTTCCCTGTCTACCCAGTGGCTGAGGGCATGGAGAAGCTGCCGAGGATGTCAGTGTCGACAACTGGTGTGCCGGAACCTTTGTCGCCGGTAGGACGAGGGCAAGTGTGTCGACTCGATGACTCGACTTCGGTTGAGGTGAGCCTCTCATAGTCACCCAATGCAGACACCGTGGTCCCCTCAATATGCGCAGCCCAGACGATGCAATGCATGGTACAGCAATTATAGTGACAACTCGCGCTCGCGCCTACTTCTCGATCCCCCTCGCCAGACCCTAACACTCGTCGTCCGAGTCTGTGATCGGGCTCGGGAGGGTGTACTGGACCTTGAGATTTGCTGCGTCCTGGAGCAGCTGCAGCGTTAGTACATAAAGACATTCTGTGGACATACCCTGTCGACGTCCATTGGGGGCAGGTCCAGGAGCATGAGCTTGGCCTCGGAGCCGTCGAGTTCCTCCAGGGTTCTGAACAGTTAGGTTTCCGAACTCGGGTCGACTACCTACTCTTTGCAAGTCGCCAGAATCGCCACACAGACGTAGCAGTGGAGCGAGAACATGTCGTCCGAGGCAAAGTACGAGTCTGCGTGATTAGTGCTGTTGCCGAGTCCGTGGCGCAGTACTCACCCCATAGACGCAACACGTCGCCGAGCCACATCTCGCGCGACAGCAGCGTTGTCATCCACGACATGGCCACGGTGACCATTGGAACCTGCTCGTCCTCAAAGTATGAGTGGAGCTCTGGTATGGCTATCCGGAACAGGCCGAGCATCGAGCCAAGTCGAGAGGGAAGCGGCGGGAAGGATTCTAGCGCGTTAGCACGGACGCTTACCTGAGTTATCCCAGCGGGGCCACTCACCCATCCTCTGGAGCAGCTTCTCAAATGTGTAGAACACGGCAATGGGGCGGGAGAGACAGCACATGAACGGCGTGGCGAGGTACACCCAGTCGACGGGCGCGGGCATGTCGCCCTTGTGCCACGCGGGGCGGGGTGCGAGGTCGCCGTGCTGTTCGGCTGTGTAGTCTGTAGGCTGCGGAGAGCACCCCGATGCGTGCCAGTACTTGCCCAGCACCTCCTCCATCATCTGCATGAACACGTGCCGCTTCGGCGGCGCATTCGGCGGGGGTAAGAGGAACCCCTTGCCCCGCCACGACGACAGGCTGCTATTGCTCTCGTCGAGCGACATTGGCGGCGGCGCCGCAGAGTTCCCAGGCGGTATGATGGGCGACGGGCCCATTTGGCTGAACTGCTGCCCGAGGCCGAGTGCGCCGGGCGCCGGGGGTAATGTGCCGGGACGAGATCCGGGGGCGCTCGGCCGCTCGGCCGTCAGGCTCGTGATGAGCGTCTCGTACGTCGGCGACTCGAAGCGACGCGTGTGGTGTGCCAGAGCTGTGCGAAGCAGGACGCTCGCGAGCTCTGAGGGAAGCGAGTACGGCAGCGCTTGGTACTGGATTCGCAGCGTCTTGAGGAGCGTCATCTCGCCCGTCTTGTCAGAGGACAGGACGTCGAGGAGGTACATCCATACTTCCTGCAGTGTTAGGTGTGTTTGTGGCAGTCGAGCGACGTTAGATTGAGCCGTCGCTCTGCGGACGGGTTGGGGTAGTCATAGCACCCGCTCGGTACTCAAGAGCTCGGGCAGCCGCTCAATGACGCCGTGGACGGCAGCGCGTGTCCCGTTCACGATGCAGCGCCATGGCTGTCCGCCCGTCATCCGCTCCACTGCTACTCACCCCTCTGACTCTTGGCAGTACACCATTCCTCGCGCTCTCCCGGAGCTTGTCGACCTGCACGTGCTGCTCGGCCGTGAGGAGCTCCTCGTAGTCCTGCAGGTTTGTGCTCATCTTGCACTCTGGCTGCTGCTCGGGCTCGGGGTCTCTGGGCGCGATCCGGAAGAGCGCGCTGTCCGTGTGGTGGTGGTGCTGGGCCTGGGAGAATCGCCGTTGGCGCTCGTAGCTGAATTCGGTTGTCGTGGGCGACGGAGGCTTCGTTCCGAGGAACTGGTAAGCTGACGCCGGGCGGCGGGGGAACGTGAGCTGCGGCTGGGTCGGGATCGGCAGGCCGAAAAGGTTGGTGTGGAGATACGACGACGCGGGCCGGGTGGACGCCCAGGACGAGGAGCGGCTGCGCGGCGCGGACGGGAGCGGGGCAAAGGTGACCGAGGACGGGACGGAAGAGGACAGCAGCGACGGCGTCTCGGGCTGGTACGCGATGCGGGGGACGAGTTGCGGGGAGGCGCGGCGTGAGGTCGGTTTCAGCAGGGATACTAGACCGTGCCGATGCGTCGATGGGATGGGGGGAGAGGCCGGGTGGGAGCTCGACGCCAGTGTCGGCGGTGACGCCTGAGATGTTGGAATCAACATGGCGCGCGCGGAGATCGGGTTCATGTCCGCTGAGATGTGGGTGGCAACCTGTGGCAGGAAAATGTAATTTAAAATCAGAATAAATGAATGGAAAGTGGTGCGCGCTCCATAAGTTGGAGAGCTCGGTGTGATATGATGTGGAAGAGAGAGAGATGATGATAAAGATGATGAACGAGGAGACGCAAGTGTTTGTCGATGAGCGAGGGGTGGTCAGAGTGTACCGATAATCCTTCCTATTTAGTGCGGATCTGCGCCCCGAGACTTGTCATGTGGCACTCAACCGCGAACCGTACAGTATCGTGTTGGAGGCATCGAGCGACTCCACAGTATGCTCCTCCCTCACACTTTCCAGATCCACACAGACAGTTCCATGCCAGGTGAAAGTGGCACGGACGTTACGAACGTTTGTCGTTCTTGTCCTTTCGTCGGTACCGAAGCCGCACAAGGGAGTCCGAGCGCGAGACGCGTCAGCGTAGGACTGGCAGTACCGGCTTTCAGTGATGTACGTTCAGAGTCCCCTTCACATCTCGAGTCGCCTGGAGTGCTCAGTGTGGTATCAGCAAGAGTGCAGACGTGCAATCCCATCCTTAGACTGGCTGTGGACTCCTATCTCGAAAGCGACCCGAGGACGGCCGGATGCAGTCTCAACTGAATATTCAATAGCAGAGATAAGAAGAACGAGACCCAAAGAAGAGCAGCACACGTGCCCAGCGACCGGTAACCGGCACTCGTCCGCGCGAGGACGGGCACGGACTTCTGGCGCACCGTCCTGGGCGCCCTGCTTCGGAAGGTCTCAACCGAACACTGAGATACGACAGCTTCTCCGGAGAGTAGCAGGTCATTAGAGCGCTCTGTGTCTGCTAACCCTTGCCCGGGCCGACGCCCTAGCCATTGCGACCAGCAGTGGATCGGATCGTCCATGTTTGATCCTCGGTGTGCACGTCCCGGCTATCACTCATTTTGAGTGAATATAAGAACACTGTTGGTGAAACGGTATCATGCGTCGTTGCCATCGACGCGGCAGGGGTTCGACTCCCTTACAGTGTATGTTTTTGTACTTTTTTGCTACCTCACAACCCGAGTCCATCTCTGCTCCCTCGACTGACCGTGCCCTGCTCGCCATGCCCTCATGCATGTCAGTCGCCTCATTGCATGCACGTAGGTATACCAGCAATTCCAGCAAGGCGTGTATCAAGTCGAGGGCACTAAGTTGAGCGCTGTAGGAGAGCTCCAGGACTTGCGCATGCAGAGCCTCCTCAGCCTCATGCCGGGGGGGGGTAGAAGCCCTTCTGTGGCAGTCATCCAACCTCGCCTATCCTCACAAGTCCACAAGACAGCGACCGGCGACTTGCAGTCGCCAGCCACCCACGCCGATCCCACGACCGTGCTCGCTCGCCCGGGTAGGCAGGAAGCAACTCTATCGCGCAGTACGACGCTGACAATCGCTTCACAGGCTTCCGCCACGGTGTGCCTCTCTCTTTCCTGG
Source organism: Apiotrichum gracile (assembly GCA_001600335.1). NCBI lineage: Eukaryota > Fungi > Basidiomycota > Tremellomycetes > Trichosporonales > Trichosporonaceae > Apiotrichum > Apiotrichum gracile. Next base: position 2,439,036 of record BCJO01000003.1, on the reverse strand, counting down.
AAACGATGCCACGGATGTGGGGTGACAGCGAGCCGAGAGGACTGGGTCCCCGATCGGCGCACGGGAGCATCGAAGCTTCTTTGCTCGGTCTGCGTCACCCCCTCACCCCGTCACGACTCTTCGGACGTCGCCCACTCCGCGCCCGGAAGCGAACAGTGCGCGAGCGGTGGCTTTGCTCTGGGGCCCAAGGTGCCCAAGTTGCTTCGACTTTTGGTGGCGAGCTAGGCCGTGCACGTGCGCACCGCCGAGGCCGATGCACAACCGCACCGCGCACCGCGCACCGCACACCGCGACGTGGACGCACACCGCGCTGCTTGCTATCATTGTGGACGCTTGCTTCTGAACTCTGTCGCGCCAAGACTCCACCTCCACTGGCGCGCGATCGTAAACCTTGTTTTCGGGCCAAACCGCTACAGCAGCTTTCGACTCCGATCCCGATCCCGCGCCCGACCCGACGACACGTGGCTCGGTGGACGACTCCGCGCGGTGCGAGGAGCAACAGCAAGGACAGCAAGGACGAATGCGAGTGGCAGTGCCTTGCGAGAGTAACAGGCATAAGCATAGACTGGGGCAGACTTGTGGGGACGCTACTGGTGGGAAAGTGCGGGGCATGCGCTGCCGAATAGCGACCGCAGTCCGAAAGCAACGAGCAACACGAAAACATGCAGAAAGTAGAAAGTAGAAAGCAGTAGAGTATTAGGCACGGAAAATCTCACGGCATGTTCAACCGGGGTTCTCGCGTCATGTTGTTTGTGGAGATGCGGGTTCGGTGCTCGTCAATCTGCGCGCGAGAAACATCCGAGGTGCACACGATGATACTACGGCCGCGGCTGATTTCGAGTCTCAAAGAGGCAGCGCCACGCGAGGAGCTGCCTGTGCCACGGGCGAGGGGCGTGAGGTACCCGCGCTTGCAGATTGCTGAATGCAACGGGTGATCGTCTGATCCTCGTGAGACCTCGAGATGAGCTCCCCCGTGGCGTACGAAGGGTGAGCTGGTGAGCCAAAAATAAGCTGTCCCCAACGCCATTAGGCCGCGCAAACACTCAAGGACAGAAACGAATTTCGTGCCCCTCGACGAGCGCCTCGAATACCGCCGCCGCCGCCGCCGCAGTGGCTTGTGGCTCGTGGCGCTGGGAAATCACTCAAAATCACTTGAGAAAGTCACTAGGGGAACGGGGGGAGGCAGGGCACAGAGCCGTGACAGGAAGGAGTTGCCTTTTCACACAGAAAAGGCGAAACAAGCCCCAAAGGAAACGAAACCTGGCGCGGTGACGACGAACCCACTCGACGCCGCTGTCTCGGCTGCCTCTCTCCCTGTGGCCGAAGTGACGCTAGCGGCGGACGCTGGCGGCTCGCCGCTCGCCGCTGGCCGCGGGCGACGTCATGGTCAATTGAATGCAAGCGACGGCGCCACCGCCACACCACCGGTGGACGGACCGGTCGTCCGTGGAGCGATTGAGGCACAGGAACACTGAATTGGTGCATTGTGGCGGCCGCGTCTGCTCTGCCGGCCGCATTCGGAGTCGCGTCGCCCGATGGACGTGCATTCCCGAGAGCGGAGATGAGCCGGAGCTCGAGCTCGAGCTGCCCCCACCAGTTGGAACAATGACGCACCGGCAGTCAGGAGGGTGCGCGAGGTGGATCGCCCATCACGCCGACGGAGGAGTGTCGGGGCCACTGCGGTGGACCCACTCGACCCACTCGCCGGAGCCGCCGGGAGCTCTGCACTGATTGGACTCGACCAGCACGTGCGTGCCAACAATGCAGCAAGCAGCTTGTCGCCCCAAAGGTCGCTCGGCGAGCACCGAGCGCGAGCGCCACACCGGGAATGTCCGCAGCAACCCGCATGGCACATCAGCCAGCGCCGGTCCATCGGCCCGATAGGCGCCCACAAGGAAATGCCGAGGTGCACGCGGAGAACCCCGCACCCCGAGCCATCGTGGCTCACACCCGATAGTTTCGGCCCCCGGTGGCGGTCGGCTTTGGCCGTCCACTGGCCGTGCACACGCCACCGCACGGCATTGAATCAGCCGGTGGTGGGCAGCGCCGATCTGCACACCAGTCGGTGCTGCCCGCGTACACCCAGAGTCGCATAGGCGGCGGGCTGTTGTGGTGCCCTGGATGTGGACTGCGTGGCGGCTAGCAGCGTGGCTGGGCATGCTCGGTATCCCAAAAGCTCGGCACGGCGAGGTGTGACCCGCCGCAGATGTGGACGGGTATGGCCGTCCCCGCCTCGGCCACGCGGTCTCAGCCCGGCGCCGGGGCCCGGTCAGGCCACTCTCGTTCCAGACGCCAAGCCCACAAGGTCAGCATAGCATACTTGTCGCCTGTACACGGAGGTTGAGCCGCCACATGCCTCTGCCACATCCACATAGGTGTAGTGATGCGCTTCAGCAGTAAGCCAGCCTCACTCGGATCGGGTGCACGCGAGACCCACGCGAAACTCATTGTAATTTGGTCGTGTGCAGATCTGCGGATCTGCAGAGCTGCAGAAGCTGCAGAACCGAAATTCCGAACCGGAGAGGAGGGCACGTCAGCGGCTGCGCGTTGGCGGAAGTACGTTCCCGCCCCCTACTTCCGCGCGTGCACGCATGGGCACATCTCGCTGGCGCGCTGGCAGCCGCTGACTGTCTGTTCTGCATGGTAAATTCACACGATCGCTTGCATGCTGTGCTGGCTTGGCTTTGGTGGCGCAGTGCCCAGCACATGCATGGATCGGTGGGTCGGTGGGTCGGTGGGCATCGGTGACCGAACGGCGACTTTGGTCCCGTGGGGACGCTATAGCGAGGTCAGCGAGCGTGAGAACGTGAGAACGCGGATCGTACGCGGAAGTGTAAGCGATGTGGCAGCGTGGGGTACTGCCCGAAAGTCGCCAAGGGGCCAAGAGGCCAAGTGGCCAAGAATACAGGGCGAGTAGGACTGGAGGGTCGAGAAATCGCAAAAGCTGTAAAGTCCGGAAGTGTGCTCCATGTCCATGCTCTATGCTCCATTCTCTTGCTCGGTGGAGCTGGGGAAGCGATTGCCACAGACGAACAGACGAGCCACTAGCACCTAGGTTGACGAGGTTGACGGCGGACACGAGACGATAAGCGATGGGTCGGCGTTAGATGTGCTCTACAGCATGCATGACATCGAGATGTCTCAGAGGCGCAGAAAGTTTAGAACATGCAGCATTGCAGTCTCAGACGAGGTGTTGCAGATGCAGATTTAGAACAGAGACAGGTGCCTCAGGGTGGGGGAGGTTTGTCGGAACTGCCAAAAATTGCCATATTTGCCCCTTTTGCCACTCGATCACACTCAGACAGCCAAAAGTATACGAGTATGTACTCTCCAACTGTCTCTTGTCCCATTCCATTCAGTCTCTCCGCCACTCTCCTCCACTCTCTACGGCCGTCGTGCAAAATTAATTTGAGCCATGTACGTCAGTTTGAAGCCTGTTTTGGGCGGCGGTTGACTCTCTCATTTTTGTAGACATTTTTCTCACTATTTTTTGATTTAATTTTATAATTTTCCTCGGCCATGGCGTTTTGATTAGCTCCACACCATAACCTTGGAATAGGACAGAGAGGTGAGACTTGTTAATAGGAGATGGAATGTTCGTTTGCGCGGCCAAATCAAAATAAGAAGTCGCCGTATTCCGCTATTCCGGCTATAACCCAGCCTCGTCAACGCAGTCTGACGTCAGTCTGAGCTCTGTTTCCAGTGAACACTAATACTGCAAGTGCAAGACACCGACGCCACGTACGGTGGCCGACCAGTGGAGACATACCTAATTGTCTCAGATCTGATGATGCCCGAATGCGCACGTCGGAGTGTATGTCCGTCTTATTTCTATAGCCGAAGAGGACCAATGTATATGCGCTACTCGGAGATCAGCTGGCTTACGACAACCACAGCCTGAATACGCTCAACCAAGACGCCGATGGACATATGATCGTCCCACGGATACTCGCACGCGCGTACCTGCTGGCATGTGGCGGAGGCTGTACACGTATGGGAATGTCCATCTGGACAGGCTGATGCCCTGCTGCATGATGAAAGATGCAGATAAGGACAGCGTGCGGGGTGTCCAATGACAACGAGACCAGGTTGCGGGGAGACTGCGATATCTCGTGCGGGGGAGGCCGCAAAGCTGCCATTGGTCCCCACCTCACATCAGCTGCTCGCCATCACAGGGAGCAAGCACTGGTAGAGTTTGTGACCCATGCGTGTCCATTCCAGAACTGCCCGAGATCGGCCCGATACTTCGACCTGGTCAAGCTGCTATGGAACGTCAAGCTCCTGTTTCCCCGCAAAACATGTGGAATGGGGCAACCACAGCGACGATCATTACCAGTTACAAGAGGGCGCAGATAGAGGGGCAGTAACCCCGACTGGACGCCGATCTGGCCTATCACAAGGCAAATCCGATGGAGAAAAGATGCGGGGCGTGCCTGACGATCACCGACGACCCTTAGGCACGGATGTTTTTTTTTTTTGCTCGATTTTTTTTTCTTGCCTATGATGTAAGGATGTCGAGTGAACCCTGGACGAGTCCGGACTTACCATGAAGATATTCTTCCAGCAAATCTTGTTTCATTACTCGAAATAATTGGGCAGTGTCGTCGTGGTTCTTGGTGGTTTGCGTCTTGTGCGCAGAGAGCAACAGCGGGAGTGGCCCCGCCGGCGTCCTCGTAAGCCCATCGTCGTGTGGGTTTTTCATTTTTCTTCTCCCCCACTCGAGCCCCGCGATCGCAGTGCGTGCAGCAGGGACGTGCCCTTGTCGATCAGTGATCGGCGGCGTGCTGGCTTGGAGCTTGACCTTGTTTGTTTGTCCGCCCGATGTGCGTCCGTCCTTTTTCCGGCGTGTGGGTTGTGGGTTGTGGGGCAGCGTGGAGACGCCACGCCCACAGGTGACAACGGGCGAGAACACGGATGTGTATGCCGCTGCGTCAGAGCGGGCCGCTGGGTTCCTGTCGATCAGTGAGGCAGGTCTGACCACAGTTGCTGCTGCAGTGCGAGGCTGGCCTACCCGCTCTGGTCGCCAGGATCGACGTCATGCTGGACTCTGGTCATTCCACTGGGTGCCTCCAGTTTGGTTAACGACGAGCCGTGCGGCGATAGAAGTGGAGATGTGGCGAGCCGACCTCCACAGCCGTTGTGGCAGTCGAGCACGAGCTCGACACGACGACATGACGCAGAGGTGTTGCCATGGGTGATTCGCAGAGTGCTGGATACTGGACGTGGACCTGATCGAGCGCCGTTACCTTTATCGCCGAATGCGCTATTGTATCCGCACCAATGTCCTCCGATGCGTCTCAGAGGCACCTGTCGAACACACCCGACAAAATGAACGTCTCAAGCGTTATTGAAAGCAAGGTCTGGAAGAGTCTGGGAGACGGCTATGGTCTCGGAGACGGCTATGGCCGACAAGCTGCAGCTGCATAGTGTCGACCTATGACGCGACGAGCGGATTGTCAGCTGCCAGTCGCGAATTCCAGCGGGCTCGATGACCACCGTCATGACCACGTCGCCGCTCCCCCACCCCCGCCAGATACCGCTACCGCGGCTCCGAGGCGGCGACCCTCCGCATCTGGACGTATCCAGACTTCGATCCTGGGAACAACAAGCGCTTGAGTGGTTCCTCCTCTCAGAGTGACGTTACAATGCGTGGCTGACGGTGGCAGCTGCCTTGACGAGGATGGCGTGACGGAGGCACTGAGGTAGCCTGGAAGCTGGAGGCGGTCGTCCAGGATCGGCCGTGGACACGTGCCATACACTCTCATGCGATCATGCATACGCATGCACACTACTATAGCAGCTTCCAGTGATCTGGCTCGGATGAATGATGACGAGGCGACGAGTACGAATCATACGTAAGCACTCTGAGCCTCGGCAGCCGACCTCGTCGCAGGCCGAGGCTGGGAGCGCGGGAGACGGAGCACGAGGGTCCGGCCGTCGTGGGATCGAGCAATCTGGCGGGAATCGCACCGCGTTGTGGTGAGGATGCGGGGGCGGTGGTCGTGTGAGCGTGTGAGGCGGCTCAGCGTATTGGAAGGCTGGAGGCTGGGAAAAACGCACTAGCCGCCACACGACGCACGGTCATAGGCCGACATTCGCGGAGGCGGGTCCCGGAGCAAAGCGTGAGAACGACTCGTTGGTAATCAGCCGCAAGTGGCTGGCGCGGACACGCGTGCCACAGATGCATACCAAACTTCTGGATCTGTGGGATCTTGGATCTTGGATCCTAGAGTCTTGGAGTCTTGGAGTCTTGGATTTCTTGGAGCCTTGGAGCCTTGGAGCCTTGGATTCGGCTCCCGGGTGCACCCTCCAGGCTCGCTCAGGACTGCCAAGCTGCCAACATGCCACTCCGGAACGCAAGGACGCGAGCACTTGCATGCCAGGGTAGCCGGGACGCCCGTGTCGGCGTATGCTGGCTGCACGCTGGTCGAGCCAGCCGAGACCCGGGACTCGGTGCGAGCGTGGCAGCCACCGCAGCCGTGGCAGCCGACGCAGCCGTGCAGCTGACATAAACGGGACCGGACGCGGTATGCTGCGAGATTTTGCTCAGGTCTTCAGGAAAGCTTTTCCGAAAGACGTTGAACGGACCCGCCCAGACGAAAAAAAGTCGTGCATGCCTGCACTGCACATGCTCCTCGAGCGAGTCGGTTTGGCGGTAGATTCGTCCTGATGCCTGAGGGATAACGGCAGATGGGTGGACCCTGGGAGAGCCGTGTTAAGTTTTTTCGTCTTGGTAACAGTCCGGGCTTTGCCATCTCCTCGTCTCATCGCTGCACACCCCGTATCCGTGAGCGCCCTTGCACGTTCTCGGCAGTTACTCGCGAGTAAACACGCAACGCGATCCTGTGCTCCTGCGAACTGTGATCCTGTGATCCTGCGACATGGGGTCATGCTTCTCGAGCATTCGATCCCCTGGAGCGTCGCGTCGACCCTGCCAACCTTCAAGGGTCGGCTGCCACAGACCCCGAACTCGACCCGCAGTCAACAGCTTCAACCCAACACACGAGCAGAACTGCTTGCGAACTGCAACAACATTGGTAGCATGCGAATCTCAGGGCAGCGGAACGTACGGAACACTCCGGAAGTGTACTTTCGAGGCCCATTGTGGGAGTCCTCCCATTCTTCCGTCTCCGCGGTCACGGACGGCTGGCACTGTTAAATACGCAAATACACCTCCAGGAACGTGGCGAGGGTAGCGAGTTTGAAACTGCCAACTACCACCTGGCCACCTGAGGCTATGAATAGCTGCCGGGGCAGACTTTGCCAGCCACGGTCGTGTACGGCCCGCAGAACGCGGCTGGACGTTACCACTAATCGGGGCCCGATTGTCGACATGCTCACACGCATGCAAACCATGTTCCGGCGTCGGCTGCCAGGCGACGGGTCACACATGCTGCGTCACGCATGCCGTGGTTTGCGGCGAGACGACGAGACCGACGAAACCGCCGAGAGGGGTCTGAGAAGCTGTCGCATTCACAGTGTCACAGCAACTGACAGGGCGACCCCTCGGCGCAATGCTGGGCACACGGCCATGTCTGTCCACTCCGGGACGTGTACCGGCCACTTGGTTGCATCGGAACTAGTCACATTGCTGATGTATAATGGTATTGTTCCTCGGGACGTGAAGGTGGTGGCATGTGCTCTGGGGGTGGGGACCCACCGGTCGTCGGCCCGCAAAGCCAAAGCTATCGAATTGATGACTCGATGTGCATAATGTCTCGGCCTGGCGACCTTGCTTCGCGTCACCTACCCCACACTTTGGACAATGGAGACAGGACAATGAGCGACGCAGACGGCAGTTTGAGGCGCCAGCGGCAGTGTCTAGCGTTGCTGTCAATGAGTGGCTGACAGCCGTTACTTGTCAGCCTCGGCATGCTCGCCGTTGATCACCGTGTGATTGCCGATGCGGGACGGATAACACGGCTGTGGCATGGCGAATCTCCGCAACAGGTGGACTGGGGTCAAGCTGACACGCAGGTACGCAGGGCTGGGGCAGGAGGGTTCTGGGGATGGCGGCATTGGGCGGCGGTGAGCGGCTGCTGGCGTCCGTGGCACCACAGACTTTGCCGTCGCGCACAGAGCACATGCCACCACCCCGCAACGGCTCAAAGCCATCTCGGAGGTGGGCCGGCTGCTGGCCCCTGGTCCCCCCTCTCGTCGTCCTGGTTGCAAGCCAGCCCCCTGTGAGTTGCGTCCTCGTTTCCGACGCCCGTGTCAGTAGGAGCTTGAGAGCAAGTCTCAGCGTGAACCGTATCAGCCGCAGACCCTTGATGCCGCCTTGCGACTGAATGGTATCACAACCGCTGCAGACGCTTTTGCATTCATTCCAAAGGGGGCACCTCGAACCCTGAGTAAACAGCATCCGTGCTTCCACGTCGCGCTGACATGTCCGAAAGCACCGGTGCCGGCGTCTACTGAGCACGTCCAGCGCGGATCGCGAGCTTTGAGGAACAAGACGTGTGGCTGACTGCGCCCGGTGCAGCCGCTGAATTGCAGCAGGGGGGCAGGGCCACAACGAGGGTCCGAGGGCGCCGAGGCTGGCTGGCTGGGTGTGACTCAGGTCGAGGCTGTGCGCCGTTTCCTAGTTGGCGCCGGCAACATGATCCTGTCGGATGTGTCTAGCTTGGTTATGCTCATGCGCACCGGAGAAAAGGAAAACAGAGACGTCCCCAACAACAAGCTACATCCTTGAGCGCGACGTGATAGGCTGCGGAGGATATAATCAATCTCCACTCCAGATACGCGCACGCTACCACTGGCCACTGGGCGCAGCACAATTGTAGACATCGTAATAATGAAAGAGGCGCGCTGGTGATCAGACCAGATGAGATCTTCCGCGCGCGCTGATCGGAACGCGCCCGTTGGTGGGCTGGATGTTTACCGCGGTCAGCTGAGTCGAGCTTTCTGCACAAATAGATCCATCAATATTAGGTTTTGCTGGAACCCCGATGGGCATGGCACCCGATAAATCTAGCTCTGATCGGGACTGTTTGCCTGGGAACGAGGAGTGGGTTTCAATCGACCGCGCCAACTAGCCAGAGACGGTCACTACACCGCCACGGCCACTATGGACCTTGAGTCGCCTGCTCGGTCGGACTTTGTGGGGTTCATTGCCGAAGGGCAGCAAGTAAGCCACACTTGGTTTCCACATACAGAAAAGGGATAGCAAGACGCCGTTCACCCCGTTCTCTAAACTACGCTTCGGAGGAAAATGTTAAGCTTTGGCTGATGGAAGAGGCTGAGTCAGGGTTTGTGGAAGAAAAAAATCTCGAGATCCCAAGGGTTTTTTTCGATGCCCGTATTTTTCTTTTTTGGCTGATGTGGACGTCCTGGGGGTGGTGGCGCTTCTGTGGCGGTGGCGCAGTGCACCGTATATCCTGCTACGGCCGACCGAGACGGACGATGGAGACATATCCGCTTCCCAGGGCCGAGGGACTGCTTAGCGAAGGGAAGAAAACAAGCTCTGCAGCCGTCTCGCTGGAAGAACACTTGGGACGGATGGGACTAGGAAAAATAGAACGAAAATAAAACACCACAAGCCAAGAAACACTCAGGGAGGCCAAGGACTTGTGCTGTGGACTGTGGCTTGGAAGTGTGCGACGAGCAGCTCAGCGTTAGCGGCCGCCGAGACATGTACCCCAGCCCTCTGCGCGACGGTGGACAGCAGCGAGCAAACGCCACCGCCCTTGTTCCGTGGCGTGGTGGCGGATGGTCAGAAGACAGACTGATGGACCCGCCCTCCGATGCGGACCTCTCGTCCGTGTGAGACACAGCCGAGCGAGACGTGGAGCCTGTAGGCTGGTCGTCAGTGGCGCGCGCTCACGGTCGGAACTAGGGTAATGGGGCATTGGTTTGGAGTTGCGCCAAAGTGAGACATGGACATCACAGCGCGGTAGTACAGTTCCGTCCGCGCCGCGGAGCGCCGTACGTTATGCAGAGGCTGTGATCAACCCCAAGACACCAGTAAGTGTGGCGGCCGGGCTGGCATGTGTGTCACTGCTGGTGCCACAGATGATCAACGATCAACACGGGCGCTGGATTGTTATGAATGAGGCGCGGTGGGTTGATCAGGATCACGATGCGTTCCGGGTGTACCAACTGGTCTGCAGTAGAACCTTCCACAGCGTGCTTAGTGTACACCATACTCTAAGCAGTGATCTATGTGTGATGGCACGACACGTCTATTAAGTGAGGCACAGAGTAAGGGCCGAGGGCGATCGCGATGTCGGACATTCGACTGGGAAAATGAGAACTGTTCCCTCTGCAGGCCGACGACGTCTGTCGAATCGGAGATCATCCCATTGCCAGTCCATGCTGTCTAGCAAGCGTCTTCGGAGCAGGGCCCTCCAATTGGGAGCAGACGCCGAAGGGCAGGAACCCGGTGAGAGTGCGAACGGGGGAGTCACCAGCTGTTGGGGGGGTGCGAAAACACCGGACCCAGGGGCGACGGCCCAGGTAGCAATATCATGCATGTAAGCTCATCACCCCGCGTAAGCTCGCCATACTGTGCCATCGTCGCAGTCCTCTAAATCCCACAGATCCAGAGATCCCGGAAATTGCAAGGGTATACGTGGGAACATGGCTCTTCTGGGTAAATCAGATCGTTGATCAGGTGAGCGATATCAGGTGAGCACCAGGAGTAATGGTGAGCACGCTCAGGAAGCCGGAGGCGTCCCCATTGCATGCGAGTACGGCATCTGGTGTTCTGCGGATCGGAGAACGAGTAGCTGTATTCTACCTTTCGGATGCAAGCGATGAATACGTCTGTACGAGTGGGCATGTATGCATCCGACCGCTGTCCGCAGTTCGGAATTGTATTCAATAGTCGCCGCCCTGAGGACAACGGCCGTGTCGAAGGCGGGATTGATACGAGTGGAGCGTGGCGGCGGTCGCCGGCGCCTTGGTGCAGATTCGGCAGATACGGTTTCACTGTTGGTGGACATGGCCGTCCTGATACCGGAATCCCCATCCGACCTCGATGCGATGGGGATGGGTGCCTCGGCGGCAGGGGTCCGACCCGGACATCATGTCCAGCATGCATCGTGTGACCCTCCAAATAGCGATATCCAGTCAAGCATCGGCAAAGTAAAGGGCTCTTGGATCGTGGGTATGCACAAAGATGTTTGGAGGACCTCTAATGCATCGATTACAGTCTGTCTGATGGGGCAGACGACATCATATGCAGGAGACGGCGGTGGATGCTGAGCGCCAAGGCGGCGGCCAAGTCAGGTAGGCGGCGGCCAAGTCAGGTAGGCGGCGGCCAAGTCAGGTAGGCGGCGGCCAAGTCAGGTAGATGGCCAAGCCAGGAATATCGAGGTCGGAGCACCCGATCCTAGACCCAGGGGACCTGGAAAATGGTGGTGGCGCTTCCAGGTAGCGTTTGGTGGGATGTGGCATTTCGACTGCAAGCGAAGGCACGCGGAAAGGTGGGCCAAGGAGTGTCTATGTGTCGGAATGGCATCATGTGGGGTCAGTTCTGCCTGCATAGCCGCTGCCTCGGATATCCGCTTCGAGAGAGTATGTAAGATAGGTCCAGGGCGAGCAAGGGCGGATATAGGAGCAAGGGGCCCGGCTGGTTTTTCGACTTTTCGACGAGCCGCGGTATATCGAGAGAAGAAGACGATCATCGAGTGCACCTAGCTGGTGGTGCCAAGGGGGGTCTAGGACGATGGGAATGCGAGCAATGTGGCACGAGACAGAGTTAAGATGAAGCCTCGCTGCGTTGCCATTGGACGCACGACGTGTGCTCGCGCCCGAGTCGACTTGCGACGACGATCGGAGGAGGAACACCAGAGGCGCCCGCTGTGCCTGCTGATCACCAATCTTGAGCATGTTCTACGGTGCTCTCGCACGATTATTACTAGGGCTGCAACGGCGACTACGACGCTGCTCCACGGACTAGTATTCCGACCGACTGTCAAAAGCAACATGCAGAGTAATAATTAATTACCACTTTGTTCTACAGCTAGTGGCGCGGGGGCGGGGGATTTTAAGCGGCTGCAATCATATGATTGATTGATTGATTTGATTGATTGTGGTCGTACTGCGTGTTGAATATCCCGAGGTTACTTATCTTATCCAGTACCCGTATGTATGCACTGTGTGGAGCCCGACCCGGTCCCGAGGTTGATGCTGAAGCATGCTCTGGTTGTTTGAATAATTAGAGTTTTGTAATCATGGCTTAGTGCAGATCTCAGCTTTCTATTACCCGGAGTAGTGTATAGTAAGCAGCGGTTTGTAAATACACCAGCCAGTCCAGCTTGACCCTGAACCTCCATAAAGCATAGAGTAAGCACATCCAGTACTACCGGGTTAATTATAATATTTGTTCCGCCCCCTCACTTTAAGCTCTTACACCGTACTGCTGTCGATGGGTGACTCGTTAATTTTGATTTTGGCTTGGGTTTTTCTATTTTCCCTGACGAGACTGACGAGACCCTGAAGTCGTAGGATGGATCATGTATTACACCATCTCGTTCTGTGTGCGTCCGTCTGTCGTCCCTGAGCGTACCTGAGGGGCGCAGTATTGGCGCGGATATGTCGCTGCTTGGCTGATTTCCCTTCTCCGTCCCTGAATAGTAAGCCAGGCTTGTTTATTTTTTCCATCTCCCCACCCTGACCAAAAATATTTCTTTTTCAATTTTGCAATTTTCCCTCCTCTATGACCAGGTATTTTTCCGCCGAACAAGGGCCACCGACGGTCCATGCAGGAGATTATTGCAACCCACGCCGGTGACCAAAACGTCGTAGACTACTCCGCCCCCGGTCGGCCTCGCCGCCTCCGAACGCCCCGGTTTGGATTTCCTCTGCGACTCCGCCTTGACCCTCGGCCATGGAGAGAATTATTAACATTATTAATTTGAGACTGGGAACACACACTCCCACTCCCACTGTTAGTCGGTTGAATGAAGCACATGCTGACAGTAATACTGGGTCCTCTGCTGCTGCGCCCCGTCTGTCCACGACTCGGCGGTAGCAGTTGCCAGTTGCCAGCAAGTCAAGTCGATCCTTAACGCCCTGGAAGGGTGCTGTATTATTCTACCATGATCTGTTGTGATCTGAAGGAGATGCTCTCGTGTTCTGCCGTCGAGTGATGCCACGGCCGTAGTAATCTCTGATGTGGAACCAGTCTCGGACTTTATGTCCGTCAGTCGTCGTTTGCCTTTACCAGTGCTCTCTTGTCTGAGCCGCAGAGCCGCAGAGAGCCTTTATGATTAACAGGCTACAAACCCTCGTCAAAAGTCCACCCGAGAGCAGACGCAACAATTCACCGACCAGTCACCGCGAGCTGTTTTGCCTACCTCGTCTTACACCCGCTCTGCTCTGCTGCTCTAGATCCACTACTCACATCTTCTGCGCTACTCTCAAAGTTATCAGTAGACCTCTTCTTGTTAAAAGAACACTCGATCTCGACATTCCAACCACACATCCCCCCCTCTTTCCTGTCATAGTCGCTTGACATAACATCAACCACCACCGCCACCACTCTTCTACCACAACTACTCCTCCTCCTGACGCTACTAGTGCTACAGGCAACGACCAAGAGATCAACCACACTTGATCCGAATAAAATCCCCATCATCCACCCACCCGCATCGCGCCAGCAGCAATCCCAATCCTATAATGGACGGCTGTTATATTGAATAAAGGCAAAGCACACTAGACGCTTTTCCGCCCCGACCCCGACTGCACTCCACTTTCATCTCGGCCCGTTCCCCCACCTTATCGTCATCTTCGTCTCATCTGAGCGCTTCACACAACTCGAACGAGCCCCATCACCACTTGCTCTACTGCGCGCCCACCACCACCACCACGGCTACCGCGAACACCACCAATAACCCCATATTTACACGCACTCTCACTCCACAAAACTCTGTGTCGATCCCCGAGCACACCACCACCACCGCCAACACCACCACTCCACCCACCTCCAACGCGCACTCCTCGTGATTAAAAGTCTAGACTCGAAAGCAGGTTTCTTCTTGTTTTCCTATCTCGCTCCTTTTCCCTTGCTTGCGTTTCTTCTTGTCACTGTTTTAAAGTCGCCTTTGTTCGAATAATCGGCTCGGCCCAGCACAACACACCACCACCCAAAACAGACGGTTACAGTGAGTATCCAAAATGACACGGCTTCCTTGCTTCCTTAAGACGACTTGCTCCTCCTCCTCCTCCACCTCCACCTCCTCCCTCTCTTCTCCTCTTCTTTGTTGTGTTGTTTCATAGATCGGCCGATGGCGAGAGATTACATTGTGGGGGCGCACGGTTCTTTACGCGGGACGGCACGCGTTTGTGGTGCGGTGCGAAGCAAGCCAGTGAGAAGAGGGGCGTTGTGCGCACAAGCACACTCGCTCGTCATTATCTCCCGGCTTGCTTTTGCTTTGGCTGTTCTTGTCTCGATTCCTGTTCTGGCATGACACGGAACATGCATACGAGACATTACACACGCACCCATTTGCTTTGCATCGGTGGTTTGTTTGTAACGTGCTACTACCGCACTGTTGCTTACTGCCACTGGGGTGCCCGTCTACTGCCAAACATGGCACAAGCCCACTTGTTAACAAGGGGGTGGCGTACAAGACCGTGTGAGATGGCCTCCATTGTGGTTCTCACAAGAGCACACAAAGGAAAACGGTCAGGTCGTGGTGGTGGTCTGTGCATTGACTGTGATCTGTGCAATGTCACAGCGAGCACAGTTGATGCATGCACCAAGCACCCAGCACCACCACAATCCGTCCATCCAAGACACAATAAGGGCAGCGGTCACTGTACCCATTCCTTGTCCTTTTGTGTAAGCCCCTCTCTCCCACCTTGGTTTTTCCTTTGGTGTCTTGTCTGGCTGTCTGTGACGAGCTCCGGCGGCCCTGCATTGGGTTGTGTTCGGTGTCTCTGTCTGTCTCTCGGCGAACAGCCAGCCGGCTAAGTCTTAGACAAAGCGGCCATCTGGAACATGGCCACTGCGTGATCCATCCATACATACTAGTTACTCCACCTACTTCTACTGTTCCGACAAAACGGGCCGGACGCGGTCGGACATAGACAGAGATAGACAGGATAGTATCCAAATATTAGGGATATTTGGTAATCACTTATTTTTTGTAATCAAAAGTCTCCAAGTCCCCTAAACCGGCCTCGCTCCGCACTCCGCACTCCCACCCCACCCCCCACGCACGCATCCAACCAATCCATCCTCTGGTGCTACACCCAAATCTCATCCCTCTCCTCTTCCACCCTCGCTCTCTTGCTCTCTTGTGCATACATTCCACTCCATCCACTCCATCTGCTCTTGTCCGTTTTTATTTATTATATCCACCACGCGCTGTCATCCATTCCTTTCCATCCCCCTCCTCCTCCGTTTACCTTTTAGTGTGTGTGTTGTGTCCTCTTGATATCTACATCACATCACTTCACCTCTCTCCATCTCTCATCTCTCTCCACACCACTACAAAAGACGACCCACTCTGGTCATCACCATCACAATCTCCTCCCTCGTCATCACCTCTCCATCACTATTATGGTCGTCCGTGTCACCACTCTTGCCGCCCAACCTTGATCCACCAGCTAACTCCTTGTCCAGTTCCGTCGCCCTATTCCCACATTGTCCACATCACGGTCGCATCCAGCACCTAACACCACCACCACCACAATGTCTGCCTCTTCATCTACCTCGGTCCCTGCGGCCCGCCCCAACCCCTCCTCCCCCTCGTCGTCTCGCAAGGCCGCCAAGGCCTCGGCGTCGTCTTCGGCTCCCTCTAGCCGGTCTGCCAACCGCGCCCCCGCCGACCCCTACTACGGCCACGAGGAGACCTCTGTCCTCTGCGCGAGCTTTGTAAGTGGCCAAACCCCCCTCCCCTACCTTGCACAGTATACTGACTCTCATCTCAGATCACCTCGCTCTTCAACTGCCCCAACATCCCCACTGTCACTCACCCCGGCGCCCCCACCCCCACCCTCGCCCACTTTGTCGCCTACGCTCTCCACCGCACGCGTCTCCCTTCTGTCGTCACTTTTGCCGCTCTCCTCCTCCTCCAGCGTTTGAAGACCCGCTTCCCCGCTGCCCGGGGATCTTCGGGACACCGCCTCTTCATCTCCGCCTTCATGATCGCCTCCAAAGTGATCTGCGATGACACCTACTCGAACCAGTCGTGGTGCATCGTTGGCCAGAAGATGTTTGCCCTCAAGGAGATCAACCAGATGGAGCGTGAGATGTGCGGCTACCTGGAGTGGAACCTCAACGTTAGTGGCGAGGAGGTGACCGAGTTTGAGGCTCGTGTGCGTGCCGAGCACGGCCCCACCGCGTCGGCTCAGCGCGTTCGCGTGCGTGCCGAGGCCCCCATTGCCCCCGTCCAGTCGACCTCCTCGGCCGCGGCCTACCCTTCCCCCGAGACCACACCGAGCTCGACATCCTCGCGCCCCATCCGCCCTGTGCCCACCCCTTACAGCAAGCGTTCCACCCCTGCCCCGGCTTTTCCCTCACCAAAGTCCATTCGTAGCGCATACCTGCACCCCCAGGTCTCCCCCCAGCCCCCAGCACTGGCCTCTGCGTCCTCGCCCCTAGCCTCTTCCCCGGCATCCGAGGACTGCAAGACCCCGTCCCCCGTAGCTGTCGTCGCACAGCCCCACCCCCACTCTCAACGCTCGGTCTCGTCCCGCACGTCTTCTGGCAAGCGTCACGTCGACATCGAGTACGGCTTTGCTCAGCACTCTCGCTTGAGCGCGGGCCAGCCCCTTTGCGGCTGGTGAACGCGCTGGCGCGATCACGCGAACCGTTTGGGATTTAGTCTTGCATCACCATTCTAGACGACTAGCCGGGACCCCGAGGACACTGCGGCGCCAACCCTCGGGAGATACCCTTCACGACATTACCCCCCCTACTCTGTACAGTTGTATACACCATCCTGTCGACCATCTTCACTGCCATTTTGCATCGCACCGACTCCATAGCGTCCTTTTTTACACGACGTAGACAAATAATGAAAGAGCCATTAGCTTCTTAACACTCTTGATTCCTGATTCCCGCTGCTGCTGCTGTTCCCTGTGCTACAGACTAAAAGCTGAATAATACATCACAGTGAGTGACCACGGCTTGCTGACGGCGACACTGCCGCGTACACACATGCTCTTGGGCTTCGGGAAGCCGAGAAGCCGTCATGGCCGCTAATCGGTGTGAGTTGAAACACTACTGGCAGAGTCGTAAACCTGTTTGTGCTTCTAGCCCTGCTAATGATTGGATCTTCCGGGACGGAGCTGTCTAGCTTGTAGCTACTGGCATCCTTTCGCACTTGCATGCTGTATGCAATTTACAACGGGCGACCTGTCAGCCGCCGCACAAAGGTTTCTCCTACTCGTTTCTGGTTGCTGGTCGAATGAGAGGCCAGCAGTAACGGAAAAACGAGTGACCTACGTATCTCAGCCGGGGGTCCTACACTCCTGGCACTCCTGCATCTGCACCCTTTGCTCCCCATAGAAATCCGACTCGTAGGTGACCCGACCCTGCATACGGCTTCCAGCGCAATGCATGTTCCTGCGTTCTGACCGGCCCTTTGTCAGCATGTCAGCCCGAGGCGGTGTCTAGCGCGAGTGTGTCGAGGAAATGCATACGGTACAGGGTACAGCGAGTTGTACCAGCTCCCGCACACGACCAGCTCATCGTGTCGCTTGGCGATCTGGACTGCTGGAGGCGGATGCGTTGGCGCTGGCGCGGCGCGGCCGCACGGGCCGCTGGGTAAATGGGTATTATGCCACCCTCGCCACTTGCGCGTTGCGCTCTCGGCCGGCGAGCGGCCAGCCGCAGCGGGCACTGGCACTGCGGCAGCGGGCATGGTCGTCTGACATCTGACACCCGCCACTGAGAACCCATCCACGGTTCCAAGCCATACGCCAGCGGCCTGCCTGGACTCTGCGTGGCCCAGAGGTCCAGATCTCGAGCTGACACCAGCGCACCAACTGCATGCCTGTCCGCTGCCGTACGTCTAGCGGCCCGGCGGCCTGCCTCGCGCTCGCGCTCGCTCACGCTCGCCCCTCCCCCTCTCGATCCCTCTTTCTGCGACCCTGTCCGCTGATACCGGAAATACACACGGATGCATGCGGTCATGGCAGGATGCAGGATGCAGGATGCATCGCAGGTCGCAGGTCGCAGGTCGCAGGTCGCAGATGCCTGCTGGCAGTGACCAAGCAGATCGAGATCGTGGAACGTCACGTCAGCGTGCATGCTGCCGAGGCACAGGCGGCAAGACGACCGCAGTTCCTCGTATCTCGCATCTCGCCTCTCGCATCGTACAATCCATGTTCCATGAGAGACTTGGCCGCGCCGTTCCTCGCCGGTGGCCGTACACGTACAACGATCGCGGATGATGCTGACGCGCTGACGAGCAGGGTGGATTCTTGGAGTCTTGGATTCTTGGCTAGCGGCCTGATGCCTGCTGCATACCGTGGCCGATGCCCAGATCGGGCCAGATCCGCCTGCGGCCTGCGACTAACCAGCTGGGCGCCAGCTAGCAGAGCAAAGCATGGGCCGAGATACGCTTTTACGCCACGTGCGGTTCCGTCATACATATGGCATCCGCGAAAAGCGGTCTCCTCGATGCCCGAGTTGTGGTACACCATTGAACTAGCTCTGCCAGTTCTCACACTGCGTACAGCGTACGGCGTACGGCTGAACGGCTGAACGGCTGTCGACGGTGGACATGTGGCTGCTGTACGTTATCCATAATTAAAGAGTACGTAGCATCCGGACCTTGTCGGGTACCGCGCTACCGTGCTGCGCTGGTGATGGCGCGGTGCGCGGCTGGCGCTTACGGCCCTTATACGACTGCGCTCCCAGCCATACAGCCATGCAGCAATGTCAGCGGCAATGATGGATGCATGGATGCATGGGCGTGTGATCGCGTGTGATCGCGTGTGAACCGACCCGGAAAGTCACAAAGCCACAAATAAATCCACCAAAAAAGGATCAGTCATCAGTCATCATCTTGTGCTGCAATTCCGCGCCATGCCCGAGGCTAGCGCCCCCACATGCATACGTGCTTGGCTTGGTCTTGTTCCGCTTACAAGCTTACATGGCACCATTGTGCTCCGTGCTGCAGGTAACGCGCTACGTCGCTGCTCCGCAGGATCCCAGGGGGGGACAGGGAAGCGCTGGCATGGAAGCCTCAAAGTGGGTTCCGGTTCTGTCATCGACGTCACTGCGCCCAGCGGCGTGCGAACTGGTGCAACATCTACGACACCGTTGTGGTATCGTCGCATCATTGCTGGTGGAATTCGTAGGCCGGACGGCTTAGTTGAGTCCCCTCGAGCATACGACATAAGGGAAAGGCGAGGAGCAAGGAGCAGATGCGTGCGATCCCCCCAACCTTGAATGGGCCCTCTATGCGTGTCACCATCGACGGCTAGCTCCGGCGGCCGCGGCGATGTGCTCGCCGCCACGCGCCACGTCGGTCCGCCCGGCGCCATCATTTAATCACGGAATGCACTCCACGTCCGTGTTCCATCCCATTGTTTCTCATCTCCCCCACCCTGTCAATTAAATCCCACGCAGCACGGCGGTGCAGCAAGTGAAACAGCTAGCCCAAAGCTTGCAAAGCGTGTCGCCCGCACGGCCAAGGCAGCGTCTGCGTGCGACTCACACAAACAATAAATGTTTGATATTCGCAGTAACGGTGTGCGACTGCGCTCTGTACTAACCGTGGTGACTGATGACTGGCACCGGTTTCGCATTTCCCGAAAGCATTCGTCGGCGGCCTCGCCGCCACTGGATCCACTAGCGCGCGGCTCAACCAAGAACACGGCAACAAGCGTCTAACACGCGAGCGCGTCTACATGAGCGCCACTTGCACGCTTGCTTTCGCCGGTCTGCGGCTGTCTCACCCCTAGCCTCCTAGCGGGCAGCTATCGCGCCATCTTCGGCGCATAACTGGCGCGCGCCGACCGGTCCCCGACAGAGTCGCCGCTGGCACGTTTGTCAGCTCAGCGGGCGGCGCGCACAGACCTAGTCAGGAAGTGGCGCGAGGAATCATGGACGCCCGGCCGCCTGGCTGAGACAGTGCGGCAACATGAGACAGAGGCTGGGGCTGAGCCTCGAGTCGCTCAATTGTTCGGCATGGTGGACGCGGATGTACAAGAGGCGCAAAGAAGCAGCGGCGCGATCTGCGACACGCGTGGCGGCCGCGGGCTCCGCACGACTCGGAGCGAGCGCGCGAGCGCGAGGGGGCAAAGGCCTATCGACCGAACCGGCAGGGAGGCTCCGAATATAGTATTAGAGTGGAGATCACCAGTGGATGTGGCGCTGTGGCGGCGCCCCCGGCCCACTGGCCCACTCCAACAATGGGCCGAGCGGGCTGCAGAGCCCGCCAATCCAGCTTACTTGTCGCTCCGCCTCTGCCTGCGGCGGAGAATGCATCCCGGGCCGTGCGGTCGGCAGGAGTGCCGAGCGCGGACGGCAATGACCCGACCCGCCAGGTCCGAGCGTTATCTGCGCAACATGCCGCCGGCAGCACGGCCCACGGGCAGCCACGTCGCCTGTGGGGGCGCGCAGAACGCGCAGCTAACCTGCAGAGCTCTCCACGTAGACGTGACTTATCGCAGATTGCACCACATGCCTCGCGCAGACGTTTGTGCCACTTTCCCAACTTCTTTCACAATCGCCTCAGGGCCGGCTGTGGACAGACGTGACGGCTGTACGTGACGGCGTGGGAACGAGTCGCTGCCAACAAGGTTGCATGCGAAAAAGGGGGAGTGGGGGAAACGCATTGTTCACGCTGCACACGCTGCTCGTCGCGCGCACGCCCGCACGCGCGCACGGCAGTGCGATCCACGCGTTGTTGCAAGTGACTGTCGCGTCGCGTCAATTGATATGACACGGTGACCTGACCCGATCAGGAGCCGGCGGGATGCAGTTCACACGAGATTTTCGCGTCTCACACTATCCCGCTTCGGCAGTCGGTACTCTGGGCGGCATCGCGGCTGATTGTGTGTGCTTCCCCAGCAGCCGCCACACTCTTGATGCTTCGCTGGAAGCAGAGCACGTAATGGCTAAACGAGGGCGCGGGATTGCGCCGGAACACATCGGATAGCGCTGAGACGAGAGGAGCCCGACTAGACATGTCGGTGCTAGGTACAGTCTACATACAGTATTCGCTACAGTCACCGCACGCATTCCGTTCGGGACCTTGGCCCCAAGCGGGGCCGGGCAGAGGCACCGCGCGAGTGTGGGACCGAGTGGGAGGCCCATCGTCTCATGTCACTAGTTTGCAGCGCAAGCCCGCTCTGGGCGGCCTGGGCAGCTTGGCGCAAGGCATGCAAGGCATGCATATACGTGATGCATTGTTTACCGGTTCGCTGCTGGCTGTGTGGGAAAAAATGTTCTGATCAAGGTAAAACAGCACCACTTCCTGAACGTGGAATGATGGAACATGGAGCATGGCACGAAACCCGTCTGACCCACGGCATGCACGACATGCACGCCGCACGCTCCTCGCCTCCTTGTGCTCCGCGCTCCACTCGGTCAGTCGGCCGGTTGGAGCGCACCACCGACCCGGCTAGTTCTGGAGTTCTGGAGGCCTTCTTTTGTGATTTTGGTGTGCTTTGGCTTTGGCTTTGTGTCGGTCCGACGTTATCCCGGCATTCCAGCTACAGTCCATTCGCGTCATTGTTGTGCGTCGTGTGGAGTACGCACCTCCTTGTGAACTGTGAATGGAGGTGCTTTTGTGTTTATTCAAGAAAGGCAATGCCGTACGTACTCCACCTCGCGTTCTCTGGCCGCAAAGACGAGATCCGAAGTAGCCCCGGGTACGCGGGCTTCAATGCCCAATCGCTGGCCCGCGATTATCCGCTCGCTCATGTCGGCATCTGCCCCTCCCCATGAATCACAGCGCGTGAAATCAAAACCGACATACAAACTAATCTCACCATCAAGAGGATGCCAACAGAGAGACGACATGAGAAACACAAGCCACTGCGACCCGCGCCACGGCCCCTAGCCGCCTTGTACCTCAATTCAAGCGATTTCAACATCTCATGGACATGTCGTGGTTTCGGTTCTCCCGTTATCAGCTGTCTATGCAAGTGGACTCGCTCGGGTATGTTTCTGCTTGCATTGATTGCGTTTCGGGTTACCCGCCTGTATTGAATTCTGTTCATGCCATTGACATTACATTGACTTTGAAATGTGCGGCTTGAGCGAGGGCGTGACTGGTGAGAACAAGGTCTCAAATGCAACAAATGCAGCAAATGTATTAATAACACACAGCACCATGAGGCAAGTTGCTAAATCTTGCTACTTTTGATGCTTTCTGTTGGTTCCCACGATTCTGTTTACCGCCTGCAACCGCACAACCGCACAGCTGCACAGCTGCTCGCAGCCCGGGACGAAGAATGAGATTAGGTGTGATCCCAAAGACGCCACTTTTTACATACAGATCTCGAGTCTAAACGTCTAAGTGTGATCATCTGCTCAACCCCGAGTAGGGCTTGGGAGGGATGATGACGACGCACATCCACGTACATCCACAGACAGGCGGAGCTGGTTCCGATAGTACTGAGCATCGTGCGACTCTTGTCAGTATTTACACTTAGACGGTAAACAGACGCGTTGTAAATAGGTCAACATTACAGTCGGATGTGATGTTTGTTTGCTCTCGGGACAAGCACGGGTAATAAGCGTCGATTCCACAACCAGCCGCCGACATTGCATTGCTGCGAATTGCATTGCGTTGCATTCATGCATGCTCCGCATCTGTGTGCCAATTCAAAGGACCACATGCAACCACCTGCAACCCGCGACTTGCGTACCCCAGCCTCTAAACGAGGCGAAGCGCGTACCCCAGCCTCTAAACGAGGCGAAGCGCGTACCCCTGCTTCCTGCTTCTCTCGTCGGAACAGAAGAAGGGGGAGGGCGGCAAGATGTTCCAGGGGAATTTATGTGATCGCCAGAATCGGATGTTGACTCGCGCGAGATCGCGAGATCTCTCATAATATCGCTGGATTGCTGGATCGTTGGCCGCGGGCAACACCCCCGGAAGCCACTTCCGAGGTCCCTCCGAACACCAAACCTAAATGCCACTTGATCGTCAGCTGACCCTTCTGCCCACCATGCTTCCCCACAACCTGTGGACGGTTGCCCCACCGATGCATCCATCGACCTTGCTTTGTGCATCTACTGTAGAGTTTAGCGCTCTAAGCGAAGTAGCATCGCGGCCAAGCGCCGGATGAGCATCGGATGTAGGCTCCTCGGTGTATCCGAGAAGAGTCATGAGATCTGGGTGGAGCCCCAGGTCTGCTGTGCTACCCACTTGTTGTCAGACATTGGCAGTCACGAGCAGCGCTTGGCGATGGCTAGCAAGCTAATCCTCCATGTGATCTGAATAGGACGAGCACTCTGAGGAAACAGCTGACAGCAGCATAATTAACTGTGGCAGCACTAAAGCACATGTCGAGGTCTCGTGCCGTCATGCTCCGATCCAGACTCAGACTCTCTCAGCGTCACATGCTGACAAGACTAGCTCTGGATATCGAGTCGACGACGGATGTCACGCCCGTCGTCTGGAAAGACAGACCCCCACTACTGTGTGTGACTGAGCGTATCTGCTGACCGGACGATGTCTTGTGCTGCCCCATGATCCATGACTGTGACTCGCTCATCTGCCCCAGACCGAGTCGCTTCGTCAGACACCAAAGAGTCCGTCACGCAATTGGTGCATCTGTGCTTGGACGATCGTCACTGCCCACCGGCGCTTCTGCTTCTTCCATGTGCCTTCCTGCTTCCGCCACCAGCTTGCCGTTAGCTCGCCAGCTTCCCATGGGGCTCGTTGGCTCGGTGGCACCACAGTTCCTACGATGTCCCGAACCGAGAGAAGTCCACCTGATCGGCGGAAGCACAAATCAACCGCAAGAAAAGAATGAAGCAGATCCTGATCCTGTTTCTGCGTCGCGCTTCTGCGCCACGGCACTGAGACTTCCCACGCCATTCGGCCAGTCGGATGCTTCTGCCTCCAGTGCGCGAATACCGCAAGTGAAATCTCACGCCGATCGGCGGGCAAAGTGGGGCATCGATGTGATCACACCATTCGCGCTTCTGGCCCACTCAGCTCGGTCGTATCTGTGCAAGACGGTCTGTCCTCACATCGCGTGACCGGCCACTTGGCGGCGACCAATCGTGCAGCTGCCAATTCGCACATAGCCTCGTGCTTGCCCGAGGTGGCGAAACAAGGTTGTGGCTGGCGATTGTGGCGGCGTGGCGGACGGCAGCTAGTGCAGTCACCATCACCGAGGTGGGGGAAGTGTGCTCCCTCGAGGATGTCTGGAGTGGATAGTGTCGAATACTATCCAGATCTGGCCATAGTTGCGACTGCTGCCCCAGATAACTTGACACCGCCACCGCCTTGTCGCACATTCCAGGTCTCAGAGCAAGTCGAGAGCGGAGAGACAATGTGGCGTATCTTTGCCACCAAAAATACGCCACATTGAACGCCCTCGCTGCCACCTCGGGGCGCCCTGTAGCCCACCGTGGCTTCTCATGGTATCTGTGGGGCAAAAGGAGTTCCCACCGGGGCAGTATAAGCATGCCTAGTCAGTTAGAAACGATGTGCCGTCTCGCGGCGCCACCGTGGCTGGCGATCCGCCGCCTATTCAGTCATTGACATTCACGGACTTCGGAGGACGCTTCGGGTGAATGAGTTGTAATATGTGGGGCGATCTGGGGCTTGGGTCTAAATTCCTTAGTGGGTCCTCAATGGTCTCAATGGTGTCCTGAAAAGCAACGTTGGGCGTGGGGCTGCCACTTGAGTCGCACATGAGATTGTGCTCAAGTCCTGGGGGCGAGTCGGTCTGCCAAGGCTGCTGGCCACGCCAGAACCACGCGACTTCCCTCACGTGACCGTCCTGATCGTCAGACGACCGTGCATATGTCATCGACCATCAACACGTCGACAACGAGCTCGACGACAGCATCCTCCCACTTTACCATGTTCTCGCGATCGACCCCCGAGCCCGCAAATATGGCCGCGCCCGCCGCGCCGGAGATTGGCCCTCTGCTCGCTGCGGAGATTGCTGTCGAGTTGTGCGTGCAGCCGGCCATCTGGACCAATCTCTGCAGACCTGTTGCTCACCCTCCAGCTCGTCACTGCGCGCACCCGGCAACTGTCCCGCGGGGATGTACATGGTCCCGACGCCCGAGAGCCTGCTGCGGTGGGCGGGCGTGTTCTTCGTGCACCGCGGTGCGTATTCCGAATCGCGGGGGGCACAGTGCGGCTGCCGAGCTGAGCTCTAAGCTCTCTGAGCTCTCTGTCCTCGGCAACCGAGCTGGACCTAACTGCACCCCAACTCTGCTGACTGGCAGGACCCTACGCAGGCTCCGTGCTCCGCTTCACCGTCTCGTTCCCCACGGCCTTTCCCCGCGCACGCCCCAGCGTGCACTTTGACTCGGACGTGTTCCACCGTGAGTGCTGATTGCCGATTCCGATGGGTTTCCGTTCGTGTCCGATATCCTCCATGCCGTGTTAGTCATGTTGGATCTGCCGGCCTCGATTGCTTCGTTAGCCGCAGGGTGCTCGTGCTAGCGCGCGTGTAAAACACGCCCAGTGCTGAGACGCGCACGCACGCTGGTCGGAGGTACTGTGCGATAATTCCTCCGGTCAAAGTGTGAACTCTCGGAGCACCCCTCGCCGAGCGTGCCGAGTTCCCGCTGGGCGGCGCGTAGCCGGCAGCATGCAGCGTGCAGCACGCAGTTTCACGCTCGATCGCGACCACAGGAACCAGGGTCGCCATCATGCAATCATGCATGCATGCCACCACCGACAAGGTTCGGCCCCATTCGCGGCTGATTTCCGGAAGCGAGTAGCAGGCCTGCCCGAGTAAGTGCAGCCCCTCGCCGAGGAGCATGTCTGGGGACGACCTCTTCTGTGGGGACAAAGTCGTCGCATGCTCCTCGGCCGTTGCGTCCGTCCTGCTGTGAGCAGGACTCGGGCTGACTCGGACTGGCTCGGGCTGACTGGACGACGTCGGCGCGGAGACGTGGGAACGTGACGCTTCCGCAGGGCGCGGGGAGCGCTTGCGTACTGATGTGGTGATCGGTCTGTGGCACATTCGCATGCCGTAGCCGTGACAGAAGGGACGGTGACAGAAGCATCGAGCACGCGGTCCTCCAGTTCACACGTTTGCTTTCGGAAAATCCCCCACTCCAGTCCTGAGCTTACGCGCAGCGCTCGTCGACCCCAAGACGAAAGAGTGGGTGCCCTGCGGCCGGCTGCGGCAGTGGCAGCCGCGCGTGGACCACGTCGCGCACCTCCTGCACGCGCTCAAGGCGAGCTTCAAGACCGCGGCGCTCGAGGCAGTCACAGAGGAGCAGGCAGTGAATAAGCAGGTGTGGTCGTGAGTGCACGCTGACCGGCTCGTGCTGACGTGCAAGAATGTACCACCACTCGCCCCAGACCTTCCTGTCCCTCACGGGCCAGCGCGCGCGGCACTCGTCCACCAAGCAGGCGCTGTACGACGACGTGCCCGAGGCAGGTACCTCGGCCGCCTCAGTCGACGGCTCGGGTGCGCCTGGCGGAGACCACTTTATCCAGTTCACCGAGCTCGAGGACACGGCTGTGCAGCGGCTATGGGCCGACTTGCGACGGAGCCTCGGCGAGCGTTAGGCGCCACATGTGGCACAAACGATATTTGACGGCCACGACTGATGGTTGCCACAAACATGTCGCGATGCGGACGACTTACTGCCACACACATATCACGCTGCGGACCGCTGCAAACAGCCTCACGCCTCCTACCAGGCCCCTCTCCCGCCCACAATGTTCCATTCCCTTCCATCATCGCACGCCCGGCCGCCCACTCATGACTTACGATTCGCTGTCCCTTCACATGTGCATAGAGTAGAGCCAGAAGATAGAGGTGTTGTACCTGTTGATATTATGACTTACGATTTCAGCGTCGCATGCTTATCGTACACTGGCCATCCACTACTGACAATGCAACGGGGAAACTCTCACCAGCTGCAGGCGCATCCTCTCACGGCGACTGGCCCACCATCGGAGCCGCCTGGACTCTGTCTGCCGTTCCTATTATCTGAACGAGAAACTGCGAAACAGTCGTCACGTTGACCCAACCTCCTCGTCATCGATGTCTGTCTCGCTCCTAGCCTCACCCCCTCTAAAAAGATTCATCTCTCGAGACTCGAGAGACGCCTGGACGAGTTAGGAATCGAACCAAAGACCTTGTCAAGATCAGGTGCTAATGACACGCTCTACCAACTGAGCTACACGCCCGAGGATGCTGGTCTGATCGGCGGATCTCCGCGCCGACGCCGGAGCCAACGCCGACGCCGACGCCAAGAGGATAGCCCCAGCTGCAGTCACCGGTAAGAGCAGGACAGTCCGCTGTCGCTTGTTGCTTGCTACGTCGTCCTTCTGGTGTTGATGATCAATCTTGAGTCATCTCCGACCTCTCCCAACCTAGCTCACATGCCGCAGTAGCCAGCGCGTCAGCTACCAATGCGTCTCCCCGTCCCTCTTCCTCTTCCTCGCTGCCCAACGCGCGCCCCCACGCAGGGGCCGCCACAGCCCCCATGGCCGCTTAGCTCAGCTGGTTAGAGCATCGTACTAATACGCAGCGCGTATCAGTGATGCGGAGGTCGGCAGTTCGATCCTGTCAGTGGTCAGCCGCGAGAGCGGTGTATGCTTTTTGGGTGCGGAGCGGCCAGCGGAGCTCGAGCGAAGCTCAGGAAGAAAGTTGGACGAGAGGGATGACGTGAGAGTCGTCCGAGCCACGGCGCCATGGACCGCCACAGATCCGCGGAGGACGCGAAGACAAGGCTGACGTGTTGCCGCGAGCGTCGCCCTTCGCTTGTACTGATGTCGCTCGTCGGGTGCAGAGCACGCCAAGATGCCGCCAGCACCACCGCCAGCACCGCCGCCGACGCCGCGCGATCGGCGCGCCGCACGGACCAACATCCGGTCGCGTGGCCAAATGGTACGGCGTATGACTACGATGAGTAATCATGAGATCGCGGGTTCGATCCCCGTCGTGGCCTACGTACGCGCGAGAGCGCGTGCGTTGCTTTTTGGACGTGGAGAGAGGGAGGGCTGTCGGATGGTTAGAAGAGGCCGAAGTGGAAGTCGTGTAGCAGTATAACCGGGATGTGGCGTGCCACGGGCGAGAAGAGGGGCGCAGAATGGTGAGCCACTTCCACCCCGCCACACTCCCAGCTGCAGGACAGCACGCCCCTTCATGGCCACAGTCCCAGTCTGAGACTCACAGCGAGCCCCGAGTGACGGTCACACACGCGCGCCGACGGACACGGGATTTCGTGGCCAAGCTGGTTAAGGCGTCCGACTGTTATCCTCTTCTTTGATCCCGGAGCGGATCAAAGTGGGCGACGGCATCATCGGGAGATCGAGAGTTCAACCCTCTCCGAGATCGTTTTTGCCCCCTGCTCGACGACAGCGCGGATGTAGTCTGGAGCCAGCTAGCCTATGGGCTTCAGTCAGTGTCATCAACAACAGGCCATGATGCCGACTGACCCCAAACGCCGAGGCGGAGGGCGTCTCTGCCGCCACTGGCTCAGAGCCGATCGCCGCCGATCGGCACGGCCCATCAATCTCACATCGGCCGCTTAGCTCAGCTGGTTAGAGCATCGTACTAATACGCAGCAGCGTGCTAGTTTATGCGGAGGTCGGCAGTTCGATCCTGTCAGTGGTCAGACCGTGCAGACGGTTGCTTTTTGGGTATCTTGGAGTGGAAGGAGAGTGCGAGGATGGTGTGGGGCGGAGGGGATGTGGGCGTGTGTGCGAGTGTACGACTGGGGGGTCGAGGTAGATTCCTCGAGCGGCAGAAGCGGACTGAGGAGGGGGGCTAGAACTGGATAAGGAATGGCATGTCACAGCGCGGGCAAGTAGTGGCAGTTAGTGGAGCCCAGTTGGAGGATTAGACAACCTCAAGGAGCAGCACAACGAATGTGGCCCCGGTCGAACGGCGTTTGGTATAGCTCCGCCTGTTGGGGGCCGAACTCTACCCGTCTCCGTCCTCACCTTCTGCCACTACCCATCCCATATCTCCTCTTGTCTGATATTCCGCAACTCGCAACGCACCCGCCTCCCTTCATCGCCTTGCTCGACACTCTCCTGACCCCCGCCCCTCCGCCTGCAGCCCTGCAGGACCTCCACCGACCTCCGCCGACCTCCGCCGACCTCCGCCCTCCCACTCCCACGCCTCCCAAAAAGTGTCTTCCGTCCATCGGACGCGACTGAGCTTCCTGTCGGGGAATCGAACCCCGATCTCCCGCGTGACAAGCGAGCATACTGACCGTTATACGAACAAGAACGCTGACGAGAGGGCGGGGGCGGCGAGGAGCCCGGGCTGCGGAGGCGAAGGAGAAGGGTGCGGAGGATGAGAGTGTGGGAGTTGGACGCCCGGATTCATGCATCTTCACAGCTTCTGTGGGCTCTTTTGAGACTCTCTGGAGTGTTTTGCAGCTCTCTGGAGTGTTGTACAGCTCGTAGGCGTCCGATAATGCGGAAAAATCAAGGTGATGAGCAGGTGGCGGAAGCATTTTTGGTGATTCTCGCCACGGCCACATTTCCGCCACACTTCGTCTTTCGGAGTTGCAGGCGGATAGTCGTGTGTGCGCTCCATGCATGAGACCTAAATGCGAGTGCGGCAGCTAGCTAGTCGTGGAGGGGTCCGTCGCCAGTAATAACGAAAGGTTTGAGGAGAACGATCTGCAATGACCGGAACCTGAACGGAGCCACCCAGGAACAGGACCGAGAGGCATCGCGAGTCTGTCGACGTCGCACGAGACTTGGAGCTAAACCCTCTGACACGCCTGTGCCGCAGACAGCCCTCTTCCTCCTCCAGCGAGCGCTATTATAGGCCCTCGGCCCTCGGCATAGTCAAGTCCATGCGGCAGCTTGACCAGCGCACCCAGCGGATCACCCTGGCCCAACCTCCTCCTTCATACCCTCTCCTCCCTTCCAAAAAGAGACACGTCCCTTGGACCCATCCAAGCTTCCTGTCGGGGAATCGAACCCCGATCTCCCGCGTGACAAGCGAGCATACTGACCGTTATACGAACAAGAAGGCATGTCAAGGGCGTCTGTGGGCGGCGGCCGGCGCGCCGGGGGGCTGTGTGGTGCCGTGCAGAAGAGGGTAGTCGATTGGGGGTCTTGATGGAGAGAATGAGGGGCGGTTCGGCATCATTGGAGGTTACTACTGAAGCAAGTCTGCGAGAGGGAAGCGGGGGTTGGCCAGCGGGTTCAGCCTCCCCTCGGCCTCCGTCGGGCGGGCCGTTGCGTCCAGGCGTATCGGTATGTGGATATACTGCTCTCGTGGACTCCGATGCCGGGTGTTCCTCTCTTCAGAACAGGCTAGTTGGTCGCGTTCAACCTGTTCTATTCCGTTTATACCTGTTGCCGAGCGAAGGGGGGCTCGTAAAGGCGACCTGAGGTGAAAACGCATCGCGGAGATGGAGTAGCATTTTCACCGCATGCCACAACCGTAGGTTGCTGTTAGCGGCGCATGCATGCCTCAATAAAATCAATCAAATTGTGGTATATCCCTCATATTATGCATGCGAGTATGACATGCGAGTATGCCCTATTGCGAAGGAAGCCCAGTATATGCATGGGCGGATTGTGGAGGGTGGGCAGAAGATACCTACGACCGTAGGATTTCGCATCAGCTCGTCACCGTAAGCTGTTTCGTTTCGAGTGAGCCCAGTCTTCCCCTTCAGAACGCATTGGCAGCCTCTTCTTGGGAGGTACAGCTTCTTCCGAGAAAGCCTCCAATAAGCAGCAGACAAAGGAGAGAGGGTAGAGAGCCAATGAACCCAGCCCCCACATCCATCTTCCACCCCCCGATCGGCGGCGACCGCGCCGATCCCCCCTCCCTCGTCCTCTTCGCTAGTATATCGGTTAGTATAACCGCCTCTCAAGAGAGAGTCCCTCCAGGATCGCGGTAGAGCAGGGTTCGACTCCCTGGCGGAGAAGAGCGGCGCGCGAGCGCGGGCTTGACACCTTTTTATGGATGCGAGGAGGTGCCTTCGCGTACTCCCCGACTGCGTCCGAGTCCGTCTTTCCGGCTTTTATCGCAGTTGCATTTGCGATGGGCTTGCCGTCGTCGACTGGCGTTGGGAGTCTTCCGCCTCGCTCATTCTGCATACAGCCCAGTTCGGCCAGATCCCGCATGGCTCGAGTCGTTCGAGTCTCGATCAGCTCATGACTCCGTCCTGTCGGGCTAGAGTTCAAGATATACTTCCACACTGGCCTTGGAACTGTCTGCGTAATGATGTATCCAGAGTCTCATACAAAGACGCTCTGGGAAGAGGTAAGTGAGCGGAAGAAAGTCCCTACCGGTAGCATAGATGGTCGTCAATGTTGTGCAGCTACCGAATGACCGCCACAAAGTTCTCTCACGCCTCCCACAAAGTTCTCTCACGCCTCCCACAAATCTTCCTCCTCCGTCTCCGGTCCCAACTCCACGATAACACGACGCCTACGACAGCTTGCCTCCCGCTATCCCGCTCCAGCTCCACCACCACCCTCCCCTCCTCCGGAGTCCAAAAAGGCCCTTGCCCGGATTTGAACCGAGGACCACTCCCAGCTTAAGATGCGTCTGCAACCCTAAGAGAGTATGATAGCCACTACACCACAAGAGCTCCATATGCAGTTCTGTGGAGTGCCCCTGGCGCAGAATGTCTCCCTGGAAGAATACAGAAGCCGAGCAGCAGATCGAGAGCCGGCGTATGTGTCGGAGCCATCTCGGCCGTCGACCCATCTTCCTCCGTCTCCTTCCAATCTCAACCACTGCCAGCTGGCAGCCAAAGCAAAAGAGACACGCTCGCTCTCGCGATCGCACCGTGGACGAGTTAGGAATCGAACCAAAGACCTTGTCAAGAAGGATGCTAATGACACGCTCTACCAACTGAGCTACACGCCCGGAGGTGGGGATGATCGGCGCGGGATCGCCGTCGGCGCCGAGCGTCCCGGACGAACCTCCAGCTGCGATCCCCCGGTTCTTACGGCGAGAAAAGCGCAGGGTCGCCTCCAGACCAGCCACACTGGTCAGCCAGATGACACGACTACCCCACTGCAGCGATACGCGTCAGCAACCCCTGTCAGCGGCCAGTGAGACAGTCACCGTCCCATTCGGTAAGAGTGGGTCAGAGTGGGTCGTGGCGCCAGACTGCGAGTGGACGTTCCGGGGCTACCGGGCTGCCCCACTGGATGTCCACCACGACGACCGCGCATTGCCGACTGTGCGGACTGTGCGGACGGACCCCGCGGGCGCCATTGTCACGATTGTGCCAGTGCCACATTGCCACGAAGGACTGACGCGGTGTTTACGCAGCAGTGCACCGGTCATTTCCTACGCGCAGCATCCTAATCTGATGTATCGGATGTGTCACGCGAGCCGCCTCCTCCTCCGCTGGATGCTGCGGCGAGGTGCACATGCGGCAACTGGGGAATGTGCTGTATGGAATGTAGACTAGTGGGGAATGTGGTCGGAGGAGCGCCGGAAGCTAATGGTTCCAGAGTGCGGCGAACTTTCCACAGATCGGGCTGGCTGTATCGGATCGCCGTCCTCGAACGCGATGCACCAGGGAGTATCACTTGGACGAGTAGCCGTACATTAATTCTCCTGCAGATGGCCTCGCCGACCCCTTATCCCTATCAGATACCGCTGCGGCTGAAGCAGTACTCCACAATTGGCCCGGATTCCTGCTCGCACCCGCCAAGGTTGCATCCGCGCTCACGTGACCTGACTCGTACACTTTCGGCCGATCCGGCAGGCCCGGCAAGAAGGTGCGCACATGCGCAGCTGCGCCGCGGACAGTTTCCTAGACTTTGTCCGAACTCCTGAGACGGCCTGCGGCCTGTGGTGTGCTTACGTCTTCCACTACGGTTTTGTGTCCGACCGCTGCTTGCTTGACGACGACGTTGTGCCATGACGGCGGATACGGTGACTGGTGTGCTGTCAGAGATCTGGGCCTCGTCACATGCAAATGCAGATGTGGCAGTGGGTGATGTAACATAAAACATTGAGCATGACGGCCAGCTCCATCCCATTCCGTCTTGCTCCATCCAGTTTCTGGTCAGCCGACCATTTCTGACGTCTTTACGTGGGTGCAAGGCATGCATGCCCATATGCCCAGCTTAGCTTGGATTTCAGCCAAACAGGTAACGTAATCTCGACCCTGAGTGTCAGCAGGCTGCTTGGCTTGGAAGGCTTGGGCGTGGCGCCTGTCCTCGGCACGATCGGCTACATTTCTTGGGTCGTATCCAAAACTAAGCCTATCCAAGTGGAGATGGGAAACAAATCGTGTCTGCAATTGCTATGCATCTCTAAAGTCTCCGTGTTTGCAGTATGCATCTCCCGCCAAGCGCCAAGAGCTGTGTACAGTCGCCGCCACGGTACAGCCTTGCGGAACCTTGTATCGGGTTTGGAATGTTCACTTGTGTGGTGGAAACGCAGACAGAGAACCAGAGTATTCCCCTGCCGAGCAAACGGCTTGCGCAAGGGGCGCCAAAGAGGGACAGAAATGTGGCGTGGCAGACGGGCATACGGGTGCGCAGTCATCTTCGCAGTAGCGCAGTAGCTACTACCAGTTAAATGGGCCGTGACCCACTCGCGTAGGTCCTGGCGTCCTGACTGACCAAGTGTGGGGTGAGCTGTCATGGATACGGGTGAAAGTGCTCGTGTGCTCGGCGCGGTCTGTGCTCGTGTGCTCGTGGTCGTGTGCTTGTGCTCGGCTGCTTGGCCTTACCAAGATCTTGCTCGGGTCGCCAGGTGTACCAGGTACTACGAGGTACGTTTCTGCCACCACCACCCCAAACAGTCAATGACGACAAGGCGTGGGGCCATCAAATGTCCCTTGGTGTCGCACGACTACAAAACGCCTCGCTCAGCCACACCTCGTGCGCGTTCTCACGCCCCCGCCCCCCTCCCCTTGTACCCCCCTTTATCTTTTATCTTATGCTTTGATCTGCAGCTATTGTAATGGATCTAAGAGTTGCTTAGTATCAAAACTAGTACACCCACTGTGATTACTGCGCAAAAGGTACTGCGCTGGTTTCAAGGTTACTGCAGGTACTGCAAGGGGGGATAAGCGCGGCAGGGGCATCTGATAAAAGTCTTGGCAGTTTGACGGTGATTGGGACTCGAGGACTCAAGAGGCAACGGCGAGTCTCTATCATCCAACATTGTGCTACGGTCTCATCTTCCGATCTGCCTCTTATGCTATTAGCTTTGCGATACCTCACTGTTCTCCACTGTGTGCATGCTGTAACAAAGTCGCGGCTGTAGACATGGAGGAGGTGTGAGATCAATCACGGCAATCAAGAATCGACGAGGATTGTAATGCGATTAACAATCGGGCAGTTAATCGTTAATCCTTGTTTGATCGCGATTAGTAACTGTGCTCTAATAAGATAAAGTTTGCCGATATACTGGATATACTATTTTGTATGTGTATTTTGTAATACAATTATGATTTTTTCGGTCAACTGCGTAATCAAATCTCCCCTTGTGTCCTAGGTCGTGTGCCAGGTATCTCTCTCTCTCTCTCTCTCTCCCTCTCTCGTCTTTCCCCCTGGCTGGGCAATCGTCGTTTTCAGTGGTGTGTTGTTAATCGTCGTTTGTTTTTCCCTGTCCACATGCATGTATCCCTGTGTGTCCCTGTGTTATCGCAGCAAGTCTGACGCTCCTCGTACTTTGCAGAGCAATCCCCTCTCTGCTACAGCTCTGCTACAGCTCTGCTGCTCCTCTTAGTCTCCTCCTCATACTCGTCCTGGCCGTCCTCTTCCCTTGAACTAGCCACCTACTCCGCTCGCCGTCTTCCGCCCTACTCATCCTACCCATCCTACCACCGGCCACCGGTCTTTCGGAGACGTATACCCTTTGCTTTGTCCCATCTCCCATCTATAGAACGGGAAAAGTCTTGGCATCAAAAAGACAAGCAGAAAGCAAGAGAGAGCAAGAGAGAGAGAGAGCCGAAGCCGAAGCAGCAGCTGGGCTGATGGGATTAGTCGTTCCTCGTGTCGTAAGCTTGATTCTTGATTTCTTGACACGCAACAGAAGAGAGGCAAGAGAGGGATTCAAGCTTGTGTTGGTCGTAAGGGGGTCAATCAATCAATCAATCATAATAATCCTTCCGACACTTTACTCTGCCTGTCTCTCACACGACAACCATCAAGCGTAGAAACTATCTGCCATCGCTACCACTACTTGATCATTATCTACGTCTCTTCATCTCCTCATCGTCAATCATACCATCATCAATCAATCTAGAGTGGAATCGACTTGCACAAC
Source organism: Apiotrichum gracile (assembly GCA_001600335.1). Lineage (NCBI taxonomy): Eukaryota > Fungi > Basidiomycota > Tremellomycetes > Trichosporonales > Trichosporonaceae > Apiotrichum > Apiotrichum gracile. The sequence continues at coordinate 2,403,741 of BCJO01000003.1, read as the reverse complement.
TGTAAAACGCTACAACGTCAACACATACCCCCGGCATTGAAAAACTCGGCGGCGCCATCACCTCGTCGGCTAGCAAACATCCCTCCGCTCCGCTGCGTTCGAAGCCACTCGCCCGTCGTCTATTCGTCAGCCCAGCAGCCCAAACCCCCTTCGGCCGGTCGAGATACGCCTCGCCCCACGTTGCCGCCGGCATTGCTCTCTCAAACTCGCACCACTTTAGTCTATCGCAGCTAGCTGCGAGCGACTGCGCCAGGAGAGCCTAGCCCTTCACACCCGACACAGACCGTGGCTTTGAAGATAGCAAGCAGCACTGCGCTGACCATAACTGGCGTCCAATCCCTCGCAGTGCGCAAGGTCTCGGCATCCACGCAACAACCGCAGTAGCGCCTCGCAGTCGTGCATTGTTCATCGCAATCAGTGCGCCTTGGCAACAAACCAGTGCGGGATAGCGGGATAGTCTTGATCGTCAAACATCTCTGATATCTCTTCTCCATATCTGGTCCACTGCATCTTATCGATCACATTCTCCCCCTCCTCTAGCACACTTCCCCTCGAGACCGACCGCGTCTCACCTCCACACACCCTCTCACATGCTGCGGTCCTTCCGCCGCGCCGTCCTAGGCAGCTCATCACCAAGCGCCAACTACACACCTCTCAACGCCGACGCTGCGCATACTCACATGAGAGATTTGGGCATGCACCCGTCTCGGAATGAGGTGGAGCGCCACCCCATGCTCGGTAGCGATGGCGACGCCGCCGATCTCGATGACGATTACGGCTACGACGTCGAGGCCGGTCGTCGTGAGCCTGGGTTCCAGTGGCGAAAGTTAATCTCGTGGCGCGCGCATAGACGGCAACCGATATTCATCACAACGCTCTGGGTCACCTTGGTCGCCGCTGCCATTTTCGGTGGTGTCGTCTGGGCTTATGACTTGACTCTCCCAACCTTCGAGGATCTCCGGGGCTACTGGAACGGCCATGTCCCACTAGGCGATCTGTTGCAGTCCGAGGACGGCACCCTCGTCCTCGAAAACGATGCCACGCATGTTCTGGTCCCCGTCAAATCGTCCTTGCCAGTCGCCGAGCAGCTTCTCCCATCAATGGACACTCGCCCACCACTCGACGCCCTTGTTCACTTCTACGAAACTGGCGAGCTGCCCAGCAGTGTCGACTTTGAGCAGCCGTCTGTGGACATTGTGTACCTCTATGTCAACGCCAGCTCGCCATACTTCCAAAAGTCCTTTGAAGACACGCTTACAAAGGCCAACCTGCAGATGAAGAAGGGCAAGGAGCGTCACTGGAGGGACAATGGCGAGTTGCGGGGCGCTATGCGCTCCGGCGCCCTCTCCCTCACCGGTCGTGTGTCTCGCATTCATGTGGTGTCCGCCGCCTTTGACTTTAACCAGGAAAAGCACCCCGTCAATGTTGGAGAGCAGCCCAAGGACGTTACCGGCTGGCGAATGGGCCAGGTTCCCGATTGGCTCGACTGGACGAACAAGTCCAACGTCAACTGGCACTTCCACCCCGACATTTACCGCCTTCCCCGCGACAATGACGGATCCCTCCCCCCGACCATCAAGGACGTCGACGAGATCAAGTGGCAGCAGGAGGCGTTGCCGACATTCAACTCGTTCCAGATCGAGTCGCGCATTGGCTGGCTCCCCGGGCTGTCTGAGGAGTTTATCTATTCCAACGACGACATGTTCTTCCTCCGGGAACTCACTCACGGCGACTTCCACCACCCCATCTATGGAACCATCTTCCGTCTCGAGCCGAGCATGGATGTCAAGCCCGAGATCACCGAGAAGCTGCGGACCGACAGTGGCGAATGGGGAGGTCTCCAGTACGCGTCGACGCTGCTCTCCACCCGCTTCCCCAAGCGTAACCGCATCTACATGAGCCACATGCCCAAGTCCCTCAAGCGTTCGCTTGTGCACGAGACCAGCGTCATGTTCTCCGGCGAGCTTACCACGGCTGCCACCCGCCCCTTCCGCGAGTCCAACAAGGGTGTCGCCGATGTTGAGATGGCCTGGCTCGTGACTCACCTCCAGATTGAGCGCTGGCGGGAGGCTCTGCTGTGGACCTGGGTTGTCGCCAGGGTCGGCGATGTCGAGGGCAATTGGGGATCCAAGGCGCGTGATGAGCTCCGCTCCGTTCTCGGTCTTTACAAGGGCGATGAGCATGGCCAATCTCGCGAGTTTGACACCACAAAGGAAGGACGTGACACTCTTAAAGACTTTGACTACGTCTCTGCCCAAGGTTCTTGGGAAAAGCCTACAGCGAGCGAGATCAGGTACTGTGAGTTTGGAATGTGGATACAATAGTGCGATCCTAACTTTGCACAGCCTCGTTTGACGGCCACATGCTTTGGGCTCCTTATACTCAGGCCGAGTGGAATTTTAAGCACCAAATTGAGAAGAAGCCTCAGAAGGGTGTCCACCCCCGTCCCGTGCCCGACAAGACATGCACGTTCAAGGTCGACGAGTGCCTGCCCGAGGGCTTCTGGGACGACAAGACTGTCTCCTCGGCTGATATGTTCACCCACTTTGCGTTCAAGAACCCCGCCTGCGGCGACTGTCTGATCGAAGCCCTTGTCGTCGCGTCTGGCAACAAGGGTCTGAAGGCTTTCCTTCCTTCCAGGGATAAGGTCTTTACGCCCCCGGCTCGCACACCGCAGATGTGGGATCGCCCCGAGCCCATGCTCCCGCTCACTCCTACGTGGGAGGAGGCCGACTTTAGCCTCGCCAACAACGTTCTCCTTGGCCAGGACGAGTGGGCGCGTATGCACACCGACTCTCGCAAGGAGCACGGCCAGGTCAACCTCCTCGACTGGTCGGTCAAGCTTCTGTCGCGCTACGCTTACATTTATGGTGAGTCTGTTTGGGCTGGTTCGCACTGAGCTGTATGCTAACCCTACCAGCTGGCAGCCCGGCGCGTTTCGCCATGATCCACTCGACGCTCCAGCTCCACAACGTCATCAAGCAGGTGAAGCACTCTCCGGATCTCGCCTTGCTGTGTATCAACGACGACCAGCCCGACAACTACAACACCCACATCCGCGTCCAGTTCCAGACATGGATGAAGGAGGCCTTTGGTCAGGTGTCCAAGTATGTCCAGTGGGAGAAGGAGGACGCCGAGTGGGACACGCAGGACTAGAAGGTCGGCTGTAAATGGGGAGAGAAAGAAGTGGGGAGAAGAAGTAAAATCTGAACAGGAGAGAGCGGCCAAGTCGCCGCGTGTGACAAAGTGTTAATCCATTCCATCCCGACGTTGGCCACCACCCCGCATAGCCTACGTTCACGGTCTACATCTAGAGTGACCAATATTCATTACATTCATTGTCATCTGGCATACATGTACAGCACTGTATTTAGTAGCACCTATGCAACATTTCGTAAGAGCACCTGTGTGTGAAGCGAATCGTGTCATTGGTGAGCCCAACTCTACGAGCTTCTACCACAGCCCTTGAGGAGGTACAGCGGGCCTGTCGCAGCTCGGAGACTAGTGAAAGCGGAGGAATGGTGTGAGCGTCCCAACATCGCTGTGACAGTGGAATGTGACCCGACACTGGCATCGGCCCCAATCTGATCGCAGCGGTGCAGATGTGCTCCTCGAGAGCCACCAGACGTTTCACCCACAGCGCCGTCTGCAGCGCAGTAACAATGCTCCGTCACATTATCGTTCCACATTCACTCTCCGTGAACATCTCACACAACCTCGCGGCATACATGCATCTCACACGAGCACACCGAGACAGAGTTGACAGAGCAATGCAAGCAATGTGCTACAAGCTCGGCATTGCTCGACAACTCGGCCTCACCCTCTGTAGCAAAAAGGTTCCGCCGTCGAACAATCGCAAGAGCACACGCAGGGAGTGGATCCCGCTCCCCGACGCGCGTGCCAACCGATTTCCCTGAGCGAGCACCGCCCACCCGGCCATGCCCCGCATGCCCGCTTCAGCCAGCTCACCCCACGCAGACTATACCCAGGCTACTCAGCCACGCCACGCTAGGGCCTGGCCTGCATGCATGAGTCCATCCATGTTGATGCATTCGATGGACAGACTGCATTGATTGGGGTCGTCGTCGACAATTGACCCATTTTCATCACTTCTCTCAAATGCGTTAGAGTTTCATTTCATCAACATCTCTTCTTGACTTCTTGCTCTCTTTGTCTTTCGTTTTCTCTTTCATTTCCTGCTTTTGACATTTCATCAACCAACTTTTGCTTTCATCGTCGTCGTCGACTCGCTCACCTTCGTTCGCATTTTCATCTTTCACCACGACGAGGACCTCGATTCCATCTCCACCATGGTGCAGGACAAGTATATCGGTCTAGCACTGGCATTCTCCTCGTCAGCCGCGATCGGGTACGTTTTCTACGTTTTCTCCAGTTCCCAGCCCACGTCAGCAACCCTGCGAAGCTGCTTTTGTCGACGCCACCGCCGCTGGCATCATTGCGACCATTGCCCGTCTCCGCGCCGCCGTGCAAGCAAGCATACTGACACTCCGCAGCACGAGTTTTATCATCACCAAGAAGGTGCGCGCGCATGCTCTTGGAACTAGTGAACGTGCTAACCCACAGGGCCTTAACGATGCCGCGTCGCGACCAGCCGACTACCCCCACTCGCACCAGCGCCAGACTGGCCCGCGAAATGCCTGTGAGCAGCGCCGCAATGCGAACTGTTACTAATCTGCAGCCGAGGACCTGGCGTACCTCCAAAACCCGATCTGGTGGGCGGGCATGATCACAAGTGAGTACGCGGCGCCAGTGCTCGGGCCGTAGTGGTGATGCTAACCCTCGCAGTGGTCGTTGGAGAAGTGGCCAACTTTGCCGCGTACACGTTCGCCCCCGCCATTCTCGTCACGCCGCTCGGCGCGATGAGTGTCATTATTGGGTAGGTCTTGGGCGTCGTGCTGGGTGGTGCTCGACGGAAAACTTTGGTCCGAGCGTGATCGAGCCGCCTCCGGAGTGCAGTGGGTCGATGAGCGAGGGCCAAGCGGGCGCGTGCGCTCCGTGAGGTCGAGTGCGGGGAGGAATGGGCGGCGCCGAGTGTCCACTCCGCAGTCGATACCAGGACGGACCATTGCCCCAGCGTCTTTCACCTTGCCCCAGATTCGGTTGTTACGATCCAAGCTGACATACAGTGCCATCCTTGCCTCGTTCCTCCTCGACGAGAAGCTCGGCCGGTTAGGTGTCTGCGGTTGCGCTCTGTGCATCATCGGATCGGTTGTTATCATTCTCCACGCCCCGTCCGACAAGGAGGTCACGACCGTTGACGAGATTCTAGACTATGCGTCCCGCATGCGTGAGTATTGAAGAGGTGTTCGGTCTGAACGGATCCGTGCCGAAGGACTGTGCAAGCAAGCGCGCAACAAACCACCTTTCTCTTGCTCGCATACTAATCTCCCAGCCTTCCTGATTTACATCTCATTCGTCGCCGTCTTTTCCACCGTCATGATCTTCCGCGTCGCGCCTCGCTACGGCCAGACCAACCCCATGGTCTACCTCTCGATCTGCTCCCTCGTTGGCTCCGTTTCGGTCATGGCCATCAAGGGCTTTGGCATCGCGCTCAAGCTCACCTTTGCCGGAAACAACCAGCTCACCCACATCAGCACCTACGTCTTTGGTGCTGTTGTCATTGGCTGCATCCTCGTCCAGATGAACTACTTTAACAAGGCCCTCGACACCTTCTCCACCAACGTCGTCAACCCCATCTACTATGTGTTCTTTACGACCGCTACCATCATCGCATCGGCTATTCTCTTCCAGGGGTTCAACACCACCGACGTCGTCAACACCCTTTCGCTTCTCTGCGGCTTTATCATCATCTTCATGGGCGTCTACCTTCTCAACATTTCGCGTCAGCCCGAGCCCCCCAAGTCGCTGCACCAGCACACACATTCAAGCCTCGAGACCGGTTTGATGAGTGAGTATCGTCCCCTCGAAATGGAGGGCACAAAGGGTACCACGGAAGCGAGCGACATGGCCTAGAGTGAAGGGCACGAGGGAGTTGAGGGTGGAGGTGGGATGGGAGTATGGCCGCAGCCCGCAGGCGGGGGCGGTCTCTGCCCACAATACTGACGATGGAGGTGGTGTCTGGCACACGGCCTCGGATTGGCGTAATCGCTGGCAGTGATAAGAGATGTAGGAGGGAGAAGATGACGCGGAGTGGACTCACTCGACCCTAACCATCGACATTGCGCTCACACCGCAGACCCGCGCATGTCAATGTCGGGACGTATGTCTATCGAGTCGCAGGGCCCCACCACATGGTCGTACCCCAGCAACGGTGTCTCGGGACCGAGCTACGCGAACGAGAACGTCAACGTCAACCACGGCCGCCGCTCCAGGCTATTCCAGCAGCAGAACTCGACGCTCTTCAACGCGTTCGAGGAGGAGGGAATGGCACTGACGCAGCTCCCGGAAGAGGAGGACGACGAGGACGACGACGAGCGCCGAGACAAGTATGGCAACCGCACACTTGTCGGCTCGGGCTCTCGGCGCGACCGTGACATTGACGGTGGACGGCATCCGGCCTACCAGGAGGTTTAAGTGGGGTTGAGGCAGGGGGCGGAGGATGAGATCAGCGCGGAGGATATGAGCCCCATTTTCTCTCTCTTTATTCACCAGTGAGCGCGCGCAGGCGCAGCGCGGCGTACCCGGATAGTGCGGCCAGGTCCGCAATGTAACACGGTTGCCATAGAGTATTCATTCTAGCCATGGCGATGCACAGGTCTCCATGTCGTTTGCAGCGTAGCAGCATGATCTCGATCGATCAGTCCATGATGTGCACCAGGGTTGTCCCTTTAGTATAATTGTTATTATACTAACCTGCGTTTCTGGTGGCTTGCGGAGATGCTTCCATTATCCGTGCCACGTGAGAACTGGATTAATAATTTAAAATCGAGCTAGAATAATAACATATCTTCTCTGGCTCCGCTTCCGTCACGCCCTTAGTCGTTGTCTGGGGTGATGCATCATTTGCCGTTTACAATCCATCCACATCGCTTCTTGACCACCCGTCGTCGTTGTCATTTGTCTCATTCTCATCATCTCTCTCACTCTCCCTCTCCATCCACATCCACATTCACTCCTCCATCTCCTTACGTCAAACTGACGCCGTACTGTAGAACCTCTTTCGCTCTATCTCTTCTGTGATTTCTAGTGTATTAAGAGGATACGAACAGAACCAGAAGGAAGGAAAACACAAGGGTGCTCCCACACTCTGTCCACGAGTCCCGAGTCATCACTGCTTTTGTGTCCCACCGTAAGAACGTACAGGACAAGGGCGAGGACAATAGACTACGAGTAACTGCTGCTAGCAACTGGCTCTCGAGCTCTCGACTGCTTTCCTGCACCTCTTATCCCACTGATTAGTCCATTTTTTCCTTGTCTTCTTCTACACTACCATTTATCTCGGTTCCTTGGGAACCCGCACTCATCGATTCCGACGCATTCGCACCACACGTGTGTAGCTCCGAGCACGACTTATCGCGGCCAGAACCAGGAGATAGCACAGGACAGATCAGCTCGCCCCACACTCGACCTTCAAGCAAACTCCGACCCCCTCGTCCTCACTTATCCCAATGTCGTACGGTCACTACCCACAGCAGCAGCACTACCAGCCGCCACACCAGGGCTACGGCGGCGGCGGGTACGGCCCGCCCGCGCACCACGACCCGTTCCGCGCATGGTACGCGTCCAAACTGGCGGAACTTACCTTCAACTCGCGGCCGATTATCCAGAACCTCTCGGTCCAGGCTGTCTACAAGCGCGACGAGGGGGACTGGGCGGGCATGCAGGCCATCACTGAAGAGATTGAGCAGGCCGTGTTGCGGGTGCGTGTATTTTCCCTTTTCTCTGACCTTTCCCTTGGTTTTGCTCTCTGTTTGTACTGTGATACAATGTCGTTGCTGTCTGCCTTGTCTGCCTGTCTCGTGTATGTGTGTCTCGTGCTGGGTGTTGATGGATTGGCACAATGGATGATTGGGTGGCAAACTAGAAGGAAGCGAGACATTGACAAATGACCACATGAGACATGCAGCACGGCGACACAATAACACTATTTTGCTTCATAGAACCACTGTTGTAAGACACTAGACTAACACTGCCAGGCTCCGCCGCAAGGAAAGCTTCCTCTGCTGTACCTCATCGACTCGATCTCGAAGAATGCCGGGCAGCCGTACACCGACCAGCTGTTCCCGACCTTTCTCGGCAAGCTGTACCTCAAGACGTACCGGGAAGTCGACGGCGTGACAAAGTCCAAGATGGAGGAGATGCTCAAGCTCTGGCGCACCGGCGGGCCGTACGGCGCCGAGCTGTATCCGGCCGCGATGCGCGAGGAGGTCGAGCGCTCGATCATCGGCACACCGGCCGTCCTCACGCAGCCGCAGGTGCAGGCCAACCTGCGCCAGTTCCTCAAGGAGAAAGAGGCCGAGATGGCCAACGAGTTCTCCACATCGCGCGCAAAGACCGTCAACGTCCTCGTGCAGATCGACCAGCTCCTCACCAACTCACAGGTCTCGCCCAAGGAGCTGCTGGACATTTCCGAAAAGGTGCGCGCGATGAAGGCCGGCCTCGAGCCAACGTCTGCGCAGTTGAACCGTCTCCAGACGGCGCCGGGCGCCCCGGCGCCAGGCGGCGCGTCGCCCCTCCCTGGGTCGGCGGCACCGCGCTCCGGCTTCCCGAACCAGCATCCGGTGGCGTTCGGCCAGCCACAGCCGCAGCAGCAGCAGCCGTTCCGCCCCGCCGGCAGCCAGTCGCCCTTCCCCCCCTTCTCGGCGCACGCGCCGCAGCCCCCTGCGCCCGTCGTCGCCCCCGCAGCCATCCCCGCCATCCCCGCCATGCCCCTCAACGTTGCCGACATTCTCCGCAACCTCAACAACTCGGGCGTCCTCTCGCAGCCCCGCACGCCAGAGCCCACAAAGCCAAAGAGCGGGCTGGACAACTACGAGGAGATGATCCTTGCGCTCGATATCCGCGTCGACTTTTTGGATCCCAACAGGTAAGCAGCGCGGCAGTAGCTCCATACTAACTTCTTCAGGCTAGCACTCCCCGTGGCCCACCTCCCCGTGCGCTGCAAGCAGTGCGGCATGCGCTTCCCCGACGGCGAGAACAAGCTGCAAGCCCACATGGACTGGCACTTTAGGCGTAACCGCAAGGAGCGCGAGACGGAGGGGCGCGGCGCGCACCGCCGCTGGCTCCCGCGCGCCGCCGAGTGGATCGACGAGAACGTGCAAGGCAACAACCCCGCCTCGCCGACCAAACCCGACACGGCGCTCCCCGCCAAGCTCTCCGCCGAGATGGAGGCGTCGCTCAAGCGCAAATTCGTCCGCGCGCCCAGCGACCCCGTCAAGGCCAAGATCCCTTGCCCGATCTGCAAGGAGCAGTTCAAGTCGGAGTGGAACGAGGACGAGGAGGAGTGGGTGTTTATGAATGCAGTGGAGGTGGGGAGCCAGGTGAGTCGAGCGGAGCGAGCGAATACATGATAGTATCGCTGACATCAGATCTACCACGCCGTGTGCCGCGCCGAAGCGACCCTCGCAGCAAAGAAGAACCGCCTCCTCGCAAAGGAACGCGCAGAGTCGCGCTCCCCCGCGCCGTCCCTGCCGGACGAGAGCGCAAAGCGGAAAGCGAGCGTCGAGGCGGACGACGAGGCAAATAAGCGCGTCAAGACCGAGGAGCCCGAGGCCCCGGAGGCTGAGGCTGAGGCCGAGGCCGAGGTCCCAGAGGGGATGCAGGTGGACGCTGCGGAGCCCGAGGTCCAAGTCACCGTCAAGACTGAGCCCGCCGAGACCGCCCAGCCCGCAGCAGCAGCACCAGCGCCCGCGATCCCTGACCTCGGCCAGGCGCTCGCGCTCGCGTCCGCCCTCACCGCCGCGCTTAACCGCCCCACTCCGCCACCACCGGCTGAGGAGAGCGTCAAGACGGAGCCGGGGGCGTGAGCCCGCACTTGCGGCAGGTAGATGAGAAGTGGAGTTCAAGTTGAGGGGTAGCATTAGCATCGTTCCGTTCTTGCATGCAGAGTCATCATATCGTTTGTGCAGCAGTCGGGGTAGTAGCGCGGGAGACAGAACGACGTTCAAGGCTTCAGACACGTCACCACTGACAGCTATTGTGCTCTCTTGCAGGGCTGCACGATAAAGTACAGCGAGACAAGCACTTCATCTCGCAAGTCTACAGTACTCATCCAATACGCACTCCACCCTCCCGCGGTCAACTAATCGTCACCCATGGTCCACTAATAATCATCCGCCCCCGGACTCTGCGGCGCGCTCGCGGCCAAATCGAGTTCGTCGCCGAGGACATCGTCGACATCGCGCTGCTTCTCCCTCTCGCGCTCCTTGCGCTCCGACTCGCGCCGACTCCGGCTCGTGCGGGGGTTGCGCGGGGCCGACTTGCGCGGTGCGGGCGCGGGTTTCTTGCGCCTCGACTCGGGCGCCGGCTCGGGGCTCTCCGCCTTCTCCGCCCTCTCCGCCTTCTGGGGCTTGACGTCGGGCTCGTCCGAGTATCCCCTCTCGCGCCGCCTGGGTGCCGAGGGTGCCGACTTGGGGACCGACTTGCGCGGCCGGGGCTTGCGCTCGGGCTCGGGCTCGGGGGACGGCGAGCGCTTCTCGGGCGTCGACCGGATGGAGATGATCTCGGGCTCGTCGTCGTCGAGCACCTCGTAGATCTCGTCGTCGACGTCCATCTCGTCCTCGGTGTACTGCGGCGAGCGCGGCGCGCCCGTGCCGTCGGGGTAGACCTGGCGGTTGCCGATGCTGCCGTCAGCGGGTGGCGGGGGTAGGCCAGCTCCTGCGGGCTAGCTGGCCAACTTGACTCACAGAGGCGCCCAGCTCGCGCGCTCCGGCAGCGCGACCGGCGCCGGTGCGCGGCCGTACGTCTCCACGCTGTGGTCGTACAGCGCGCGCTGGAGGCGGTTGACGCGCAGTGCGAGCAGGTTGGATTCCTGCCGTCAGTCTCGAAGCGGGGGGCGCTCACGTCGCTCAGCTCGTCGACAAGCTCTTTGAGGGTGCGGTACCGGCCTGCCATCAGCTTGACTCATCGTATGGGATAGTCCACTCACGACGATACCGCGCCTCGTCGCCGGCGAGGAGGGGCGCGACTTGCTGTGTTGGTGCTGCTGCTGTCTTTGGCATGGTTGTTGTGGAGTGGAGTGGAGGAAGTGATGTTGAAGTTAGCTGTTCATGGCGACGCAATGATGCAACAAGTCGTGAAATGGATTTGGTCCCGCTTGTGGTACTTGGGACTCGCGTCTTTTTGTTGTCTCGAGCCCAGACTGGTGCTACAAAACTCGACTGAGACAGAAAGACAGACCGCGCATTGGACCGCTTCAGGCTCTCGGAGCTTGGAGATGACAAGAGGAGCGACATCGGAGGCGGACAGGCAAAAGAATGCACACATGCACAACATCACTAGCAGTTCCCAACGCACCGCAAAAAGCAACGCCGCCTGTTATGCATAGACGATGAACAACCAGTCGGGTCGTTGCGAGTGCCCCCTCTGAGAATCGAACTCAGGGCTGAGGATTACACTAATCAAAGCGTATGAGACCTTCGTTTTACCATTAAACTAAGGGGGCATATTTTTTGGTTGAAAACAGCGTCAGAGCGTTGAATATATACAGCTGCAAATAGAGCCAGCGACACCGGGTCGACCAACATGGACGCCGACAATGGGAGCCCTGCTTGTGATCGTGAAATATTACATGCTGCTCTACCATTCTATTCTTCTAGCTCTACTCCTCGACCACATCGTATTCGACGCCGATGTACTCCCCGCACCCAGGACAGCCAATCACGTCCACGCCATCCTCGAGTTCGTCGATCGTGATGGCATACTCCTGCCCGCAGCGGCAGGGGAGGGTGTACCTCTCCGCGTCCTCCTCGGACGGCAGCGGCGTGAACAGCTCGAGGGACACGTGCTCGCGCAACCGCGGTCCCGTTGACGGCGGCGGCTGCGCCTTGCGCGCAATGTCGAAGGCCTCCCGCCGCGCGGGGTCCGAGAGCACGGCGCGCGCCTCGTTCACGAGCCGGATATCGTCATCCCGCGGCGTGCTCCCGCTCTCGCCGGCGTCGCGCTTGTCGGGATGAATCTGAGCATTAGTTGATTGGTCATAGTGTCACGAGCACGGACGCACGGCTAGCACCAACCTCCGCCACGCGCGCGTGATCTCCGCATCGGACGAGGAGGGGTCGACGCCGAGGATGGCGTAGTAGTCTGGCAGTTGGGGTGATATGGTGGAGATAGCGGACAATGGGAGGGAGAAGTGAGAAATGTGAGACTGTGTGAGATGAACGAAGCGAGTCAAAGTCAGACTTGAGTCAGAGTCGGAATGAACGCAAAGAGTGAATTTCGAGATTCAGTTGGGTGGCAAAAAAATGGAAATGTTGTTTGTGTCGCTTTTTTTCGAAATGCCTCCATTTGGATTTATTTTCAAGCTGGGCGATCCTTTCTGCTATTCTCTCTCCTCATCAACGACGGTAACGACAACAACAACAGCAGCAGCACCAGCGACGAGGACCTCTTGTCCATCATTGACGAGGACCATATCACCTACTCGGTGAGAGTCCAAAGCCTTCTGCACATTGTCATTCTGGATGCTTCCATCCCACATGAGCCGCCTAATTCATTACGGCACTTGTTCATGAGCCAGTCCCTGGCCTTATTAGCTGCGGCTTAGCTTTCTAGGCACAACAATAAAGAAAGCCCCTCGGCCACCACCACCATCATCATCATCTTTCTCGCCACCCATTCATCTTTCTTGTTTTCTTCTTTACTCATCACCGCATCCAGTCCCCCTTTCTCGTCCCATCCACCCTGCTCTCGTCTCTTGTCCCTTGTACTTCGATTATGACCGACCGCGATACCCAGGCTACCGCGCCCGCGCCCGCAACTACCAGCACCACCGAATCCTCGACGCGTCCGAAGCGCAAACAGAAGCAGCGCCGCAAGCCGCGTCGCCGTGAGGGCGCTGGCGACGACTCGGATGGTGGAGCATCCGATGCAGGTGACGACAGCGCTCCGCGCGAGCGCAAGTCCAAACCTACACCGCTGTTCCCCGACATCACCTCGACAACCCCCACAGCCTGGGCGGACATGGATGCAACCGAGACGGTCACCTTTGACGAGTTTAGCCGCTCCGAGTCGCGCGCCGAGTCGACGCGTGGACGCGGTGCGAGCTCGTCTGCACGCGGAGGCAAGCCTCGTGTCAACAAACCCCCCGCGCCTCTCAACAACAACACCCCCACCACCCGCGAACCCACCGACGCCAACGACGAGGATAGGATCCGCTCCGCCGAGGAACGTGCACGCGTCAAAAGGGAACGCCAAAAGGCGAAACGGAAGGAGGCAAAGGACAAGCAGCGCGCGGCAGCAGCCAGTAAGGAGCCTGCGACCGCTGGCGAGGGTGCAGTGGATGCTGTGTCTGCGACTGCGTCTGCGGCCCCCGACGATGTCTCACTCGCGGCTTCGACCTCGGCACTGACCCTCGACGACTCTGCCGGGCCTAACCGCCCCCGCACGCTCGCCCAGCGCATGGAGGATCCCAAGGTTACACCCCGCGTCGGCAACTTTTGGATGCACGATCAGCGTCATGACGCAAACAGCGAGAGCTTTGCGGCTCCCACGTTCGACTCGTGGCGCGGACGCGGCGGTGCACGGGGCGGCATGCCTCGCGGCTCGTTCCGTGGCGGTGTCCCTCGTGGACGCGGTCGTGGACGCGGCGGATTCGGCTCATTCGGCCCATTCAACCACGGCCCCGGCGTCGCTCGCATGCAGACTCCTCCGGCCCCTCCCTCTTCAAACGGCAGCGCCCGCGGTGGCAGGAGGATGACCGAGATGGACAAGCTGGAGCTGGAGCTTGCGCAAAAGGACAAGAATCGTGCCGGCAACGCATCCTCGAGCGACCGCTGGGGTCACGAGGGCTTTGAGGAGCAGGCATCCACCGAGGACGCCTTCCGCAACAATCGCGCCGCACGCGGTCGTGGTCGTGCCCCTCGCGGTGTCCCCCATGTCGCTGTCAAGGCTGCGGCGCCTCGTACATTCGCACCTGCCAACCTTCCGACTCCCGAGGCGTCGCCCGACCGTGCAAAGGCGACTGAGGTCATCAAGCCGACAGAGGGCACGATGACCCAATCCGCTGCCGACGATCTCCTCGCCGATTCCGGCAACGTCACTGTGCGTCTCCCCGGCGACTCGCAGGTGGATGTCGTTGCTCGTCCGCCTTCAGTCGCTGCCGCTTCTGCCGCTGCTCCATCTGTGACCTCTGAGGTGGCACCGCAGTCGACTGGCAGCCCGTTCCCGCCCGCATTCACGCCCTCAAATCCTTCCCCCGGACCATACGTTGCAAGCGACAGCGGCTCCATCAGCAGTGGCTACATCCCCCCCGCCTCGGTGCCTCCTTACATGGGCGGCGAGTTCTACCCCCAGCAGACCACCTTCCGCCCTCCCACCGGCCCCGGTTTCGTCCCGCGCAACTTTTCGCCTCAGTCGTTTACCCCCGAGCCGGCGATGCAGCCCCATGGCCACCAGCCCCGTTCGTCGTTCTCGGGCCACGCGGCGCCGTTCTACCCGTCCAGCACCCGTCCTCGTCCCGGCTCGCCGTTGAACCCGTACGCCGGCCAGATGTTCTACATGCCCCAGCAGAAGGCCGCCATGCGCGCCGACGGGGCCTCGCCCTCATCTGACGCGACCGAGTCGACACTCGGCCTTCATGTCGAGGGATACCCCATGCCGGCGTACTACTACAACCCGTACAGCGGCATGCCGGAGCAGGGCGGCATGTACTACCCGCCCCAGGGCTACTGGCCGCAGGGGTACGAGATGCCCGCGTACGGCTACGAGGGCGAGTATCCCGGCTACTAGAGAGAGAAAAAGTGTAGAATTCATCGTTGTTCGCCGTTCCGCTTCGTCGTCTGGAAGTTTCTTGTGGTCTAAAAATCAGAATCGTCTGCCTGCCCCCACCACCCGCCCTTGTAAAGAAAAGATAGTTTTAAAAACAAACCCCCGCATTTCAACGCTTCTAGTCATTGTTCCCACCGTGCCATTCCCCCATTGTTTATTCTGTGATGCATCATTCATTAGTTCGAACAGGACGCGATGCAGCAGCCACAAGAACAAGGCAGCTCGATGCCACTCCCACCAGTCGATGACGGAACCTAATCTTGGCTGGGTGGCGCGCGACCAGGGCGTCGTCACGGTTTGTGGTGGTGGTGTTTAGGAATTAGGGCCAGGCTGAAGGGACACGCGCCGTCGACACGAGGAATGGGATTCAACTCCAGTCGTCGACTTGCCTTTGCCATTGCTACGTTCACGTCTTGCTGCACTACACGATCAACAGACAACAGTCAACCCCAAGCTCAACCTCGACGTCGACTGGACCATATCCTGCATACCCTCATCCCTCCTCCACACCGGCCCATGCAGTCCCCGTCGCGCCGGGACAGCGCGCAGATGAACGGCGCCGCCGCCGCAGGCGCAGCAGCGGGCAGCACAAGCACCGACCTGTGGACGGACATTCTGCGCTCCGCGGACCGGCAGAAGGCGCTCGCACGCAAAAACGTCGTGCTCCTCTCGGAGCGCCATCGCGGGCGCACGCTGCTGCTCGACAAGCTGGTCGGCAAGCGCCGCGCGGCGAAGCGCGACGGCGAGGCGCTGGCGATTGGGTACGAGGTGCTCGAGGGCGGGGAGCGGGATGAGGGTGAGTCCTAGGGGGAGGAATGGGGTAGTTGGAGATGTGGAGCTGTGTGAATCGAAGACGGAGCTGCATGCTATCGCAGTTTACTGACCGCAGACGCCGCGCCGCCCGTGTCCGTGTTCTACCCGCCGTCGTCGCACCCGTCTATCCTGCGGCTCGTGGACGTGTCGCTGCCCCCACACCCGCTTCCTGTGAGTTGAAGGCCGACGAGAGGGGCTGCGCCAGAACTTGTCTCCAGCTCGAATCTGCATCGCGCCTGTCTGTGATCTGGAGCTCCTAGTCTCCTCGCTCGCGCGTCACGGCGTGGCATCCGTGTGGGGTGACGCACAGACCGAGCTGGCCTGAATTGAAATTGTTTAGTCTCTCCCTGGCCCTGCGACATGCGACGGTGTCGCACGCATAGCGACTAGCACGGCTGACACTGTAGGACACCGCGGTCGTGATTGTTCTGGACTGGACAAAGCCGTCGGCAATGGTGCGCGAGCTGCTGCACTGGCTGACATGGGTGGACGCGTGGGCGGCGCGGGTGGACGACAAGAACGGCGACGGCCCCGAGTTGCGAGAGAGGTGTACGTCTACCTGTAAAGGTGTTCTTGCTGACAGCAGTACAATCGCATTTGCAACACTACAGCGAGCCGGCGGCGGCGGCGGCGCCCAACCTCGCGTCGTACTCAAACCTCGGGACGGTGCTGCCCCTGGGGCCGGGGACACTGACGCTGAACCCGTCCGGCGTGCCGATTGTGGTGGTGTGCACGCGCGCAGATCTGATGGACCACGTCGCGGACGAGATGGGCATGAAGGGTGGGTCGTGGGAGGAGCGCACCGACTGGATCCAGCAGATGATCCGCACCGTGTGTCTGCTGTACGGCGCCGCGCTCTTCTACACGGCGCCCACCCAGCCGCAGACATACACGCTCCTGCGCGAGTATCTCTACCACAGGCTGTACACTGTGCCTCCGGCGCTGCACGCGACGGCCGAGAACGCGCCGCTGCCGCCATCGCGGTTCCCCTTCCCGCACCGCGCCAACATTCTCGACCGCGACGCGGTGCTGGTGCCCGCAGGCTGGGACTCGTGGGGCAAGATCAACGTGCTGCGGGACGGCTACGACCCGGCCAAGGTCGCGCGGGCGTGGGACGCGTCGGTCGCGCGGCATCTCGCCGGCCAATCAGGCCCGGGACCGCACGACGACGAGGATGGCGACGGCATCGAAGATCTCTGGGCGACCATGATCCCCGACACGGAGCGCCCCAAGCCCCCCAACCCGAGCGCAGTGACCACGACGTCCGAGGGCGAGCAGGGCTTCCTGCAGCGCCAGCTCGACACGCTCCTAAAGGATCCCAACCGCGACGCGCGCGCAGCCTTTCGCCACGCAGCCAACAGCGCGAGCGCGCAGGGCGTCGGTGCCGGTGCCGCCGCCCTCGGCGCCTCCGTCGCGGGCAAAGAGCCCCAGGCACAGACAATGTCCCCGACCCTCACGCAGGACGAGGCGCGGTATACCGGCGTCGTCGGGCCGATGGGCACCGGCGGCCTGTCGCTGCCCGGCGTCGAAAAGGCCATGGCGGAGATGGAGGGCGAGGACGTAAAGGACCGCTTTGCGCGGATTTCCCGCAGGGTAAGAAGCGACCGCATGCTGAGCTGACTGCAGGACTCGTCAAAGCCCACGTCGCCCGGCGCCGGCGACCGCTCGTCGGTCCCCAACGAGGCGCTGCACAACTTTGTGAGTGACTGTATGAGGCTTTGCTAACCCCCAGTTCCAGGGCCTGCTCGCAAAGAAGAGCGGCCAGGCGAGCGTCACGCCCACGCCGACAAAGGCCGCAAAGTAGAGACCAGAGACGGTGTACACAACCACGACACGACGACCAACGTACATATAGAAACGCAGGGAGCGGGGGAGGGGGCGGAGGCTTCGAGCAAGCAGCAGTCGCTTGTCGTCTCCATGTCAGAGGCAGATATTAATGTGCATGCATGTCACGGTGGCGCCTGGCGCCATACCCCTAGTCTACGCGGTGATTGTCTTGAGTGAATGCGTTATGAGTCTACACGTCGTGTGAATGCGGGCGGTTATGATGAGAATTAGATGAACAAAACAAGGAAGTGTGAGAAGAATGGTAGCGTCCAGCCTACACCTTCCACCGCGGGCCGATCGTGAACAGCCCAATGGCAGCCACCGTGCTGCCGCCCGCCGCGATCCAGAACGCGGCGCTAAAGCACCCGGGGCCATAGCACGCCTGATCGCTGATGGCGGCCGGGGACGCTGGTGCGGGGTCGTCGCTGGAGTAGGCGAGGAATGCAAAGAGGTACTGTTGTCAGCTGGACCTCGCCTCTTTCCAGCTTACAGAGAAGATGGCCGAGCCAAGGGCGGGGAAGTACGACACCATGCCCCACGCCAGACCAAAGTTGGTCGCTCCAAAGTGGGTGGACACGATCGCGGGCTGAGAGTTAGGACAAAACTTGCTTCAAAACTCACAGTCAGAGTAAACAGCGCGCCGTAGAGTGCGCCCACGCCGCCCGACAGCACCCACAGCTGGCGCTCGTCGTCGAGCCACGCGGCGTTCCAGGCGTACACGCCCGCGAGCGCCGCGGCGCACAGGGCGGTGAACGTCGAGCGGCGCAGGATGATGGGGTCGCGCTGGATAAAGTAGTGCGTGGGTGTCTCGTCGCCCTCGTCGTTGTCGTTCGGCGGTGCGGGAACGGCGACGGGCGCGGGGGCGAGGTAGTCTGCTGCGAAACCCGTGATGAGGCGTGCGAGCGTGGAGGAGACGGAGAGGATGAAGACGTGCTTGTTGCGCAGCGTCAGGCCCTTGGAGTCCGTGAGAGTGCTGACAGACATGGGAGACGCCCACTGCGAGAGGACCGTAAGAGCGGAAGAGAAGTCAAGCGACGACTCGGGCGGGAGGAGTGCTGTGACGATGGTGCCAAAGGACGCGATGAGCGTCTCGGACGGGCCAATACAACCCGTGATGATGAGACCAAACGCCCAGAAGCCGGGATTGCGCAAGAGACCCATGGACGACCACCGCACATCCTTGCCCTGCAGCTCGGCCTCGACGTCTTCTCTTGCCGCTTCCGGGCCGCCGATAAGCAGCGGCGTCCGCTCGTCGAGGTGCAGCGACTGCGAGAGGTACGACGCCGACAGGTCGTTGGCCTCGGTGGGGTCAAATTCGCTATCGCTGTCGTCGTCAAAGTGATCCCGCACCTCGGGCAGTGTCACGCGCATAAACATGGCCGCAAAGAGGTTGACACCCATCGAGAAGAAGCCGAGGAAGGTGAGGAACTTGACCGCGTTAATGTCATGCCCCGGGATCGTGAATGCCGGTAATGTCGAGAATGACGCGAGGATTAATGGCGAGAGCCCAAGGAGGGCTAGCGGCAGCGAGAGCGATAATGTGGGGTAGGAAGGGAACGAGAGCGAAGCTGCGCGTCAGTAGGTTGTAACAAGAATTAACACCTACCAGTCGTCAGAGCAGCAAAGTAGCTACCAACGGTCGCGGCGCCGATAGCAAAGTAGCACGCCGTGAGCGCCATGTACGTGTGCTCGTCCGCCTTGTCTGCCCCGCGGCTCATGATTCCCGCAAACGTAAAATATCCCGCTGCCGCGAAGCACGCGCTCATCAGCGACCCCACCCGCGGGCCCCACCGGTCCACCAGCGAGCCAAGCGGCGCCGCACACAGATACACGCCGAGGATGCCGCTGGGCGTCAGTTTAGAGGAATCACTTAAACTCACCCGACGACAATAGTCTGCTCCTGCGTCTTGGTCAAGCTTAGGCTCTGTTTCACGACCGGTCCACTGTAGTGTTAGCGATCGTCCCAGTGGGGAAAGGTCGACAGAGTGGTCGTGTGAGCGCCCGCCGATGTGGCAAGCTGTCTCGGGAAAGTATCCGCCCCAACAATCTCCTTTGCCACTCCCGAAACACTCACTACACAGGCCAGCAATACACCCCGTTAGCCTGCACGGCACTGAGCGCGATGCTGAGCACCATGAGGCTCATGCGCACGGTACGCGGCGACGTGCACGCGGCGGGCACGGGGATGCCCCACTCGCGCTTCCACCATTTCCGCTTCTGCCGCAGGAGCGCCGGAACGTCCGGCGGGAGGAGGAGCGAGTGCTGCCGACTACGGTCGGGCGAGGGGCGCTCGCCGTCGTAGATGATCGTCGGCGAGGGGAGGGGCGAGTAGGTGCCGTTCTCGTTTGGGGAGCGCGGCGAGCGTGGCGAGTGTGGTGAGCGCACCGTGGGCGGCGAGAAGGGCGAGAGAGGCGGTGGCCTGGACATGGTGAGGTGAGGAGCGATAGCAAGAGTTGGGTTCAGACTAGGATGTCTATCGGGTGAGCCCATCGATTCGCGTCTGTCTCGACTCGGGTCGGTGGCGGAAACCCGTAACTCTCAGCCAGGCCGAGCCAGGGGAAGTAGCCGTCACAGCCAGGGTAAGCCCACAAGCACAGCACAATACAAAGTGACACACGTCATTGGGAATAAAGTACGGATTAGGAACCATTTCGTAATCGGCCATAATGAACGGGATCAAAATCTTGATTAGGAACGCACCCAGGCCGGACAAGTTCAATGTCGATCAGCGCACAGCCACTTTGGCACTTGTCAATGCTGTTTGTTGACATTCACAGACCTCTTTACTCTCATTCACAAAAAATCGGCAATGGCAGCACTCCTATCTGCTCTCCTCCTCGCCGGATCCGCGGCAGCGTCCTGCGAGTCCACCGCAGCGCTTACCTCCTGCTCCACCGCGGCGCTCGCGGCCGACCCGTGCTGCATCCCGCGCGCGGGGCTGTGGCTGTTCCGGCAGCGCTTCCAGCCCGATGTTGGCGACCACGGGACGTGGGGCATCAACAACGTGGATGTGTTAGAGTGAGTCCGCGTGGGGTTCGTCTTCTCTGATAGTAAACCCCATCATTTTGCTCACGCTCAGATGCACCGGCACGCAACCCTCCACGGCAACAAACAACAAGCTCACACACGAGCAGATCGGCTCGCTCTGCGCCCGCGCCGGCTTTGATGCGGACCACGCCGAGCGCGCATGGGCGCAGAGCGAGGTCGGTGAGGGTGTGGAGGAGGTGTGGGAGCGGGTGGTGAGTGCGCGCGAGCGAATGCACGCGAAGCGAGCGCCCAGCAGTGGACTCACACACAGTGGAACACGGACGGCCGCTTCGTGTCGTCCATCTGCGACGGGGACGCGTCGCGCTTCTTCTCGGCGCTTGACAACCTGCACGACTCAATCCCGACAGCTTCATGGCTCGCGGATCGTGATGTGGGTAAAGCAATTGGAGAACCCAGCTGATGCCAGATCTACCCATCAGCGGACACGCGCTACAGCCTGTCGGACCTCCGCGGCGCGCTGTCCTCGCGGGGCCACGCGCCGGTGCTGCAGTGCGACAATGCCACGCTCGAGGCGGTCGTGTACCCCGTGCACGTTGTTGGCAACATGGCTAGCTTTGTCCCCGCGAGCCAGAAGGGGGTGGAGAGCAACTGTCCCTCGGAGGGGATCATGTAAGTCCACAAAGATCTAAACTGGGCTCGATAGCTTACACGCAGATACCCCCCCTCGGCCATCCTCCCCACGTCCAGCTCCACGTGGGACCCGATCTACCGCCCCAGCATGCGCCCGATCACGCTCTCGCACGACGAGGCCAAGCAGGTCAAGTACACGGACGCGCCGAAGAAGAAGCTCGGCTTCTTCAAGGGGAAGGACCAGCGGCGCGCGGCAGGCGAGCACGGGCACGACGAGTATGCCCGCGACGAGCTCTAGCGCGTAGAGTAAACGAGTAAGACACGACATGCATATCATCAGAAGCTGCACAGTGGCGTGCATGGCCACATTACGCATACAAAGCAGGTATACCCTTTGAAAGACTAAGAATAGGACAAGAAATGAAATCGCCAGCAGCCCAAAATACCTCTACCACCCTTCCTCGAATGCACTCTACTCGCCAGCGACCTTGTGCAGGTGTATCGAGCTGCCAAACTCGGACGCCATGCCGGGCGTGGTAGGCGTGAGCGGGACCTCGGCAAAGCTCGACGTGTCCTCTGGGAGACGGACCCTCGCGGCGGCAGCGAGGGTGTACGTCTCGACCTCCTTCTCCTTGCCCTTTGCGCTGCTCTCGCTCTTGTCGCTATCCTTGAGCGACGCCTGCGACGCCGTGGCATCGAGGTCCACCTCGCTCCCGCTGCTCTCGACCATCGAGCCCGACGACGACTTGCGCTCCGTCATCTCGAAGCCCCCGCCATTGAGCCCCTCGACCTCCTCGGGACTGAGCCGGTTGGTGAACTTGGGCCCGCCAAAGCCCCCCGAGCCGCGGTTTCGGTACGGCCTGTTGACACTAGGCCCGATCGATGGGGCAGGGAACGACAGCGTGAACCCCTCGCCGTCCTCGATGATCGAGTCGAGCGGGCCCGGCGGGCCGTGCCGCCCAGGCCCCGAGCGGAGGAACTGGGAAAACGTCTCGCCGCCGCTGCCCTGCGTGTCCATTGACCGCAGGCCAAAGCCCGGCCGCTTGTCGCCCGACACGACGTGCGACCATCTGGAGTCAGCCGCGAAGGAAGAGGGGACGTACTTTTGGTTTGACGCTTGCTCGCGCTTGATCTGGTTGCGGCAGTTGAGGATGCCGAGCACGAGTGCGAGGAGGAGCACGAGCGAGCACACCGAGGACATCTGGGAGTTAGCGCTGACCTCCTTCTGCTGAACTGTTCAACTGCGCCCAGATCCAGGTCCAGCCACGGTGACCACACTCGACATCCGGCCACGCCGGCGAACCGTGCTTTGGCGCCGCCACACCTCCCTGGGCGACAAATGCCTGCCGCTTGTGGAGTGCGCCACTGAGGCGGAACGACATTGCATTCCGCGAGTGCATTCCGCGTGAGTGCCAGTGCGGACGAGAAGAGTCGCCACAGAGAGATGAAGTCGGGGGAAGAATGGGGAGAAGAATGGGGGAGGGGGGACAATCAGCGATCGGCGAATACCCCCAGAAACAAAAGCAACAACGAACAAAGGCGAAGCGCGGAACAAAGGCTCTACCATACCATGCGGCCAGAGGACAATAGACTCACCACCGCCTGGATATTCCACGCCGCGCGGGAGATGACCACGGGCCCCAGCAGGGTGTTGACGGCAATAGGCGACCGCGTGCCGTTGGCGATAATGTCGGGCAGCACGCCGAGCGTCGAGCACCCGTACGTCGCGAATGCCATGCCGGCGTTGTAGTCCGCTTCGGAGCAGGACACCTTCCAGCAGTCCTGGATGTCAGTCGCCACGAGGCCCGGTGTCGCTCCCGCAGCCGCATCCGCGTCCATCGTGCCCATCACCTCGCGTCGTCCGCGTCCTCCGGATCCCAGTAGTCCCTGTCGCCGACTTACGGACACGCTCTTGTGGTACACCGTGTTCGCACACAGACACGGAAAGTCGGCGGGGCCCTTGCAGCTGCCATTGTCCGTGTGCGCCATGCACAGCGTTATGCACTGCGGCACGGTGCCGGAGAACGGGAGGGCTGGCGCCGGCGCCGACGCCGCCGCCGACGTCGTGGTCGGCGCTACGGAGGCGAGGGGCGGAGTGGTGGTCGTGGGAGTGGGGATGCTCGCCTCGTCATCCTGTCGCGCGTACAGGTTGAGGTCGGCGGGGGGCATGGTGGGGAGTGATAGATGGAGAGGAGTGGGGCGAAGAAGCGGAAAGGTGCAGAGGTGGGCGGATAATGAGGCCGGGAGAGTGCGAGAGTGCGAGCAGAGCGAGCAGTGCGAGTAGAGCGATTGCAGAGCGGGTGCAGAGAGTGCAGCGGGTGCAGAGCAAGTGAAGGATTGCAGAGAGCAGGAATGAAGCTAGAGGACGAGAGGGAGTAGGACGCCAAGACTGCGAGACGAACGCCAGATGAACGCCAGAAGGATGCGGATGCGGACGCCAAAGTGCCAAGTACGTGCTACTAACGTGCTGCGAGTAACGTGCTGCGAGTCCGAGTCCAGCGTGCAGTGATGGAAGGAAGTAAAGAATCAAAGTCGAGGCGGCAGCGAGGACTAGAGGACAAGAGAAGACGGTGGTATCTATTGTCCTTATTGATGCCGCGCGCCACTGTTGCCACTCCTGTCGCCACTTAACACAACTAGCGTCCACTCCCTACTAACTGTGTGCATCACGGCACATTCCGCGTCGACATTCAGCCCGCCCCCACTCCTCCTGTCGCCTCTCGGCTGCTGGCCTCGGTGACGGTGAGCCGTGCGGAATGTGGCTGGATGGCCGGAGCGATAGTCACGGCAGCTGTTGGTGTACCTGCGCCGCACACCGCGTCGTACAATAGGTGTCGAGGAGCAGCGGGAGGCAGCACTCGTGCACCAGCAAGGCAGCTCCGCCACCGCCGTGACCATTGTCTCTGTGTGTGTCGTGCCTGAACCTGTGCCAGCGCCACAGCCACAACCGCCACACCACAACCGCCACAGCACGCAGCTGTAGCCCTTGCTGGCTGCAGCCCTCGCTGTCGCCGCACCGTCCTCGGATCGCGCAGCCCAGCCAGACGCCCAGATCTCGTTGACGCCACCACACAAACTGCACAAGTCACCGCGGTCACGAGCTGTCGCTGTCACTTGGATTGAAAGCTGCCCTTCGGCCAAGCGATTCGGTGATCGCATGAAGGGTTGTCAGGTCAGCGCTCGATATTGTCACCATTGTACGGTGATGATCTACCTCCCAATAGCCACCTTGCCAAGGTAGGATTGCCTGTTGATAGCTCAATAGGTTAGAGGCATGATTGTCAACAGAGGGGCACGGATCGCGCCGGGACATATTGTCCTTGTTCCCCGTTAGGCCGATCCCGAAGTGGTGACAATGGCATGGCTTTATGATTGCTACGAGTGGCACCTTGACCACCCCAATTGCTGAGCCCACAAGCCGTCAGATCTATCACTCGAGCAGGTCATGCTGCCTCACCTCCGTCTCACCTCACCCCGCCCTCGCCACCTTGCACCTCATACCTCACACCTCGCACCCATCATTCGCATCTATGCAGTGCATCTCAATTATACGTCCCAAGCCCAGTTGGGACGAGACAATGGGGCACCCTCGCGCACGCGCACGTGTGTACAAGGGAAGGGAATAAACGGGACCGAGAGAAAAAGAGGCGCAGAGTCGGAGAAAGAGGTACAAGTCTTCTATAGGGGCGTGCGGAGCAGGGGACGCATGGTCGACGAGCGGGCACGGTTGAGTTTGGTTCGATGACGGCGGTGCGTGTAGACTTCTGAGTTATACGGGGGGTGTATATCGGGAAAACGGGTTTTCAGAGAGAGGGAGAAAAAGGAAGGGGTATGCAGAAAGACGGGCAGTGCGGTGCGCGCGCACGCCCGTGGCGCACGACGCCGGCTGCCGTGGACCGAGCGTTTAGTGCTTGGTCGTAGGCGAGGGGGGAGCGGCGGCGTCGTGGCCAGGAGGCGAGATACCAAACTTGGCGTACATGGGGTCGTTGGGGTCCGTGTCCGGGTGGAGCTGGACACGACCGGCGTACAGGTCGACCTGGGAGCGCGAAATATCCTGGGCAGCAGGGTTGGCAAGAGCAAGCGAGTTGACCTGCGAGACCCAGTTGTGACCAGCACCAATAGTACCAGCGACAAGAGTCGGGACCATGGTGAGCAGCGAGGGGAGCTGAATGTCGGCCTTGCGGAGAGCAGCGTGGCGCGAACCCTTGACGAGCGAAGAGGCACGGAGACGGCCACCACGGATACGAGCAAAGGTGTTGAGGTTGTCCTTGACCTTCTCGAGAGCGGGGTTGTAGATGTAACCATCGCCAGAGATCGAGGAAGAGTCGTCGTCGGTGACAACCGGGAGCTGGTTGGGGTCCGGGAAGAGGCCCATCTTGATGAGGACACGCTCGATCGGCGCAGTGGGGATCATGCGAACAATAGCACCAATGGGGAGAGAGATGAAGCCGACAATGATCGAAATTGCCCAGTCGCGGCCGTAGAGACGAGTGACCTGGAAGGCGGCACCACCGACCTCGATGATGAGAATCTGGCCACCGACCATGATGAGGAAGATGCAGATGAACCAGATGTTGCGGAAGAAGCCCTCGAGAACGTTGAAGCGACGGTCAAGACGACGGCAGTTGAGCTGGTTGAAGATCTGGCAGAAGACGAAGCAGTTGAAGACCAGGGTCTTGAGGTCGGCCTCGGACCTGGCCCTCCAGCGGTCGGACATGTCGAGACCAATGATGCTGGCACCGCAGAAGTGGAGGACGAGACAGACAATGATCTGGTAAATAGCCTGAACGACAATCATCTTCCACATGTCGACGGAGATGAGCGGGGCGTCCTTGCGGTCGGGCTTGCGCTTCAGGCTGGCAGTAGAGGCCGGGTCGGTGGCGAGGGCAAGAGCGGCGAAGGTGTCCATAATAAGGTTGACCCAGAGAAGCTGGACGGCGGTAAGAACCGACGACTCGCTCGACGAGGCAACAGCAGAAACAAAGGTAATGACGACGGCGGTAATGTTGACGGAAATCTGGAACTGGAGGAACTTCTTGACCGAGTCGTTGACACAGCGACCCCACATGATGGCGAGGACAATGTTGGAGAACGAGTCGTCCATGAGGATAATGTCCGAGGCCTCCTTGGCGACCTCAGTACCGGCGATACCCATGGCGAAACCGACGTTGGCGAGCTTGAGCGCGGGTCCGTCGTTGGTACCGTCACCGGTAACACCGACAACCTCACCCATGCTCTTGAGGGTCTTGACGAGGAGCTTCTTGTCTTCGGGCGAGGAACGGGCGAGAATCTGGAGACGGGGAACAATCTCAAGGCGGTCGGCGTCCGAGAGCTTGCGGAACACGGGGCCCTCCATGACGATACCACCAGCGGAGAAGATACCACACTGCTTGGCAATGGAACGAGCGGTAAGGACGTTGTCACCGGTGCACATCTTGACGGCGACACCAGCACCCTGGCAGTCGGCGACAGCCTGGGCGACACCAGGGCGGAGGGGGTCCTCAATACCAGTGATAGCGATAAGGGTGAGCTCCTTGGCGAGAATCTCGAAAGGAACCTCGTCCGATCCGGTACCGGTAGGGGCGTTGGCAGGAGGCCACGACTCAAAGTCGCGGTAGCAAAGGGCGAGGGTACGAAGGGTCTGGTCGGCGTAGAAGATGATGGTCTTGGCAATGTTGTTGGCAGTGAGCTCGTCAAACTTGGAGACCTGGATGCCGGGCTGGGCCTGGCGGCCAACCTCAATGTACTGGGTGCAGCTCTTGGTGAGGACCTCGGAAGCTCCCTTGACGTAAAGGCGGTACTTGCCGTCGGTCTGGACAACGACACCCATGGCCTTGAGCTCGGACGAGAAGGGAATCATCTGGACAATCTTGGCACTCTCACGAGTGGTCTTCCAGTTGGCCCAACCAAGCTCCTGAGCAAAGCGAAGAAGAGCAGTCTCAGTCTTGGAACCGACAAACTCGGTCGTGCCGTCCTCGAGCTTGTCCTCGAAAGCAGTCGAGTTGATGCAGATAGCGTCGTTGAAGAGAGTCTGGACCTCGGGGGAGGCGACCGAGTTCATCTCCTCCATGTCAAACGAGAAGTCGTCGCGGGCAGCACCGTCCACGTCGGCAATGGAGCGCTCCTGGTTGTCCTTGATGTTGCGCACAAACTTGCCGTGCACGCCAAGCGAGCCAGCAACGACCGACATGACGTTTTGCGTAAGCGTACCAGTCTTGTCCGTGCAGACGACAGTGGCGTGACCCATAGTCTCGCACGAGCCGAGGACACGGACGAGAAGATTCTGCTTGGTCATGCGCTTGGTTGCAAAGGCAAGTGCAAGCGTAACGGCAAGAGGAAGACCTTCCGGGACGGCGACAACGACCAATGTGACTGAAATGATGAGAATCTGAATAAACGCCTGGGCCTTGTCGTTGGCAGAGCGGTTGGGGTCCTGCTTGAGTCCGACGAAGAAACGAATCATGAGGGCGATGAAAAGAAGGAGACCGGCAAGACCACCGAGCTTGGCAATGAGTTCGGCGAGGTTGTTGAGCTTGAGCTGGAGAGGAGTCTCCTCAGTCTCAGTGCGCATGGACATCATAATACGACCGTTGAACGAGTAGGTGCCGACCGAAGTAACAACGTACTCTCCGACACCCTCGAGAACCTTGGCACCCGAAATGAGGAAGCAGTCAAGCTTGACGCGCTGACCCTCAGCGAGGCCATCGCGCTCCTTGATGCACTCGTCGTAGGTCGACTTCTTGATAGCGTCCGATTCACCAGTGGCGCCGGACTCGTCGCAACGAACATTGTGACCGCGGAGGAAGACACCGTCAACGGGGAGAACCTCTCCCGGCTCGAGGAGTGCAACATCACCGACGACGAGCTCGCGAACGTTGATGACCATTTCGTTGCCACCACGGATAACCTTGACAGAACGGTCCTCGCGCTTCTCGTTGAGCTTCTTGAACTGGCGTTCCTTTTGCCAGTCGTTGATGGATCCAACAAGCACGACGATAAGAATGGCGACCATGATGGCAACACCCTCGACCCATTCGACCTGGGGAGGGTTGCACATGTTGTCGGGGTTGTCCGAGCACGGCACGGGCTTGTGCTTGACACCAAAGCTCTGGTACATGCCGAGCGCAAACGAGATGACGGCGGCGACGGAAAGAAGAATCTGTTCTCGTCAGCCAGGAAAAAGCAGTGCTACGTACCAGGACCTTGTCCTTGAAGGCAATCCACATGAGCTCCCAGAGGCTCTTGCTCTTGCGCTCGGGAAGGTCATTGCGGCCGTAGACGCGACGGCGCTCGTCCATAGAGGCGGCCCACTGAGAACCAGAGCGAGCCTGGTCAACGTCGGTAGACGAACGAGGAGCGCCTCCGTCGGGTCCACCGGTGGAAATACCCTTGGAAGGGTCGACACCGAGTCCGTCCAGCAAGCCAGTGATACCACCAATCTGTATTGTGTCAGCACATGGTGTTCAGAACGATTGAATCGCGGCTGTGGCGAAGTTCTGTGCCGCAGTGGGTGTTCCAAATCCCTGGACTGGATGGCCCGTTATACGCAGTGACCTCTGGTGCCAAGCCACGCTGCAACACAGGTCTGTCCAAAACTCACCTTTTCAAGATCATCGAGCGACTTGGGGTCGACGAGCATCGCAAGACGGGAAGGCTTCTCGCGGAACGGTGTGGGGTCGGTGGTGTCCTTGTCGGGGTCGATGTGAGCCATTTCCGGAGCCTTGCCACCCTCGCCTCCCTCCTCTCCGTCCTTGCCGCCCTTGTTCTTCTTCTTCTTCTTCTTCTTGTCGCTGTTGTCGTCGGCAGCGGCAGCAACGCTGAGGTCCTTGGAGTCGGCCTTGGACCAGAAGCCAGAGTCGCCACTGTAACCGCGCTTGTGGCCTAGGCCGTTAAACGACTGGTTCTCGCCAATGGGGGCGAGGCCCTGTCCCTCGCGGAAGGGGGCATCGGGAGCGGTGGTCGAAGTAGGGGTCGGGACCTCGTCCGAGTACGGTGCGGTGGAGGTGCTCGTCAGAGTCGGCGACGGCGGAGTGAGGGCAGAGGACACGGACGGGGACGGCGAGTGTCCACCAGCAAAGCTGGGACCGTGGGCGGCGGCGGGCGACAGATGGGTAGGGTCGCTGTCGGATTCTTGCCTACGGTGACGGTTGGGAGTGGCTGGGGAGGGGGTTTCAGACGGTGGGGCCGGACCGTCCAAGTCGGTTGTGACAATGACAGGCGGCGACGGCATGCTGTCGAATGCGCGTGAGCGAGGTGCGCTTGGTTGTTGCTGTTGTCGTAAAGTGTTGTAGAGAGAGACAGGAGTTGATGAAGAGAGTGAAAAGGAGTAAGTTGACAGGTGGGGAGAAAGAAAAAAAAAAGAGGAAAGAAAAGCGAGGGAGCGATGAGATGGTAGATATGGACGATGGAGCTGTGGTAGTGGTTGTTGTAGTGGATTGTAGCAGCAGTCAGTGGACGATGATGATTATAGTTGGAGCCCTCCCAAGTGGTGGATGTAGCCTGGTCGCAGTAGTCGTGGTGGTCGTATGGTGCAGAGTCGGGGTGTGGGTCAGAGGGAAATTGGATCAGCGTGGTGCCAAGATTGCACCGCCTCACTCCTTTCAAATCTATATTCTATTCCAGATCAAAGAAAATATATAGGCAGATTATCATTTAGATTTGTCCATTAGGATATTAGGATTGCCGCTCTG
The DNA here is from genome assembly GCA_001600335.1 of Apiotrichum gracile. Taxonomy (NCBI): domain Eukaryota; kingdom Fungi; phylum Basidiomycota; class Tremellomycetes; order Trichosporonales; family Trichosporonaceae; genus Apiotrichum; species Apiotrichum gracile. The sequence continues at coordinate 2,373,886 of BCJO01000003.1, read as the reverse complement.
TTGACGGCTATAAAAATGATTAGAAATTGTATTACAAGCAAAGGGATTCATTTTTCTAATAACTCCCTTTCATCCCCCTGTTTGTGAATGTTTGATTGTCTTCCTCTGCTCTTGAGCTCTCTTCACCCGCGCACTGTCATGTATGGTGGTGCCTGGTTTCGGCCCAGTGTGGTTCCATCCCCCGTCCCCTCCCTTCTTTTCCCTTTTTCGGTGTACCTTGTTGGGCTCTGTTCCCCGCCCTGGATCTATAGCTCTGTGGTGGTTGTGTTTTCCAACCAACAACCAACGCACATGCACAATGCCGCCCATTGGCTTGGCGCCACGGCGACGCCACACACGCCACACACGCGACAAGACGCGACTCTTCGGTATCATTTGCCTCCAAATGATGCATCTGGAGGGCCGCGAAGGGGTCGGTTGGGGCAGCTTGGCGTTGGAATAGATGAGAGGGAACAGGGTTGGTGTTAGCAGAGAGCCCAGAGTGGCATCTTTCAAGACGCGTCTGGTCGCATCTTGAAAGCTAGTGTGACTGCGTGCGGTATTAGGAAAGACAAAGTAAACAAATATACCATCCCATTTGAGAAGTGAAACAATCCGAATGTCAAATGCATTACAGCTTGCAGCAACAGCGAACAGCGCGCAGGATGGATGGTATCAGATTAAACTGTTACTCCGTAAACCAGCGAGTGAATGTCTGAGCTTCCGTGTTTCTTTGATGCTATTGATTGATGATGAGGCATTTTTGAAGCATCCTGCCAAGCACAATGGGCTTGGGTTGCTGTATACTGTATCGGCCTTTGTTGTCAACATGGCACACATGGTACCATCCATGGTCATCATCTTGAAAAGGCCGGCCTCCGCCGTGTTGGACGCTTTGGTACAAGCGTTACTTGTAATCGTCTGTACAGCTGTATACCGTGTCCTCTATTCAGCTATTCAGTGTTTGATGTCCTGGGCTGCCTGCCTGCCACACAGATCCCATCATCTTCCATCTTTGCGCACTCTTTATAATTCACACCCGCCCGCTGCCCGCCCCCCTCCGCCCGCCCCGCCGCCTGTTTCCGCACGAATTCCGCACTCTTCAAGCCCATGCAAGCGATTCAGAACAAGCAAATAACAACAACCATCCCATCACATCAGCACACCCATCACATCACATCACACACACACACACAGATTCTCAGGGTAAATTAGCTTCCTTTTGATGAGATTGTCTTGGCATTCGAATCCAAACGCCCCAGCCGCCCCAGCTATCCCATAAACGTGCCATTTTTAGTTGCACAGAACTCCATTAGACTCTGCTAGTCCCATTAGGACTCCACATGCCCGAATATTAGTATGTGTTTCTAATCAGGACTTGTTAATCTATTAATCTAGCGAGCTAGTAATCTAGTAATCTATTAATCTAGTAATCAGGAAAAAAGCGGTGCAGCAATAAATGTCTCCGAAGAACAAGTGATCATGGTCCCTCTCCGACCAGCAACGAGCAATTTACTTTGTCTCCAACGTCACTTTTGTATTTGGATTGGATATCTCTCCGATCACTCACTTCTGTGCCCTGCAGTTCCTGCAGGTCTAGCTCGGCGCCCCGACCGCCCCGAGGTACGAGGTGGCGGGAATCGCAGGAAAACGTGGAGCCATCTCGGACATTGCCGACACTCTCAACCTCGGCACATGTGATTCGTGCCGAATGCTCCATATGCTCCATGCTGTCCACCGGCGCGACCCGTTGTTCCGGCCGCGGACAAACTCAATCATGCCTGTCATCGTTGCGTCACTGCGATCCGTAGTGGCAGAGATCCATGTATGACAAGAGTACTAACGACTACTAGAGCAACCAGCCAAGCCTCAGCCTCGACCGCCGCCATCGATTGGCCCGGTATCTGATTCTGCACAGTCCAAGAGCCCGCTCGCAGTCACAGTGACGCCGACGCAGGCCGCAGCGCTCATTTGCGCACAGCACTTGGCGTGGACGCAGGCACTGATATCAACGATGACGAGGGGTGCGATCTGGCATTGACATTGGACGGGGGGATATTCGTTTGCCGCCAGGTCGGCGCAAGGCTTCGCTCGCCACTCGATCAGTCTTGGCGAGGCCCAGCGAGCCCAGACCGGGGTCTGCATTCTTCATCCCTGGGGAGAAGTATTCGCCACCAGCTCGCACAAGACTGGCTCCTGCTCAGAAGAATGCTCGGGTGGCAATCGATGCCTTAGGTCCTCTGTAAGCATCCTCCCAGAGTTGTGGCAACGAGACGGTGGCAGATCTCGCCGCACAACATTCTGCTCGTATCGCCTCGGTAACCATCAAGTCCATCTCGTTCTGCACAGATCCCAGCAGACTGCATGTACTTGGCGGCGGCAACACCGTTCGGCGTCCTCCGACTCGCCTACGCCGAGAACCACTGACCATGCTGACCACGCTGACGAGGGATCTGGCCACCGCGGCCTCTGACTGGCGAATAAATCCCGCACCAAGCCTCTGACATCTTGGACATCTTGGTGCGTTTCCTTGGAAATCCATTCTCTTGGCGCTCACGCGTGCCACCGTGCATCTTACTCGGCATCGCCAGCCGAGCAAGCGCCCAACATGAGGCTGAAGTTAGTCATTGAGCAAGGCACCGACGCCTCGCTTGCGGATGCTTGGCGCGTGAGTTTCGCCAGGCTGCCATTTCCGTATTTCCGGTCCGCTCTGACCAACCTCTGAGTCGCTGGCTGCATACTCGCAGTATGCAGGAGAGGCGGTGGACAAGTGGCCAAAGGGACGGTAAATCCGAGCAGACTCGCAGGCCAGGACCAGCAGGCGTGGGTAACCAGTCCGCAAGCCCTAGTCGTGGAGCTCAACGCTCGCTCGGTAGTGGCCGCAGCTGACAACGGTCGCGAGCACCCGCTGCTCGTCAGCTCGCGCAAATTCTCACTCCGCGTCCAAGCACATCTCGCGCCACTTCGCACTCGACAGCAAAGGAGTTGCAGGATCGCAGACGCCGGACCGACCCTGCATCGGTGCATCGTTTCGGAATCCGGATCGGTCCTACAGGGCCTGGGTGTGCTTCAGGAACCCCGATGGACGAGGTATGGAATGGAAGAAGGTGGCGAGTGGAGCCGTTGGGTATCCTCCCCTCCGTCAGAGATCGATGCTAACTGTCGACTCTCTGTGAACATCATCTGTCCGCTGGCCGCGGTCGCCTCGTATTGCTCGGTGCTCGCGCCACCTGTTCGTCACACGAACGCAACGCCGTCAGCCCGGGCGCACAGACGATCGGGGATGCCCGGCAATGTGGGCCAGTGGCTGAGTGGGTTGGGCCGGACCGCGTTGCTGGTTTCAGCGGATGGGGGGGGTTGCTCGCAGAAACGCAGGCAAGGGAATGGTTGAATCGGGTGTAGGCGTCCTCTGGTCAGACGGGGTCTCCACCCGCTGTATTCCCAGCCATGGGCGCATCTCTTGATCAGAGCGAGTACCTGCCGTCTTTGCTGTCACTTCTGTCCGCTTTCATGGACGTCGTCGACGGATAACCTCCCGCTCGTCCTCGCCGGAGACGTCTTCGGGAGGTGAGTGAGCTTACCCCACTCACTAAAGCGATCTTCGCTCTCGTTACCCGCCGTTCACGCCCTGCTCGTCCCAGCGTCACTCGCGTTGGGAGAGGCGTGGCGGAGACAGGGCCCGGGTTGGCGTTGTGTTCATACCAGTCAGCCTAGGACGGCATGGTTGTGGCATACCGCAATCTGCAACGGCAGTAGCTCCGGGACGGGGTGCAGTCTTGCCGTCTCTCCCAGCTGGGTTTACCAGTGTCACAGCTGTAGGCTGACGCTGGTCTTCCGTCGAAGTTTAACGGGATCCCAACCAGTCCGCAGAGCAACAGCATACCAATGTCGTCCACACCTGATGCTCTCGTCAACGCGGGCTCCCCTCCCTTTCCCTAGTAGCTAGCCAGTAGGCCAGAGGTCATCAGATGCTCCCACCGTAAGCTTAGGGGGCGAACGTGGAGCAAGCGTCCTCCAACAGTCGTCGAAAATGGCAAGAAAATAGGCCAAAAATCGACAATAAATCGGCGATAAATATCCTCCGTCTCACCCCATGATGAAATGCGCCCAAAGGGATGTAGCTGGTTAGACAAAGAGCTCAGACGACATGGTGTCTCCCAGTGTGGTGCTGGAAGCACTACTGCTAAGTGCGTAGCCTACGGGTACCAGTTCGAATACAAGTTCGGGGCGCAGTCAATTGCCGCACACATCTCCCTCAACCTTCACATCGACGCCCCACCGCAAGCATGTCCGTCTCACCACACCCACACACCCCCACACGGATCAGCACTCCGCAGACGTGAGCGTGCGAGCAGTCCGATTCCGGGGCTCCGTTTCTGGCCTAATCCGTCAATCCTGGATTTATAATGCTTCCCAGATATCCGGTGGAGGCGGCGACTAGTGCGGTGATCCGGGGCCGGGGGCTCCGTTCACTGGGTGGCTCTGTGCGTTCGGAGCATCCCGGAGCTTGAGGTGTACTGTTATTATGCATGCTAGACTGAGAGGGGTATGCATCTGTGTGCTTGCAAAGCTGCAAAGCAGTCCGTGTGAGAGAAGTCACGCAGATGGACGTCTGGTTCGGCGACCCGAAGTATAGGTGCCGCAGATGAAATGAGGTCATGTCAACAGATTGCCGACCTATAAATCCGCCCTTGCCGGTTATTTAGTGCGTCTGTCACTTCCCACCAACTTCTTCAACCACCTCCACCCCATCCCCCCACCTCCACGCACCACCATGGCACCCAAGATCGCATACATCGGCCTCGGCAACATGGGCGCGGCGATCTCGGCGCACCTGGCGACCTGGGCGGCGGAGAACAACACGACGCTCTCTGTCTGGAACCGGTCAAAGGACAAGTACCCCGCGCTCAAGGAGGCGATCGCGCCAGCGACGTTTGTGGACAACATCTCGGACCTGGCGGGCGCAGACGTCATCTTCCTCATGGTGCTCAACGACGCGGCGTCGACGGCCGTCGTGGAGGAGATCTGCAAGACGGCAAAGGGCGCGATTATTGTGGACAACAGCAGCGTCAACCCCAAGACGTCTAGTGCGTAGCAGCCAGTGCGAGCTAACCCCAGTCGCGCTCGAGAAGACCGCAGCCGCCGCGGGCAACACGTACCTCACCTGCCCCGTGTTCGGCCGTCCCGACGCCGCAAAGGCTGGTACCCTCATCCAGATCGTGTCCGGCAAGCCTGAGGCCAAGGCCGTCGTCCGCCCCCTGCTCGAGGTCGCGTCGCGCGCCGTCATCGACGTCGGAGACGAGGTGTTCAAGGGTGAGCAGTGCCCACGATCATAGCGAGTGGTGCTGGGGCGTTCTCCAGCGGCGCACACAAACGACTCCTCCACGCACTAACTCGCAGCCTCCACACTCAAGCTCATGGGCAACGCACTCATCATCGGCGTCATCGAGATGCTCGGCGAGACATTTGCGCTCGGCGACGCCGTCGGCATCGACTCGGACACGTTCCTGCAGTTTGTCGAGCTCTTCTTCCCCACTCCGTCGTACATTGCGTACGGCAAGAAGATCGCGGAGGGCAACTTTGCGTCCGCGGGCGGGTTCCGGCTCGAGGGCGGTCTGAAGGGTGAGTACCATGGTGGGACCGGCCTGCACCACGAGCTCGCCGACTGGACCTCACACTGACGCCCAGACGCGCGCAACATCCTCTCCGTCGGCGCGGACCTTGGCCACCCGGTGCCCCTGCCGACCATCGAGATTGCGAAGAAGAACATGGAGCGCGCGGCCGAGCTCGGCGGCACGGACCTCGACTGGAGCTCGCTGTCGGGTGCTCTGCGCGAGAATGCTGGTCTGCCGGCGTTCAAGAAGGATCAGTCCAAGTAGTTGGGGAAAGTGAGGGGCACGACAATGCTATGTCGAACAGGATTGGATTGGGTAGTTCAACAATCTCAAAACGTAGCGCAGAGGCCTGAGGTTTGCGAGTTTGCACGAGTTGATACTCCCATATGTACAGTATACTCATGTTGTTCTTCGACTCACCGATGTTCATTCAGTGGACTTGATGTCTGACCACAAGGAATGATAACTGACACGAGACTTGCACCTCGGAGCCGAACATAGAAGAACAGTGCATTGCACCCCCCTTGCTCCCTGCAACGCGATGTGCGACTGTTCATCCTCGTGTCGCTCCAGACTCGGCTCCACGCGCTCCGTGCGGGAGCGACAAGCTCCATGCTCAGACCCAAGCTCCAAGCTCCAAAATGCCACAAATAGGCTGTATGTCAATGCCAAGCACGCTGATCGAGGAGCGCCGGATGAGAGGCATAGAGTTGAGAGGCGGCGCACGCTTCTGCGCAGCAGGTGTCCGAGCGGCACTGATGCACAGCAGGTGGTTCCGGACGGCTAGCGCCTGCTGCTGGCTGCGAGTGCTGCTGCGGACGGCACACGCCTCCGCCTGATCCGCAATACCAGACACGCGGTGATCCGTGCGCTGGAGCCACTGGAAACCGCGACTGTGACTGTGACTGCGCCCGGTGATCAGTGTTACATGGACTGGTCCGAGCTCCGCAGCAGACGAGGCACCCACAGTCGGCGGCAGTGGCGGCCCGTTCCGTCCGCGTCTCCCCGCTGCGGCACAGGGGTGCGCAGTCGGAAGCATCCTGCGTCCTGATACTATGCTGCATAGGTCTCGCCTGCCGACGCCCGGAGCGATGGCGCCGATTGTCGCGAGGCGTGAGATCTTGAAATCGCACTGGTCTCGGTGCGGGCCGCGATCTGGCTGATCACTGCATGAGTGGTAAGTGCGACTGGCCACGCTCGAGTGGCGATAAGTCTACCCTCCTGAGGTGAGGCTCACACCTGGAATCAGGCGTGGGACTGGAACAATGGCAGACAGCGAGCACGCAAGGCGAACTCTAGGAGAATAAATTGACGAATAAAGTGTGTGAGCGGATGTAAGCTGTGGACCAAACGTCTAGGCCCGCCTGGGGCCGCCACACCGGGCGGTACCGGCGGTGCTAGGGAGGTACGGGGGTCGACGCTCCCGGCCCGCGCTCCCCAATCCCCCGTGCTGCAGCGCACCCTGTGGCGTTGTGGCGTTTCGATGTTCTGCAAGTCTGCGGAATGCAGACCACCCCCGAATACACAAACGAGACTGCCCTTCATGCTATGCTTTCCGCGGTGGTTTGATGGCGCTGCGACGATGAAGGTCGCCAATCACCCGCGCATCCTGCATATCCGCTGCGCCTGAGACTGATCCGTTGCTGCGGAGTGGCTACGGATCATTTTGGATCAAGGACAGTCGACAGAAAGGCAGTGTACACATGTGCACACCTCCAAGTCCGTTCAGAATCCGCAGTCGGGGGTATGATGCATTGTTGCACGGAGGTGGCGTACACATTACCCTGTGGCACACCTGGTGAATTGGATCAACCGGGGCTTGCCTCTCAGCCTCTTTCGTTCTTCGCTCGCGGGTCTCGACCTCCTTCACAGCTCACAGGTCTCATGTCTCATACCTCGATGTCGCCACTGGATCCAGGTCAATCTGTCGCCGTAAACTCAAAAAGCAGGTCACGGCGCTGGGTTCGCGCCGCGAGTCTGCATTGATCGCAATTTGTGGCGCCGGGGGCTTAAGAGTCTATCTGTTCTACACTGCTCCAGTGAGGTTCCGGGTTCCGAACAAGAGACGGCCGCGAGGCGGGACAAGGGAACGATCCTCGAGTGAGGTTGTCGAGTGGCTCGGCTCCGCTGGTGATCTATTTGGAGGGTGGAACAGGATAAGCGCTCTTGGCAACGAGTGTGCTGCAGCGAATTGCAAGCCACAAGCCACAAAACCATTCCAAAGCTATTTATGCAAGAGCGCAGTGCGTGGTTCGTGTCAATCCGCCGACGTGGGTGTCTTTGGTAGTGGCCAGTGGCTTGTCTGTGTTGGATCTCTACAGTGCTCCGTTCCCTTACTCTTCTGTACTCGCTGTACTCTGCAGCTTGTATGCCACCCCTTTACCCTTACTGCTTTACTCATCGTTCTCGCAGATTCCGCAGTCGCAACAGGATCATCGAGACCGAACTGTGCACTGTCGATTACTGCGATTCGATTCGTACTAGCTGACAGTTTGATGCACAGTACGCACACCCCGCACAGTCCTCCCCTTCCCTTGCCGTACCACCCAGAATACCACTGTATACACTTGGCTGCGACCGCAATCCACCGCTTTGCTACTACTCCTGACACCTCGCCTTCCCTTTGATACTACTGTACACGCTGCCGTCGCTGCCTTCCTTTGCCTTCCCCCGCCTTCCCTTGCCTTCCTTTTCTCACCGTACAGTCTCCTTTTTGCGCACCTTCCCTCACTGTTCGTTTCCCGCCTTCCCTCCTTTCCTCCTGCGAGCTGACTCAACCACCAGCATCCAGCCTCGCCAGTCGACAAGATATAAATAACCCCAGTATCTCTCATTCCTCTTTCTCTCTTTTCCTCATCACCTCACCTTTTCTCTTCTTTTGCCTAGTACTCCTCCCCTCGTCTCTCTCGCAAACTAGCTCTACTTGCCTTCCTTTCTGTCTTTATAAACGACCTCTCTCTCTCTCTCAACACCACCTCTTTAATACCAATTAAAATGCGCTTCAACCTCGTTGTCCTCCTCTCCGCTGTCCTCGCCGTCTCGGCCCAGGAGTCCGTCTCCGGCGTTGCCCCCTCCGGCGTCGTCCCCTCTGACGGCGCTATCGACACCGCTGCCCCCACTGGTGGTTCTTCGGCTGGTGTTCCCACTGAGGGCCCCTCGGGTGCCGTCCCCACCGACGGCTCTTCGGCTGCCGTCCCCACTGACGGCTCTTCGGCTGTTGTCCCCACCGACGGCTCGTCGGTTGGCGGTGTTGTCCCCACTGACGGCTCGTCGGTCGGCGGTGTCGTCCCCACTGGCTCTTCGATCCCCGCCGTTGGTGGCTCGTCCACCCCCATCATTGGCGGCCCCTCCCCCACTGGCTCTGTCGGTGGCTCCTCCAGCTCGCTCTCGGGCTCCAAGGCGGCTTCGTCCTCGTCGTCTTCCGTCAAGTCCACCGCCTCCACTGGCCCCGCCACCACCCACTCTGGCTCGAGCGGCGCCGGTGCCATCCAGCCCCAGGTCGCTGTCGGCCTCGCCGCTGTCCTCGCCGTCCTTGCTCTCTAAGCGGCTCGAGGTGCGACTGGAAGCTAGTCAACACTTGTCTTCCTCGACTCTGTTCTCGTCTTCGCCTTCAAGTCTCCGCTTGCCGCGGGCACCTAGCGGGCGTATCAAGATGGGGCTTCAAGTCTAGTGTCCCTCTTTCACAACTTTGTGTGCACGAAACAATACCACCCTCTCTCTCCCCACCCATTCTCCCTTTATTCCTTCGCCCCAGGCGACTTAGTAGACTAGTTTATACGCCGAGATGAACCCCAGTACCTGTCCACTGCTGCTGCATGAGAGTGTTTCCGTGATGATTAGGACTGATCTCGCCATCGGATGGCAATGCTCTGTTCATGCAGTCGTTTGGCACGATTCGTGTCTTCCTTTCCGAGCTTTCTAGTGTAGCCTCGTCCTGCAATGATGTGTCTGTCTTCCTTCTCCTTCCTGCAAGGTACAGTTCAATGGTCCATGAGGGCGTGATGTTGCTGCGGACAGCCCACCAGTAAACTCTTGCTGCAGACGGCATGAACGGCGCCCAGGTGCCCTTCCATCGCATTTGACGCGTCACGCGTGTTTGAACACGAGCTCGAGCCCGCTCGATCGCTCGCCGGGCCGGTCCTTCCTCCGGAACCCATCAGCGGCGAGTCCGTCGACTGCGCGTCACGCATCACGGGTCGCGTCGCCCCTCACCTCCGATCCTCCTGAAGCGCAGTGGTTCTCCGCAGCATCAAGCCCTCGCACAGCTTGGCGACTTAGTCGGCACTCCGTCATCCGTTGTCCGTGGGTGGACGACCTCCACCACGCTCCCTCCCCCCGCAGGCCAATCAGAGCCCTAGCTTGCCGCATTTGCCACCATCAGCCCCGAGACCTCTTTTCGCTAGTCTAGGAATCGGTTCATGGGAATGCACCGCGATCCTGCGATCACGCCGAGGGGGTGCTTCATGTGGTGGAGTGAGTGGGCATGTGGGCATGTGCACGGGGGGCTGCGTCCATCGACCCTCGGACCGCAGTACCGCAGTATCGCAGATGACCACTGCGCGAGGCGGCGTGACTTGCTCCTCTGGGATCAGTACCAAGCTGCGCCGCTTCACCGATCACCAGCGGCCCAGTCGTCCGCTTCGCGGGCTTCACGGGTATCCTCGCTGCGGGTTGCGGGTATCCTCGCTGTTCTCGCTGTTCGCTGAAACGATGAAACTACGACGACTGCAGCGTTCCGAGATACGAAACGTCGACGACAGCGACTGAGCTGACGACGAGCTGACGACGCTGGAACGGATGCCTATGCTGGAACAGGTATGCCACTGAGTCACATGTCATGTCCATGTCACACTCAACACTGCGTCGCTCGCTAGCGTGCACTCTAATGCGGGTGCGTATATGCGTGCAGTGCAGGTCCGACGCACGAATCTCAGACGGACGGGTTACGACACTGGACACTGGTGCGCTCGATGTGCCACTATGCGGGTACGTTGCCAGTTGGATAATGAAAAAAGGGGGGTGGGTGTTTCAAATGGCCGCTAGAATTGCTGGAAAACGTTAATTGCGGCTCATGCTCTCGATGGCGTACGAGTGTCCACATGCTCCTGAACTAACGACGACGGTGGCGTTCATCGCATTATCGATTAGGGCACTCGTCAAACCCACTGTCCGCGCTGATGTTGTGCTATCGCTGCTTCTCGCCGCTAGACCAGGTCCGAATGGGGCCATGGGGCCGATAGCTCGGCTGCTGCGCACACTTGCACCTGCACTCACTTTGCTCGACTGTCGTCGGCGTCGCCACAAACGCCGACATGAGACAAAACAACGTCATCCATGCGTCGCCCCTGAACCCCTTTGGTATGGGGCATTGGGTTCGGACGACTACAAGCCAACCTTGAAAGCTTGTAACCCATTCATCTCCGTTCTGCGACCACCGACCTGCGACCTGCGACCTTTGAAGCAAAAAGTACAGTTCAACATTTCCCCTTGCCCTCGCGGTTCACCCAACGCGGCCAACTCTGTTCAACTCTGTTCAGCTCTGTTCAGCGACTGTAGTACTGCAAGCGTGCTAGCATGCGTTGGCTCTGCACTAACTCGTGGGCGAGTGCCTGGCTCCACCCCTCCGCAGCTGGCAGTGACAGCCTGACCTGCAACCTGCAGCACCTGGCTCATCCTGCAGGACAGGCATACTCTGCAGGTCAGAACATGCGGCGCCAGGGGAAAGAAAAACCCACAGAACCCACACAAAGTAACCACCCGTCTCACCTCGTCTCAAACCAACCGACCGACGACTACGAGACATGACCGGGCCCATGGCATCATAAGAGTGCTAGTCGCTGCCGACTTGTTCTTCTTCTTCACACTTGGTTCTTTGCACTTGCGCTTCACTCATACACGGCGGACGTTCCATTGTCGTCTCCGTTTTCTGTTCCTTCTACTCTTCATCGGCTCCGTCTCGCCTGGCGTATAAGGACGGCAGCAGCCACCCATTCGACTGCATCCACCCAACTACATCCACTCTTTCAGCATGCACTTTGCGCGCACCGCCCTCCTCCTCGCCGCCTGGGCCGCGGCGGCGCCAGTCGACCCCGAGCCCAGTACGGAGCCCGTAGCTTCCACCAGCACCGTCGCCAACGCCATTGCCAACGCCTCGGCGCCCGCCATCGCCACCGACGAGGAGACGAGCACGATGAGCATGCCGCCCATCCCGCCCGCGTCGACATTAGTGCGCACGAGCGGGCCCGAAATCCCGACATCGTCGTCTGCGAGCGAGAGCGGGCCGGCACTCATTACCAACACTGCCTCGATCGCCAACGTGCCCGCCGCGTCGTTTGGGCCAGGCAAGGTCGTCACGCTCCCCGAGTCTGGCGCTTCCACTACCGAGGCGCCAACAACTTCAACGTCCAATGCCTCCTCCACCGCCACCAAGAGCCAGACTTCCAGCTCCGAGGTCGGCGCAACACTCACCTTCAACCCCTCCGCCTCTCTTGTCCCCACGGCCAGCCTCGTCACGGCCGACTCGCCATCAACGTCCGGAACCGCAAAGCACGACTACAACGCCTCCAACCTCCCGTACCACATCAATGCTCCCGGAGGCTCGGACCAATGGTGTAAGTCTTTCATGTTTTATCTAGTTTCATTCCGCGCTGTGTCTTGTCTCCATGTTTCAATCGGACAAGGTTTGCCGTCCCGAGGGCGCGGAACGGGCTCCTCGGGTGATTTGGTGCAGAACATGCCCAAGTCTCCGACCTTGTTCTGCGGCACGGCATACGGCACGGCGCGGAACATTGTTTACATCTCGCGCATCGGCGACATTCAGCGCAGATCATCGCTGTGCCCCGTCATGAAACAAAACACCAAACACCAGACACAGTACTGACGCGCGCAGGGGTGCTGGATGCCACAAACTACCTCTTCGCAACACCGCCATCGGACCACAACCTCCGCGTCGGCCTCACCAACGCCGACCCAAACATGCTCAGCACGTACGACGGGTGGTGGGATCTGGGCGGTTTTGGTGCGTGACGACAATAGTTGTTTGACTGACAGGACAGACTGCAAGACGGGCCAGGACCCGCCAGTGTGCATCATCGCCATCACCGACCTGGGGCAGGCGGCCCCGGGATCGGGGTACATGCTCTACCTCACCCGTGCGGACGACCCCTTGAGTGAGTCCATAACACGCCAACCAAAGACCTTTTGCTGACATCCCTAGAAATCATCGGCGTCTCGGACCCCTTTGACATCCAACCCGCCGGCTCCAAGCCGCCAGGCAAGTTCTCCATCACCGTGAAAAACAACAGCGCCAGCGTGTCGTCGACGCCGCAGTGGACCGTCGGGAGCGCAATGGGCGAGTCGGGGAGCACGACGTCGACGTCGGCGGGCTGGCACGACTCGCCTGCGCTGAGGCTCGTCGCTGCCTGTGTGGCGGTCGTGCTCGCAGCCGTCTAATCTGACGAAAGAACAAGTGTCCGAACACTAGCAGCCATTGTATTCTATTCATTGTAGTTATTACTCGTATGTTTCTTATAGACCTGGTCGTGCGGTGCAGGTAATGCCAGGACAGTGAACTGGAGAGTTAGGAGAGGGGAAGCGGCAGGACAGCGCCGAAGGAAGCGCCGAAGAGAGCGCCGAGGAGAGCGCTGACAAGCAGCATTGAGAAGAAGCACTGAGATGCCTTACATCAGTAGTGGCAACGAGAAGCAGCGCTGAGAGCAGGGCCGAGGGCTGCGCTTGGAACCCAAGCTCCAACGGCAGAGCACTGATCCTCCTTGTCTCTCGCCATTCTCCTCTCTTTCCCTCACTATCCAATCTTCTCAGCACATTCCCCACCACTCTGTACTCCACCCACCTCCAGACCATACCGCACTAGCAACAACTAACCCCAGCCCCACCAGACTAGTCTTCCGACGAGCACATGCTGAAACCACCACGACGTCCATGACGAATGACGGCAATGACGTGCCCGCCGACGGCATGAAACCGGACGCTGCTAGTAGGCATGGAGTACGTGTGCCACATTGTCCACATGTCTGTCAGTCTCCAAAGATCCAAAGCGTCCAAAGATCCAAAGCGTCCAAAGCGTCCACAGCCTCTCTACGCCCCTCTTCACATGCCACATCTACTCAGATTCAGGAGTAGAGGAATATTCGCGAAAACGAAACGACAGAGTCAAAGTTACACCGCCCTCCCGCTCCCGCCGGCGAGCTTATTGACCGAGGGGGAGGCGACGAGCCTGTGCTGTTGTTGGGAGGCGGCGACCGGGACAGGGGGGGCATTGCGCCGAGCTCGGCGCCGACACCGACACCGACCCCGACCCCGACACCGACACCGACACCGGAGCGCTCAACAGATGGAGCAAACACGACCTCGCAGGTGTTGGCTTCGAGATCCGAGATCCCGATCCAGATCCCAGAACACACATACATACCACGCCCAGGCACCCCGAAGCCAACTGGACAAACTGTCGTCGCTGGCCGTTTCATGGCAACAGCCGTGCGGGACGATTCAGGCAACAGTACGCGCAATACGCGCTCAGGTCGGCGGCAGTTGTTTAGACTGTCCGGCGTGCAGCGCGTGCGGCGCGTGCAGCGCGCGCAGTGTTTGTGCTCGCTTGCTTGCATAGCGATCGTGCACTAACGGCCGCCGATCCCTGGGATCTCCATAACGTCGCATCCCGCGCCCAATCCCTCGATAACAGGTCATCAATGCAGCTAGCAGCTAGCAGTTGGCGTTAGGCTGCATGGGAACATGGCAACCTTACGACACAGCGCGGAGGCACGCCTGGCGTCGGTGCGTCGACAAGCTTCAATCTTTCCGTCGCAACGCTGTACACCGAGTGGGTTTGTCTCCGGCAGCCAGTACCACAAGGTTATATAAACAGCCAAGACGCTTCCCATGGCCGCACATCCACCATGCGTCTTGTTTTTCTCTTGCTAGGGGGCTGCGTGCTGGCGGCGCCGGCGCCCGCCGTGGAGAGCCAGTCGTCCTCCTCGACACCCACACAGCTGGGCTTCACGACAATCACTTCCGCCACCACGACCTTCTCCCCGCTCTCCGCAGCTGCCGCCGCGACGCCCACCGCGCTCGCGCCGCCAGAAGCGATCAGGGTGAACATCACCGATGCGGGGCCGGCGCCGGCGCCGGCGCCCGAGGCAGACACCACCGCGGCCACCGCGGCCACTGCCACTACCGCCACTACCCCCGCCGCCGAAACCGCCGCCAACACCACCGACGCCTCCGACACCTCAGTACACGTCTCCACTGCCACAGTCACACAGACCCAGTTCGTCACGCTCCCCAATGCCGCGGCGCCGGGGCCGACCGGCGTCGAGAATGGCGCCTCGATCTATTTCCCTTCAGAGGGGGTTTACTGTGAGTCCCATTTTCCCATTGTCCCGGAGCCTCGGCACCTCGCCGCGCTTTGCAACGCTTTGCTTGGCCTCGCTCCGCTCGGCCTCCGCTCCGCTTCTGCTCAGCACTAACACCCAGGGGTCTTCAACGCCCTCGCCATGGTCCAGTGGGCGCCGCCGCTGTACACCCCCGTCGACATCCGGATCCACAACGAGGACACGTCCCTGCTGCCGTACACGTACGCGCTGAGCGAGCGCGTGCCCCCGACATTTGCGAGTATGGGCGTCAGCGTCGTTGATCCGTGAGTAGGCGTGGCGCTAGGAATGTGAAGTGGAGAGGAAGTGCTCGGAAGGGAGATCGGAGAGATAGGCACCGATATGAGGGGGATATGTCCCCGAGCTCCCATGTGCGCTTGGCGGGCGGTGGCAATGTCTTCCACCTCCGCGTCGTGACCTCTGGAGTGCATAGCGGACGCGTGCCGCCGTCTCAGCCAAGCACTACACCCAAACTCACGCTGACCCCCAGCTGCCGCCCCGGCAAAGGCTACTACCTCACAATCACCGACTCGGCCAACGGAACCGGTAAGTCCCACCGGGTCTCTAGCCCACGGCCCACAGCCCCGCCAGCGCTCGCTGACACGCAGTCTACGCCCAGTCCCAGCTGTTCGAGCTCAAGAAGCAGGGCACGCCGCCCATAATGCCGCCGGGCGTGACGCCCATGACGGCCGTGATGGGCGCGCAGGGGCGGAGCGGCGCCGCGCGAACCATGGGCGGTGCGGGGTGGGGTGCGGGCTGGGCCGCCGTGTTTGCTGTTGCTGCGATCTGGCTGTAGTGGACGACTCTTGTTGCTTCAGTGCGACGACACCGGCAGTTGGCTCTGACCCCGAGGGACACGGCGTTTCGAGCGTCAGAGCTCGTCCGTAGCTGCGCTTCGGAGTAAAGGGGTTCGGGTTCCCATCGCAGAACCGACCCATCGTCTTCGAAATATGTCGGCGCCATCTCATGCCCGCTGGCGCGCGAGATTAGGCCGGCGGCATATCTACCGACGGCCCATTCAGTGGCCGAGGGACTGCACCGCTACCTCCCGCCGTCCCCGCCGATCCGCACCGAACGCCCGCGTTCAGCTTCGACGCAGCACCGGCGCAGGATGAGGCGGAACGCCATCCCCTCGCCAACTGGACATCTCGCTTTTGATCCTCTCACCGGTTCTCGGCGAGAACGGCCCTCAGGCCTCAGGATCGCCTCAGCCTCTCTGTACTGGTAACTACTGTATTTCTAAGCTGTATAAACTATCACGATTATGCTTTATTCTTCCTCACGGGCCACGATTCGTCCCCCGCTCATCTTGGCATTGCGCTGCCGGCGCTGCCGGGCGTCGGGCTGAATTGCTGCCAAACCGTGACCTGCAGGATCGCCTGAGGCTGAAGTGGGCTCGCAATGCCCTCAGCTCTCGCCGTATCTAGCAACGTTTGAACCCCACGGTACCTGGGCGCCCGTCGCACCGGTCGGTACAGTGTCATGTTTGAGGGCCAAGAGTGAGACCCGGAACGGGCCGTGTGCACCTGGTGGCTGCCACTGATCCCACTGAGCGCACGGATCGCACGGATCGCCTACTGTGTGGAACATGCTTGCTTCATGTCCTAGCCCGAGCGGGCGCGGGCTGCCGTGCGTCGAGCAATGCAGAACACAGGATAAGTGCTCACGGGCCATCGCACAGACTTGCGATCGCATACTGCATACTCGAGCATACTCGCCCATGGCACACAGAAGGCTTGCATGTTTTGACGGCTGCAACCGATACAGAAATAGCTTGGCGCAGTCTCGTAGCTCCCAGGCACGGATCGTTTTGGTGCCTTTGTAGCGCGCAAACATCGACGCGCCACAGCATGCAACGTAGTGTTCGACAGCGGCACAGAGATGAAGAGACGACGAAGAGCACGAGTACGATAGCGACCGCTGCTGACGGGGACGGGAGCACGCTGAGAGTGGGGTGCATGGGTGCATGGGTGCATGGGTGCATGGGCGGGAAAACGGTCGCGTGTCGCGTCCCGCCTCGTCTGCCTGAAACGAATCTGGAACCCGGCGACGATCAGGTGTTGCCCTGGTGTTGGAATCTCCATCTCATATCTCGATGCACATCTCCGTTCTCCAAGAGCGATGTCATGCAGATATAGAGACACCCATCTCCAACGATCCACCACGAGGCCGAGAGATTGCGATAGATTTGCCACACTCTGAGAAGCAAGCAAAGCAAAGCAGAGCGCCAAGTCTTCCATTGCCAACATGGCTTGCGCAGGCTTTCCCTCTCCCCTTTGTTCAGCCCCTGAAATGATCCTGGCCCGCGGTGAGAATGAGAATGAGACTGAGACCCTGGGATAATCCAGCGCGTGTCTCAGCAATAATAGTCTAGTAGTTTGTATTAGAATGGGCCAGAGCTTTGGGCTGTCTGGCTGGCCTGGCTGGCCTGGCTGGTTAAAAAAAAAAACAAGTTGAATACGATTGTGCATCGCCCCGCCAGGCCGCCAGCAAACTAGAGCCAGCCCACCGTAGCCCGACTCTCTCTCCCGTCCTCCTCCCTCCCTCTCACCCGCCCCTCGCTCTCTGTTGCTCGCCATCGCCGTTTCTCTTCTCACTCTTTCTCCTTTCTCCTCATCCTCTCTCTATCTATCTGTTACTACAACCACTACTCTCTCTCCCCCTCACTCTCCTTCAACCAAACAACAACCAACAACAGCCACAATGCTCTTCGGAACCCTCCTCACCGCCGCCCTCGCGCCCGTCGCCGCCCTCGCCGCCGAGCTCAAGATCTCCAATCCCTCGTCGTCCATGTGGTGTAAGTGGTTCTGTCCGGTTTCTTTGCAGCAGCGATACCCCGTCCAACGTGTACTCACACCATTTACAGGGATCGCCGAGTCTGTGGCCGAGCTCAGGTGGACCGAGAACCTGCCCACCACCGACGCTTCCATCTTCCTCATCAACGACAACGTCAACTTCCTCACCACCAGGACCCAGCTCTACGGTGTCGGTAAGTTTACACCACGACAGAGTCACACAACTGCGGCTGACTAGAAACTCAGCCCAGGGCTACCAGCGCAGCATCAACCTCAACCTGTGAGTTCTTTGCAGAGGGCACTGCTCTGTGTTGATGATCATTGCTGACATGTTCAGCCAGCCCGGTATCAACCCCGGCACTGGCTACATCGTCCAGCTCTGCGACCCCGTGAACAACACCAGTGAGTAAACTGCCTTTGAGGAATGATAAACTCGGGCTGACTGTCATCAGACATCTACGTCCAGTCGGAGAAGTTTGAGGTCAAGCCCAAGGGCTCGACCTACCCCACTTCCTCCAGCGCCGCCCCTTCGTCGACTGGCGCTGCTACCAACGGCACGTCGTCGACCGGCACCTCCAACTCGACCGCCCCTGCTGCCACCGAGACCCCCAAGGGCACGGGCGCCGCCGCTGGCACTGCCGCCCCCCTCGTCGCCGTCGCTGCCGCCGGTGCCCTCTCGTACTTCCTCGCTTAAGCGTAGCGTAACTGCTCTGCTTTGAGGAATGTCATTCATGGGACGTGCATATGGACGCTCTTTGCTGAGCTTGCCCCCCTCCTTGCTGCATCCTGTCGTGCGTTTAGGGCTTGGTCTACATGCACTCGCTCTGCAGCCTACACCCTACCCTCACTTGTTTCTTTCTCTCTCTCTTTCTCTCATCTCTCTTGATTCCCGCACCCCAGACAGTAGACTGTAGTGTCGTATTATATCAGAGAGCTCGGCCGTGTGGACGGACAGTGTCGATGCATAATAATGTGGCGGGCATGAAGGTTTGGAGGGGGCGACGCGCTGAACGCGTGCATGGAGAGGATGGAGTTGTCGCTCTGATGGTTTGTTGATGTCGTTTTAATTTCAAGGTTGAGAGCTTGTGAATGTTGCGCCATTTGATAGTGATATCGGGTCGTGACGGTTTCAGTGCAAAGTGCAGGCGGGTGAAATTGAAAGGAGCAGGCAGGGTGTGGCCAAGATGGGAATGGTGGGGCTGGCTGGCTGGCTGGCTGGCTGGGTGAATATTAAATACAACTCTATTTCAATTTGAGATCTAAAGGAGTAGTGGCCTATTAGCATTATTGTAATGAGAGAGAGAAAGATACTGTAAACAGAATGAGCACACACTATTGTGATTAGAAAATTGTAATCTAAATTCAGAATCAGATACATCATCGGGGTCCCCCTTTCTACCCTTTATCGCTCACTGAATGTAGCGATTACCTCATTAATCATGACTGTCGCCATTCAACTCACTCTCCTCCACTACTGATACTGTTACCACTACAGTGGTACTGTATCCACTATCCACTTCTCTCCCTTCTCTCTCCATCCTCATTCCTTTCATTCCTTCCTCGATCTCGACCCCCCCCCTTTAATCACACCCCCCGTCTTCCTTCGTCTTCGTCGTCCTCGTTGTCCTCGTCGTCATCAATCACACCACAGTCGCCTTACACTCCATCCCCACCGGCCGTCGTCTACAGTTCCGATGGAGTCTTCAAAGGCGCCCGCACGACCCCCAATGACGCTCGTAAGTACTGCCCCTGTCCCCTCCACTCGGAATGGATCCAGCCTTCCTCGTCACGCGCGAACGCACCTTCCCCACCGCATTACACAGTACTCACTCTCTCGCAGCACGACATTGTCGTCGACTACGTCGTCAACAGCGGGTACGCAGGGACTGCAAAGGTGCTCGCGGCTGTGCCCCCGCGGTTTCCCTCGGCAACGTCATCTGTTTCCGCCACCCCACCCCCCGATGGCATCGAAGTGGACGGAGACGGCGACAAGGAGAACGGCGTCGATTCCCTAGCTCCCGGCGATGCCCGCGGCAAGAGCGTGTCGCGCACACCCAGCCCGGCGCCGCCGACACTCGACGAGTCTGTGCTCGCATCTATTGATCAGCGGCGAGGTACGTCTGAGGGCAGCGGTGGTGCTGTCAGCTGTCCACCCTGCAGTAATCAACACAACTGACACGCAGCGATTCTCGACTACATCCTGAGCGGGTCGATCAGTCGTGCCGTCGATGCGCTCCAAGCCCACTTTCCGGCAGTTCTCAACCCCGCCCCCCCGGGTTCGTCGACCAATGGCGCAGGCGCTTCGCGATCATTATCATTCAACGGATCAGAGTCCAACGGTGCTTCGAGCTCGTCGTCGTCCAAGACGGCTTTGAGTACCAGCCAGGCGACCCCTGTGGTGCGCCCGCGGTCAGCAGCGGATGGCCTGGGGTCGTCCTCCCCGCCGCTGGATCACACTGTGCCCGCCTTTGCGCGCAGTGCCAACCCAGACCACGTCCGTCTCAACCTGCAAATCCAGGGATTCATCGAGCTCTACCGCCATTTATCGCCCAGCGCACCTCCCTCCCCGTCGAGCAGTATGGGATCCATCGGCGGCGGCCTGAACGGCCATGCCGAGCTGACCTCTACTCTGTCAGCACTGCACAATCTACACACGGAGGCCAACCGGCTTCGGCCCGAGGACCGCGCCGTCTATCTGCAGGAGATCAAGGACGTTGGTGGCCTGCTCGCGTACATTGAGCCCGAGACCAGCGTGGTCAGCGGGTTCCTCGACCAGCAGCGGAGGATTGCCCTTGCCCAGCAGATCAATGCTGCAATCCTGAGTAAGTCTTGTGGACCGTTGAGTCACGAGGGCTTCCCTGCTCCGTGACAATCAAGCGATCCTGGCGAGTGCGAGTGTGCTTCTTTCTGACGCCCCCAGAATCCGAGGGCCGCCCTGTGCAGTCCCACCTCGAGTGGATTGTTCGTCGGACACACGCAGTCTACGGAACCCTCCACGAGCACGGCATCGATCCCACGCCGTCATGGACAGGAGACGCCAAGGGTGCAGCTGTGAGTTGACCACAGGAGGCAAAGAGCACCCACAGGTGACTAACCACTCAGCACTGGCGCATCGCCGAGCAGCTCAAGCGGCGCCCGTTCCACAAGGGCGGATTCAATCTACGCGAGTATGTGTGGGAGACCGCATAGCAGTGCTCTGCGATAAGCGGATTCGCTTGCTCCATTGTACACCCCGTGCAAGCGAAGATCACCAGCGGGCGGTGGCCGGGGCTGCTGCCACCCACAATCATCTGTTTTGTTGTATCGTGCATAATGTCATTTTGCAAAGTGAAGCGGTGGAGTGGAGCTTCACTGTAGTGCAAGAAGGCGATATACTACATGTCCTTGGGCTACGAGAAGGGCCAGTAATACTACAGACTTTACTCGTTGTCAAAGCTGATGCGGGGGAGGCCCCACTCGGTCGAGTCCCACTCCTCGAGGTGCTCGAGCACCTGCTTGGCGCCGTGCGTCGCGGTGGGGTCGAGCGCGCGCAGCTCGGCATCGGGTACCCAGACCACTGCCATCAGCTCGAGCTCAAATTGATACTCACCATTCATGCCAGCGGCCACACCAGCGGCACACCCCAGCGTCGCGTCCTCAAACACGAGGCCCTTTGCGCGCACCGCCTTCTGCGCGTCCGTGCAGCTGTCGGCGGTCCCGACGTCCATGCCGAGCTTCTTCGCGGCGGCAAGGAAGATGTCGGGCTTGGGCTTGCCGCGTCCCGGGGCGACCTCGGGCGAGTCGGCAGTAAGGATGCAAGTGGGGTGGAAGCGCCCAAACAGCTCGGGGAGGTGCGACGTCTTGATATCAAAGTTGCGCCGCGTCGAGCCCGTCGCGAGCGCGATTGGTACCCCCGCGTCGTGCTGGAGTTAGAGTAGCCGGGATGTCTGCTCACCAGACCCTGCACGAGCGCGACCGCGCCGCGCATCGGCGGCACCTTGCGGAACATTGCGTCCTGCATCTCGACGCGCTCGTCGAGGTACTCGTCGACGCTTATCTTGTCCTCGAGCCCCGGGAAGAAGGAGAAGAGGTACGCGGCGGCCTCGTGCTGGACTGCGGGTAAGCGGGTACTCAATCTTAGCTCCGTGCCATCCGTTGTCCATCGCGACTCGGTCGTGCAACTCGGTCGACGGCGCCTTCCTCTCGAGGGGGACTCCCGCTCGCTCCGACTCACCCTTGCCCATCAACCCGGCCTTCATCTCCCACGTCATCCTGAGGCCGTACCGCGCGAGGATAATGTCTGCCGTCAGCGCGCTCTTGAGCATACGCACTAGTCACATCGGTGTAGATGCGCTCCGAGTCACTGTCGTTAGTAAGCGACAAATGTCCCGTTCCAGTTCCAGCGTCTGCCGCTCCGCTCGAGTCCAGTTGTCTGCTCACACTGCCATTAGCTCCGCCACTCCGCCGCTCCGCGCGCAGCTCACTCAGAAGCCCATCCATGTCGAAGATGACATATTCGATCTGTCCGCGAGCCATGTTGAGAGGAGTGTAATGACAAGTTCGAGTCCAAGCCCCCAATCAAAACTGATCACGAATGACGTCGTTTTCGGCGATGGGCTAGCGCCGGCTGGCGCTGGGTGGCGGCCCACCCCGCCCACTCCGCCCACTCGGCCCACTCGGATCCCGGATCATTGATTGTTTTTGTTATTTCGGCCTAACCGGTACATATAGGTGGGCATTGCTCTTGCTCTTGCTCTTGCTCTTGCTTTCCTTTCTCCCACTCCATACATCATGGCGAAGAACGAATACCTCCCCCTCCCCACTGCCGCGCCCGCCGCCGACACCGGGCGCAAGATTCGCTTCGGCCTCAGTGCCGTCGTGCTCTTCCTCCTCCTCTCGGCGCTCGGCACGGGCATGGTCGCGTGTGGCGGCAAGAAGGGGATGCATGCTGGCGCGCCCGCGCCGCACGGCTCGCACTCGCACCACCACGGCATGATGGGCATGATGGGCATGAGCTCCGTCGCCCAAAAGTCCGCCGGGTGCCCGAAGCAGCCTGCGCCGCTGCTGATCGGCGACGACTGGGACCCGGCCTCTGACGCCGAGTACGCGTCGCTCGCGGCGTCGCGCCTCTCCGCCGCGGTGCAGATCAAGACGGTGTCGACCGACGACATGCCCGACGACGCGGCCGACCCGCGCTTCGACGTGCACACGCCGTTTGCCGAGTGGCTCGAGAAGACGTACCCCTCCGTCTACGCTGCGCTGCAGCACGAGATGGTCAACACCCACGGCCACCTGTATACCTGGAAGTCGGGGGCCGACGGCGCCGACTCTGACAAGAAGCCCGTCCTCCTCATGGCGCACGAGGACACGGTGCCCGTCAACCCCGCCACGGTCGACCAGTGGACGTACCCGCCCTGGAGCGGCGAGGTGACAAAGGACGCAACGCCCGAGACCCCCGGCACGTGGATCTGGGGCCGCGGCAGCAGCGACTGCAAGAACTCGCTCACGGGTATCCTCGGTGCGGTCGAGAAGCTCGTCGCGGACGGGTTCAAGCCGGACCGCGATGTCCTTATCGCGTACGGATTCGACGAGGAGGTGAGTCGCGCGTTGGTGGCAGTTATAGAACAGGCTGTGCACCGTAGTACCAAGCCCCAAGCTCGTTCACTCACCCCAGATCGGCGGCGGCCGCGGCGCGCTCAAGATTGCCGAGCTCATTGAGGAGCGCTACGGCGCGGACGGCGTCGCGTTCATCATCGACGAGGGCTTCAGCGGCATTGAGGACGTGTACGGCACGCGCCTCGCCGCGCTCGGCATGGCGGAGAAGGGCTCGGTCAGCGTCAACATCAAGGTCGACACACCCGGCGGCCACTCGAGCGTCCCGCCCGTGCACACTGGCAGTGAGTAGAACCGAGCCGACTAGAACGACTCGCTGACGCTCGCCAGTCGGCCTCATGTCGCGCCTCCTCACCGAGCTCGAGGACCACCCCTTCAAGCCCTCGCTCGAGGCCGAGTCGCCGTACCTGCAGTACCTCTCGTGTCTCGCCGACTACGCGCCCGAGTTCCCGCACAAGCTCGCGAAGAAGGTGCGCAGCCCCAAGGCGTGGCCCAAGCTCGCCAAGGAGCTCGCGGCGGGTGACAGGATCAAGAACTCATTCCTCGCGACCTCGACCGCGATCGACCTCATCTCCGGCGGCGTAAAGGTCAACGCGCTGCCCGAGACCGTGCTCGCGACCGTCAACCACCGCATTGCGTTCACGTCCAGCGTGAACGCCACGCTGCAGCACTACGTCGACCTCCTCCTGCCCGTCACCAAGAAGCTCGGCCTCACGTCGACCTTCTTTGAGGAGCAGCATGGCAAATCGGAGCGCCATGTCAGCTTCTCCATCGTCGCCAACGAGCGCAAGAACGGCCTCGAGCCCGCGCCCATTACGCCCGCCGACTCGCGCGCGTTTGCGTTCATCGGCGGCGCGATCCGGAGCGTGTTTGGCAAGGACACGGTGATTACTCCGACGGGCATGTTTGGTGAGTACAGAGCCGTCTCCGCAGGAGGCGGCGTATCTGCATATTGTTGTCTACTGCAGAAACTCGCCCAAACGCCACTGACACCCAGCCAACACGGACACTGCGCGCACGTGGCCGCTCACCAAGCACATCTACCGCTTCACACCCGCGAGCATGACCGAGACGGTCAACCCGCACACGGTCGACGAGCGCATCTCGCTGCACGCGCACCTGACCACGACGCAGTTCTACTACCGTCTCATCCGCAACCTCGAGGGCTGGGAGGAGGACAAGTAGAGGACAAGTAGGGGGGGGGGGGAAAGTAGGGACGGGACAAGTAGATCTAGAATAAAGAAGACTCGAGGATGCGAGGCATGGAATCACATTACAAGGAAACTCATCATACACTAATCATACTAAACCAAGACTGCCACTGTCTTCGCTAGTCTACAGCCGCCAGCGGAAGGCGGGGCGCCGCCAGTCGAGCTGCGCGGGGGGCGTATCGCCAATGGCAGCGAGGGCAGCCGCCATGTCAACCTTGTCGCGCCGGCGGTTGTCCCACTTGAGCCAGAGGACGAGGCCGATGGAGAGCAGGAGGAGGAGGCAGTTTGTCGCGAGGTTGAGGCTGTTCCCGATGCTGCTGTCAGCCCTGACCCGGCGGCGACTTACTAATAATTCGGACCGTCAGACTTGGGAAAGCCCCATGTGGCGATCAGGCCGCCAATGTTGCCCATGACCATGACGAGGCCGATGCCGGTAGAGCGCGCCGAGTCGGAGAGCGTGTTCGCGCTCGCCTGCGCGCAACACAGGGCGCCGAAGGGGAACGCGCCAATGGCGATGATGAACGTTGCGGCGTACCGGACGTGCGGGTTGGTCGAGCCGACGAACATGGCGTACCCGATAATCGGGAGCGGCGCGCAGATGAGGTAGTACAGCATGCGGCGGTGTGTGCGCCACGACAAGAAGTTGATCACCACGACGCTCACGGCGCCCACGACGAAGGGCGGCACAGTGTGCAGCTGCCGGCTCACGACCGAGTTGTGCGGGTAGATTGTGCTCACGATGGTGGGGAGGAAGAAGCCAAACGACTGCGCGGTGATGTTGTCCAGCAGGAAAATGACGCCGACGACGAGCGTGCACGGGTTGAGCAGCCCGATGCGCAGGGTGCGCCACGACATGCGGTCGAGCACCTCTGTCGCGCCGACGTTTTCGGACTTTATGCGCGCAATGGCCAGCTGCCGCTGCGCCGGCGTCAGCCAGCGCGCCGTCTCCGGCCGGTCCGTGAGGGTGAAATACGCCATGACGGAGATACCGATCGTGATGATGCCCTCGACCAAAAACAGCTGCTGCCACGTATGCACGCTGCCGATGCCGTTGATCTTGAGGATGCCGCTGGCGAGCAGGCCCGAGAAGGCGCCACCCAAAGGCGACATGACAATGTACAGCGATACGCGGAACGCCAGCTCGTGCTTCCGGTACCACCGCGAGAGGTAGTATGCGATGCCCGGCAGCAGGCCCGCCTCGAAGATGCCCAGCAGGAAGCGCACGGCGCACGCGGTCGAGTACGAGGTCACAAACGCCGTGCACATGGAGAGGATCTGCCGTCAGCAGCGCCCCCCGCCGGTGCTGCCACTTACCCCAAAGCAGAACGTCATCAGTGGCAGCCACTTGCCGGGGCCAAAGTGCTTGCAGCAGATGTTCGAGCTGCCGTCAGACACATCACAATCGTCTTCCTTGAGACTGTTGGACTCACGGGATCTCGAAGAGGATGTACGAAACATAAAAGACACTCAGGATCGCATTGAACTGCACGCCCGTGAGCCCGAGGTCGCCCTCAAACCCGGCCAGCCGCGCGTTGCCAATGTTCGTGCGCTACGATCAGCCCCGCCCCGGCGGTCACCTACATCAATGAAGCAGAAGAGATACAGCAGCGACACAGTCGGCACAGTGTACATGTCGAGCTTGCGCACGAGCGCCGCCTCCTCGCGCGCGTCGAAGTGCACCTTTGGCTGGCCATACTCGTCCGTAGCGACCACGCCCGCCGCGGCGAGCTGCGCCGCCGCGTTCTTGTCCGCGTGCTCGGGGTCGGCGTGCTCCGCGTGCTCGTGCTCGTAGCTCCGCGTCTTCTCGAGCGAGTGCGAGTCCATGGTGCTGTTCTGTGGTAGATGTGCGTGGGAAAGAGGTGTCCGGGGAAGAGGTCCATTGATATACCACCTGCTGCTGCAGCCACGGCCAAATGCCACTAGCGGCCAAGTCATGTGTCAGCTGGCCCAGAACAGCCGCTCCGGGCCAGAACGCTGCTAAGGCAGACTTGGAGCGTGTTAGCGACGGGCGGCGCGTGGTGCACGCTGCCGGCATCAGCTTAGCACAACCTTCCCCCCCCCGCACCACACAACCACAGCGCCAAGTAAGTGGAGCCCAACTTAGCCCCCACGCGATCGCATTCCTCGCTTGCAGGCACCTTTATGATGCTTTGTTCGGATGCTATGCGGATGCTGTTCGGCCTGTTTGCGCTTGTGCTTCGGTCATGGTCGGTCAATGCGGTCACGCCGCGTCCGGTGAGGTCACCCGACATGGTTTTTGGAGCAGTTTATGGAGCAGGTTACGGATGTGTGGAATCTGTGGCGAGACGCGACGGGCCACGCCTTGTTGACATTCAAACGTCGGCAGATTCCGCCCATACGAGCGCACTGTTGGCCTGCACCCGCAGCTTGCCGACGGAAACAGCACAAATCTAAAGTCCATGGAATACATGCTGGGCATTAGGAACAAGTGCGACCACTACAATCCTTATGGTGGCGATGCGCGGGAAAAGAGAAAGAAACGGACCCGTGGTGATGATGCGTGTGTAGTGCAGTAGTGCTGGGATAGGTCCATACTCTATATAACTGATGTGTTTGGTTTTCGTTAACAGACCTCGTCGCTCTCTCTCTAGACCTCGCTGAGAATCTTGTCAATGTTTTCGTTAAGCCAAGCAGCCCGCTCCTGCAGGTTGGCGTTGGGGAATAGTCCGTAGATGGCCTCGCGGGCCGATCTCTTCGTGACGGTCATGAGGTCCTGGCTGTTGAGGTACGTGCGCAGTGTGCTCAGGACAGTGTGGTCGGTCGGCGACGGGTCCGTGTTGGGCGGCAGCGCGTTGCTGCCGCTGTTGCCGAAGGGGTTGGCGCTCGTCGCGAGCGAGTAGGTCGACGCGCGACCGGCC
This sequence comes from Apiotrichum gracile, assembly GCA_001600335.1. Lineage (NCBI taxonomy): Eukaryota > Fungi > Basidiomycota > Tremellomycetes > Trichosporonales > Trichosporonaceae > Apiotrichum > Apiotrichum gracile. The sequence goes on along the minus strand of BCJO01000003.1, from coordinate 2,346,426 downwards.
ATCGGGTTCATAAAGCCGGGCGAGGGCATGGGCGACGCGTACGGCGGGAACATGCCAGGAGGGCGCAGCGACGCGGCATCCGACATGGACGGCGAGTCAAAGGGGTTGCCGTAGCCGAGGTTGTACGCCGGCTGCGAGAACATGGTCATGCGCTGGTCAAAGTAGGGCGCAGGCGAGGGCTGGCGAGAAGAGTAGGGCGAGCCGTTGCCGGCGCGATCGCCGCCGTACACGCTTCCAGGCGCAGACGACTGGTGGGCCGAGCGGGCCTCGAGGCGCTTGCGGCGCGAGCGCTCGGTGCGTGTGTACTGCGATGCAGTGTCCTGCTCGCCGTCGGACGGCAGTGAAGTCGTCTCCCACGCGTTGGCCTCGTACTCTTTGAAGGTGCGCAGAGGGATCATCGAGTCGTCAAACGCCTCGTCGTCGTCGTACACCACAGTCTTGTTGTTGCCTTCGCCGACGACCTGGCGGGTGTTACCCCAGGAGAAGTCGTCCATCGACCAGAACGAGTAGAGCGGGAGGAAGACCGAGTAGATGGGGAACGCAAGAATGTAGACAAACATCCAGCCAATGAGCATAAACTCGCGCTTGAGGATGAAGATGATCATTTGCATACCGTACACGGCGGCAATGAGGGCGATCGAAAGAATGGGCAGCGGCGCCTGGTGGGTCGCGACAATGATAATCAGGTAGACGAGGTACGCAAACGTGGCGGGGAGAATAATCGTACCGAGCAGATCGATAAACACCATGAAGCGCATCGAGAACAGACAGAAGCCGCACATCTCCGGGAGGAACAGCAGCTCGGCGAGGTTGTGGATGGTCGAGTTGATCCAACGACGACGCTGCGAGAGCAGAACGTTCCAGCGGGACGGAGCCACAGTGTGCGCAATCGCGTCGGCGGTAAACTTCATCTTGTACGTCGGGAAGTGCTTCATCATGAGCGTCGTGAGGTATCGGTCTTCACCGAGCGAGAAGAGGTTCTTCTTGTGCAGCGTGTCAACGTTTGGCTCGGCGTACTCGTCGATAACGACCGACGAGATGATGAGAGGGCGACCCTTGTCCGCGGTACGGATACGGTAGACGGAGAAACAACCGGGAAGACAGGTAACCGAACCAAACAGTGACTCGAAGGCCTTTGTCAAGTGGTGCGAGATAAAGTACTCGTAGACCTGGATCATGGTGGTGAAAGACTCGCGCTCGTTGGCAAGCTTGGTCTCGCCACAGATACCGATAATCTTCGAGTCGTCGGCGGTACACGAAATGAGACGGTTGAGCGACTGCGGCGTCACAGTAGTATCGGCGTCGACCTGGAAAATGTACTCGTAGAATGTCGGATCAATGCCGATGACGTTGCGCATCTGGTGATAAATCTCGAGTTCCAGGGGGCACATGGGCGCGTCAAAGTGGACACGGTTGAGGTACTGCATGAGCAGAACCTGTGAGTCACGCTTTCCACGGTTACCGGGGCGCGAGGTCTCGGACGGCTTGCCGACCTTGACAACCACAACATAGCTAAATGTCAGCGCTGTAAAGCACCTTTACTTACGGGACAACATGGCCGTCGTACTCGTAGAGACCAGAGTAGATCTTGCCATAGTTGAGCTGCTTGCTACCTTCGCCGATACTCTTGAAGATGAGTGGCTCCGGGTCGAGCTTGGGGTCGACACCGAGGATATCCAAGACGATACGCGGGGTGGGGCGGTTGTTACCGGAACCGATAATGTTACCGTCACAAATGATAAAGATGAGCTTGCGCTTGTCGTCGTACTCGAGCGTCGCCAGCGAGTCAATCGTCTTCTTGAGCGACTCTTCGCCCTCGGTGTAACACGGCACCTGGCAGATGACAAACTTGTCGAGCAACTCGGGGTTGCGCTTTCCGGTGAGCTGCAGCGCGGCCAGGACTGTTGTCAGCGCTATTACGTGTCACTCTACTTACACTTGAGACCGACAGTCGACGTGAGCACAATGGCAAACGCAAGCAGGAGGTAGTTGTTAAACGTGCACCTGGCCGTCTTGCGGAAGTCGGTCTTGCCGAGGTAGAAGGCATTGTCGAGACAGTTCAGGTTGGCCTTCTTCTCCTCGGGCGAGAGGCCGTTGAGAATCTTGTCCATCTGACCGGAGATGTCCGAGCCGGGGCTCTGCTTAAACAGCGCCGTCATGTCCTCGTTGAGGAAGTTGTAGTTTGGCAGGCCGGGACCAGAGGCAGAAATATAGTGGTCGGCGGTGGTAAAGTAGTTGGCGAGGTCGTAGATCTTGTCGTGGTAGATGGCCCAGTAGCGCGGCGTGTCGCCCGAACCCGCCTCGGCGACGGTGCCCTTGTCAAACACAAACGTGCCCTTGTAGTGCTGCTTGAGGAACGGCTGGAGACGGTCCTGGTACCAGTCGTCAGCCGCGAGCTTGGACTCGTTATGGCCAAGGGCGACGCGGAGGGGACCCGACCAATGGATGGCATCCTGGTTGATGGGGTTGAAGGCATTGGGGTCGTACCAGTTGAGTTGTGTGGCCGAGTTGTTGACAAGACCAGCACACGCCCACTCGAGCGGCGGAGGAAAGTAGAAGCTCAGGTCCTGGCCGCCAAACTGGCCCATAATCTGCTTGGTCGCAGACAGCCCAGTGATGTCGCTGTGGTCGCCTTTCCAAAAGTTTGTCAAGTCGTAGACCTTGCCCCAGATGGAGACATAATACGTGGGATCGCCCGTAAACGCCTCGAGCTGGCTCGTGTTCCACGCATAGTCGCCCTCGGGACAGATAACCTTGCCGAATCCAATAATCCAAAACATGACGACACCGCACATGAAACCGATCATGATACAGATGGCGACCTTTTCACGCCAGGCCATGCGCACGTCCGGGCGCTTCATACCGCCAAGGATGCGCAGGAGGGGCGACGGAATCCACCATGTGAGCAGCCAGGTGATGCGGATCCACCAGCGGCGCGACCGCGACGTAGCGACGACCTCGGTAACGTGGTGGCGCTTCTCCTTGGTGACCAGACCGTTGGGGGGCGAGACCATCTCCTTGGACGCAGGAAGGCCAGGGTCCGCAGTATTGTTATAGTGTCCGTCCTTGGAGGCGAACCAGACCTCGCTCGAGCTAGGGTTGGGGCTCTCGTACCCGTACCGGCCGCCGGGGCCATAGCCCGTCTCCCTAGAGTTTGCTCGCAAGAGGTTGTCCATGCTTTCCGTCGGATGCAAGAGGTCCGACCCGGGACCCATGTGCGCGGCGTACACCGAGTGGCCACGAGTGTTTCCGCCGGCGTACCCATTGTCCTCGTCCGTAAACGTCTCCTCGCCACTGCCGCGGCGCGTCTCGGTGGAACGAAGTAGGTCCTCCTGCTCGCGCCAAGCAGTATATGTCAACCAGACGCGCTCATTTCCAAGGGCATAGTCGACTCCAGGGTTCCAGCCGTGCGCAGCGGCAAACTCCTCCACGGCACGGTGCGTGTCGTGCTCTGGCAGCGACTGGCGGACACAGAATTGGTGCAGGGGGTACTCGGCGACATAGTCGATTTCGCGGCGCTTGACCAGGTCGGGGATGAGCAGCGCGCGGACCTGGGCCTTGATGCGGCGGCGGTCGTACGAGTTGGGGTGTCCCGAGTCGTTGGGCCGGATGCAGTGCACGCCCCAGACGCGGGTGCGGTCAACGGTGGCAAACACTGTTGCCATGGTGGCGTTGAGCTGCGCAGTAACGGGCTGCGGGATGCTCGTGTCGATGGGGTAGTCGACCGCGTCCTGGACATTGGACCCAAGCATGCGGTTGGCAATAGCGGTAGGAGGGCGGAGGGGCGCAGACGAGACCTGGGCCTCGACGACGATAGTGTCGTCCAGAGGGTGGCACTCGGTCGAGAGCGCGGGCCCAGAGACGAGCTTGGTGATAAAGGGGTCCGCAGAGTTGCGCAGCAGCTCGACCAGCTGCTTGTCGAGAACATCGGCGTTCTGGTCGATAAAGTCGGTCGCGTCATAGGACACCTGGCCCGCCCAGTGGCTGACACCAAACATGCGGCCTTCCCGCTGAGAAGGACCAAGACCAGACGCGGGGCTCGCGATAAACGACGGCTGTTTGGCGAATGCCGTGGTGAGGTGGCCAACAACGGCGCTCGCCTTGACATCGTCGCGCTCCTCGCCCTTGATCCGCTCGCCAACGTCGGCAAGCATGCCGATGATACCGGCAGGATGCCTGGCGAGCTTCTTCGGTCCGAGAGGTCCACCACGAAGCAGGTCGAGACAGCTGACATTGTCCATGGTAACCACAGGAGGAAGACGGATACCATCCGCGCGCAGCTCGGCGTTCCAGCTGATCTCGTCCTCAAAAGTGCGGCGGAGCAGGTACGAGTGCACGACCTCTGAGCAAAAGTTGACGCCAAACTCGTCAAAGCCGTTCTGTCCCGAGACGTTGATTAACGGCATGGTGTTGAGGAGGCTCTGGCGGCCGGCTGTCGGCTCAGAGGTGAGTGTCCGGCTCTGGTGGCCAGGCGCGTCCAGGATACCGATCTGAATAGTCGGGGGAGCGTTCACATCCGGCGCGAGACGCTTGTTGGCCATCTCGACAACAAACGCAAAGAGGATAGCGTACAGGTCACGCATGAGCGAGTCACGCTGGGTCTCTGCCATGGGAGCGTCCAGGAAGACGGAAGCAAGGTCGTGAGACACCCATTTTGTGCGGTTCACCAGTACGGCCTCGAGGTCCTCTGGTGCGACGCCGAGATGCGTGCTGACAATCTCGAGGAGGTCCCGCTCCACGACGGTTGTGTGCTCCTCGTACGAGGTCATGCCGAGCGAGCCAGCCGCGCGGGTGTCGGTAAAGGTGAGGTTGGAGAGGATGAGAATAGCGGTGAGGACGCTGAAAATGGAGCGGACGTGCTTGAGCTTGAAGCCGAGCGCAGCAAACGAGGCGCGCAGCTCACCGAGCTGGGTCGAGTCGTCCGAGAACGGGCCTGCCGGGAGACGGTAGCAGTTGCTGGACGCCAGGAGCCTGTACTGGTCCATGTCGTCCAGGCCAAGCTCATCGCGCTCCTCGGGTGTCGCACCAGCGAGCATTTGGTAAAATACGTGGAAGGTTCGCTCGTCCTGCTGGAGGTAGCCGACGCGCGACTTGTTCAGCCCTAACGGAAGCACCTTTGCGCCGGAAATGGAGCCGTCGAGGCTAAAGTGGAGCTCGAGATACCGTCCATGCTGCGAGGCCGAGGGGTTGAGTGCCGACTTCGCGTTACCAAACGACTCTAGCAGGTTGACCATGTGGTTGACCTGGACGGCCAATCTCCTCTGGGCCTTGCTGGTGGTTGCGAGCTCGAGAATCTGGTTTACAAGGTGACGCGAGGTGGCGGTCTTTCCCGAGCCTGTGAGACCGCTAAGGTTGTAAGCGTTAGTTTTGCAATCTCCACTCACTGGAAGACGACCGTCTGGCACTCGCGCTGCCGGCTCATGAGCAGCCATACTCGGCCAGCGAGCTCGTATGCAGACGGCTGGCGGGGGTGGCCGCCGATACCGCCGTCCGTGCGGTCGACGTCATCCTGGTACGCCTTGCGGCTCTCGTCGTTGAGACACTGGAGAGCGCGGAGGGGGTTGAGGACAATGTACTCTGTGCCCGAGGGGGAGACGCGGGTGTAGGGGTGTTCCGAGCGTGCGCGGGCGTGGAGGAGGGCGGCAATCGTGTCGTCTGAGGGATAGGAGACTGCGCCGTCCGTCTCTGACACGGTGATCAGCGACGTGAGGTCGAGGTGCTCTGCGGCGAGCGACGCCGGAAAGTTGATGTTGGTGGCCATGGTGCCTGCAGCTGCTGGACCGCTAGGCTGCGTGCACTCGAGGCAGTGCGATGAAGTGGGGAGGGAGGGGGGTTAGGGAGAGGGAGAGAGAAAGAAGAGCAGACAATAGAGTGATAAGTTGAGAATGAAAGAAAAAGTCGAGCTGTGCGGCGGTGCCCTACTCGTAGTTCGAGGTGGTGCGAATAGAGACGAATGGACGTGGAACAACGGCCCGTTGTCGATCAATAGTTGAAAGGGTTTTGTGTCGTAGAAAATCGTATCCTACAGCGTTGTAAAGCGCCAGCCGTTGCAGTCGATGCAGCAAGTCGTTGTTGTGTTCTTGGGTGTCAAAGTGGTATCTCTCTTGACGTTGCGAGTAAAATGGCCGAACTGCAAACGTCTCGAAGGGGTTGAGAGCGAGAGAGAGAATGAGAACGAGAGTGAGTGAAAAAGCGAAACCTCCAGCCAGAACCAATCTGGGCAGTAGAGCTTGTAATCCGTTTGTTAATAGGGTTTACGCAGTTGTTCAGTTGTTCAGTTGTTGGGTCTACTCTGCTTTCGGTTCAACCGCTGACAGCCATGCTGATATTTTAGCGTTCATTTTTACTTCTCTCGCTCGCGTATTCTCCGATGCATAGACAGTAGACTGGGGTGGCCTGTACAAGTACTGTACAAGTACACATGATGCGTTGCTGTGAGATCTAGATCGCACAACTGGAACTGTGGTGCGACTCTGGAACTCTGGAACTGCAGCTCGTCGTGAAGCTCAGTGTGGGGTGTATTTGTGTCAGGCCAAGCAATCCAATGCAATTACAGGTAGGGAACTGTGACCGTGTTATCGTGTGAGAGCTGCTGGCCGGACAAGGACTCATCCCGAACCAACTGTCAACAGTGCATGCGTGCTCAGACTAACGCGTCGAACCCACCGACCCTCGTCGACCTCGTCGGCGTCGTCCCGCACCCTGTACCCTCTGGTTGGACCGCGGCGTGCGTCTGTGGCGTTTTCGCTGCCCTGCCCTCGATGCCCTTGTTTGTTTACGCCATCCCACACCGCCGAGGCCGTTCACAGAGCACAGGGGAGGGTGCTCCTCCACAGAGTCGGCACTGCTCGACGCGTCCACCTTGACCTGCGTCGTGCTCGCGAGTGCGCGAGCGCGAGTTCATGAACATGAATATTACTTTTTCATTGCAGGTTTACGACCGACAACGAGAGTGGCGACGAGTTCTCACCGAGATGATCCCAGTAGCAGTAGCGTTGAAAAAGAAAAAGAAAAAGAAAAAAACAGGCACAAAGATCAAAACAAGTCGAGGCACAGCCAGAAACGAGAGGAAGCCAAAACAGGGTCCTCTTCAATTTCACTTTCGATTTCGATTTTGCACAGCCACAAACCCCAAACTAATACATCCTAATACATATTAATACAACTAAAAACAAACACTAATCAAATTGTAATTCATCCAACGCGTCATATTCTAATCGTCAGTTCGACAGTCATTACATAACGCTTGCTAATGGGGCACTCATCTTGTAACCCAGATCCCCGCTATGGGGTCGGTGGCAGGCAACACACCTCCTCATCCGACAGACCTCCTCGCCACATCACTACTACTGCCTGCGGTCCTTCATGCGACAAGCATAGTCTACTACTGCTGTAGCATCAAGTTTCTTCTGGTACCGGTGGTCCAGGCTATCCAAGCTGGCTCCAGCATACATGCAAAGGTGGCGGCGTGGGTGAAGAAAGGGAGACCCGGCAGGGGGTATGACTGGATAGACAAGAAGATATGAAAGTAAAAGAGATAGTCACAACGGTAGATGGAGAGCGTGCAAGATTGGTACTGAGATGGGGGCGGGGTCGTAAAAGTGTCCACGGCTTTATGCTCGTTTGAAGGGAAGGRAGGGGRGGGGGGGGGGGGGGGGRCGGTCTTCGTCACTTCTATAGGTCGTGGCTGTCGACGCTGCGCTGCCGGGTGGTGCGCCGCTCGCGATCGCGGATCGCAGACTCGCGCATACGTGCAATCTCGGCCAGCTGCTCCGGAGTGTGCGCCAAGCTGGCAAACATGGGCACATACTCGGCATCGTCGTCGCCCGAATGGTCGTTGCGGTCATTGTCGTTCATGGAATCGGGGAGTGTCTTTTCCAAAACCGGGCTGCACGCACTTCCGTTTGTATCAGAAGTGTGATCCTGGTCGACGCTTTCCGGCTCGCCGACAAAGACCTCCGAGGTGCCAGTTGTCATTGACAACGACTCGGGCAGACCCGTCTTGCCAGAAAAGACGTGGGCGATAGACGGGGTAGTCGGGGCCTGGCGTCCTGGCGGAGCCGAAGATGCGTCAGAGGAAGTCGAAGACGACAAAGAGGCCTGCTTCATGGTCCTCGGGCGCGAGTCGTCGCCGTTGACAGACGGAAACGTCGACGACACATCGCTGAGCTGAGCGATACCAAGTCCAGCCACAGAGTTCGATTCAGACGACTTGTCGCCATCCGTAGCCGGCTCCGAGACACGGGTCGAGTTGGGGTTGGAGTCACCGCTCTCCGACGCAGGTATCTTCTTCTTTAAAACAGAAGAAGCAATGTGCGCGCGACGAAGCTCCACTGCAGAGAGGTCTGGACCTCCAGCAGATGAGCTCGTCGCCGACGCAAAGGACGTGTTGATCGTCAGGTCGGTGGTGGGAAAGGGCGAGGAGAGCTGAGATGACGCAGTGGAAGGGCCAATACCGGGAGTCAGAGGCCCGGCAAGGTCACTCGAGCTGGGACCCTCTGTCCTTCGCAAGGGAGACGGAGACAGAGGAGGGTGCATGGCGAACCCGGGGCCGTGGGGCGTCATTGGGGACCCATACATGGGCCCATGCGGATACGGCATGAGGCCCATCTGCAAGCCGCCCATGGGATATGCCATATATGGTGAAGGAGGGATCGATGATGGCGCCTGTGCGCTATGGGGTGTGGACGGATCGCCCACGTTCTGGCTCTGGGTCTGCGTGGCCGTGGCATGGGTAATCTCAAAGTCACGGAGACGATTGCACACAGCATGGTACATGTGTGAAAGGGTGTCGAACCGGTTGCGCATGACAAGCATCTTCGGTACGATCAGCTTGCAAGCTTCTTTTCAGAACAATGCAGTAACTCACCTCTGCCTCCATCCGTCGGGTTTCGTTTTCGGCGCGATCCCTTGCTTTCCGTGCTCGTTCATAGTCGGAACGCATGCGATCCTCTGTCGTCCGTGACCGCCTAAGCTCCTCCCTGGCCCGCACTTCGTCGTCGCGGGCCTTGCACTCTTCAGCCTTGGCATGTCCAATCTCGGCGCGAAGCTGGTCAATGGTGCGGTCGTGGTTGTTTAACAACACGTCCAGAGCTGGAGACATGGGCACACCACCAAGGCTAGCTTTCCGTCGACGACGAGGTGTCGCTGGCGATCCAGGGGACAACGGCATGCCTGAGACGCTGAGAGGCGATGCCGCATCATCCGAAGAGATGTTGCTGGCCGTGCGCAAGGCAGAAATAGACGGCTGCTTGGCCACCACTGGGGTGTGAGATGCCTCAGACCCTCCTCGCGCCTTGGACTTGCGCTTGCTCTTCTTCTTGGTCTGGTTCAGCATGGCAAGGTCGTCGGGAATGATAGAGTACGATGAGCTGGGCTGGCGGGAGTATGAAGGACGGCTGCTGTTGCTAACCTGACGGCTGGCTTCACTAGTTGGTGGCGAACTAGGCTCGTCCCCGTCGGTGGACAGGTCCACTTGCAGTGCTGATGGAAGGCGTCGAGAAGAGCCTACAGACGGCGAGTTAACCGCAGAGTGGCCAATGGTAGAAGGCGATGTTGTGGATAGTCCAAGGACCGGAGTCTCTGTATCTGACGGAGTGCACTCGAGCGTGATCGTTGGGGGAGTGAGGTTGGAAGCAGTGGTGAGATGTGACGATGATTCACCGCCTTCGTGGGTGGATTGAGATGGAGTGGCGTCGTCTCCAAACTCGCTCATCTGTGCGGGAGTCTGAGCCGGTGAGGAGTCGATGGAGCTGGACGTAGGGGCGCCGGCTGTGTCGGCAGTGCTGCTAATGTTGCTGTCCACACGAAGGAGGCCGCTGCGCTTCTTGGCTTCCTTGGCCTCTTTGCGTCGTTCACGCCCGCGTTCACGTGCAGTCTTTGGTGTTGATGGCAGAGCAGACGAGACGCATCTACTGGACGACGCAGTACGGCTCTCCTTGTCTTCGCTTTGGGCAGAAGAGTCGCGCTTCTCCAGGTTGAGAAGCTCGGCGGTCAGAGCGCGGCTGAGACGTTCCCGTTGGCGAAGACGCCACTGCTTGATAGGTTCCCTTAGAACAAAGTAGACGGCCCCGACGACAAGCACAACAGTGCAGATGAGCAGTTGTCCGCGCCAGCTCGCAATAAGTGTAAAGGTATGCGAGCTTAAGAGGCGAGCGGGTGAAGGTGGTGCGGTTGAGAGAGCTGGCAGGCGCGTGTTGCGAGGTGCGTGCGCACGTCGAGAGGGCATAGCGTCGACAGCCTCGACGATGAGAGCAATGGGCGTAGGACAGGGAGTGCTTTGTTCCGATGGAGAGCCAGCAAGGGTAGATGTTTATAGATGAGAGAGAACGAAGAGATAATGGGTGATGCCCAGTCGATAGGGAGGTGACAGTCGAAAAGAGTCCTGCACAGCTACAGCTGATGCGGTAAGGAGGAGACGCCGAGGAACGCTATGCCTTTGGACATGCAGGGACAGGTGCTCGGTCGTTGCGGCGCTGCAGTCGAGAAGAAAATGGCAAATAGGTCGAGCAGGGGAGAGTCAGAATGTCAGCTGAATGATACACAATGGGAAGAGAAAGAGAGAGAGAGCAAGATGCCGATGCGAGGGGTTCAGCTCGAGACGCCGCCGGACTCGACGCCGCACAATAGAGAGTTGCGGGTGCGCTGAGTACACACTCTCACTTTGGGTGTCCATTGTGCTTGTAGATGTGAATCATATCTGTCTGAGAGGGAGGGAATACCAGTGGCCGTCCGTGACGCCCAGCACGACCCGAAGCCCCGGAACGAGAGGCCACAGCTTGGCCGACGCGCCGCAAAGAGGCGGTCAGACACACAACACACACAGAGCAACACCGCCCCCGCGCTTCAACCATTCGACCGCCATCGTCCTCATTCTAGTTCCGCGATGGCTGGCACTCTGGGCGTGGACCGTGCGCAGCACATCTCGTCATTGCAGGGCAAAGGAGCGAGCGGGGGAGGGGACGGGAGGTATCACGGACCATAAACTCGGCATTGCGCGGGTACCGTGGACGAAATGCACACTGAAAAGCACGAACCAAAGACTCACCGTTTGCACGAGGCAGTGAAATAAAAGAGCGACCGAGTGTCAACAAGGGAAAAAAAAGCAACGCGTGGGGGCGTATCGAGGGCGGCAATGGACGTGGCAATGCCGACGGGCGTGGTCGATCGTAAAGAGAGACAGGAGGGTGTACGGTGTAGATGTCGGGACAGCTGGGTGGTCGACGTCAAGTCGGAGCCAGAGACTGATGGGTGATGGGAAACAACAGGTGAATGGATCTGGACGGCGTCGGCGTAAAAGGCTGCGGTCAAAGGACGCGGTCGGTGTATGTTTGACAAAAGAGCGCGCCAAGGCGATTGATTCCAAGCAGCTCCTACTGCTGGAAGTACGACGACGATTCTGTTGCGGCGCAGGTTATAAACCACCACCACGTAGCGGCCTAGCGCTATGGGGTGAGATGGCTAGGGGGAATATATGCCGGCGGAGCTGGTATGAACGACGCCGGCGCGGTGCGGACCGGAGACGGCGGTGATGGTGTGTGTATGATGTGGTATGTGGTTGTGAAAGAGTCGAGTCTCAAGATTCGGTGATTGTTGTTGAAATAAAAGTGGGGAACGAGACAAAGGCAGCAAGGTGTTGCAGGAGATTGGTTTTGGAATAGATTTAGAAATCCCAGGAGGGATAAGCAGTGGGATTTCTAATCAGCCTCGATTGGAATCCTAATCCCAAACAAGGATGGACGTTGGACGACGGACGATGGACGCTGGGTGGGATGTTGAGGATGTTGATGGCTGTTCCACAAGCCCTTGTTCAATGTCCTTTTTCTGCCAGAAAGATATTAACAGCCCAGCCTAAGATACTAGTTTGGGCCTCAAAGTGGATGGCGGTGAAGGGGGTGCGGGTGCGTGCGTGTGGTGCAAGTGCTGTATGTGTACCTCTGGGGTAGCTCAAAGGAGGAGCGGAGGGGAGCGGAGGAGGAGCGAGGGGTGCCGAAGAAGTGGCCGGGCGGAACGACGACCCAAGAGATATCACCGCAAGGTCTCACAAACGCGTGCTCGACGGTCGTTCCGGATTTTAAAACGCTCCGAACGTAGAACAGAAGATGCTGAGTAGCTTGTGATGAAGAAAGTGGACGTGTTACAGGAAATGGTAGAAATGAAAGACGGAGATGCTGCTGACCACCTCTTTGGGACGAACGGGTCACCACCGAGGCATCGGTTGACTAGACACTGCAAGCCATAGGCATCATCTTCTGCGTTCCTAACCCCCCATCGCTTCACCTTACTCTCCTTAGACTGGCGGCGGTGGCGCTCCCACCACCAATTGAGCACCAGTAGTGTAGGGGCCTCTCGGCCACGCAGGACATGCATCTCGGCTGGGAATCACCTCGGTAGGTCGGGAGCCATGTAGACAGGCACCTGCACGCCTGCACGCTGTGCCTCTCGGTGTTTGTCCTCTCAGATTTCGCGCGCAACCGATGGACGTTACTTGCTTCCTACATGCAAGCCTGTCCCCTCGAGCTGACCCAAACCCCCCTAGCCTTATTAGTTGCGGCGCAGACAGACCCGCAAACCTCTGGGGGTACAAGCTCTCGGCGACCCAGAATCACGGGGAGCTGGGGAGATTTGAAAGCCAACGGAGCAACGCGACGGGGAGGGCGTGGTGGCATTCCTGGGTTCACAAGCAACGTAATGCTCAATATTACGGTAAGGAGCGAGCAGCGGCTGTCTCGGCGCTTCCGCCGTCGCCCTCAGTTATGGTTCACCGCTACTGTTGGGAAAGGTACGTCTGGCTTAAAGCTTCGGCCCAAACAGCGAGCCGCCCTGCTCAGTGTGTGCCGAGGGCAGCAAACTGGGCCGCACGACGTTACACGACGGTCCGCTGTGGCTGAGTTAAATGGGCGTGAAATGGCGCAGACAAGCAAAGCAGTTGGTGAGCTCTCTTTCTTCGAAAAGCCATTACGCGCTAGCTGCAACTGCCGTTCTGCCGATTCTGCCGCGTACCGATCGGTATCATGCCGACCCACCGAGCGTCATACCACCCGCACTGCCCACGACCCCACGATGGCCGCGCTGCGTGCCGCCATCTGCCGCCTGCCTAGCCCGCTTGTATCCGCCGCAATCTGACACGTGGATACACCCGGCCTTGCGTATCTGCCCTGAAAGAACGTTAGCACGGGGAGGGAGATTTCTGCCAATACCAGCAATCCCAGTCGCAAACCTCCGCCGTTAGTGGGGATGGGTCAAGGGCGATGCAGTCAGTACTTAGCCAAGTGAATGACGAGGGAGGAGAAGGTTGGGCCGTGGTCCGGAGGTCGGAGCTTGAGCCGGCCCGTGTTCAGGTTTAGCCACCCACGATGATCCCGATGTGGACAGAGTTCTGGCGGGGAGTATGACTACTCGGTACCGTGCTGGGACTCTTTTTCTGTCCGTCGTCGATGATCGACATTGTGCGCTTTCCTTCTATACGTTCTGAGAACAAGGTCGATCTCTTCTAGCGACGTTGAGTGGGAGGGTGGTCGGTCAGATTGACCACCCTCTGCCACATCTGCACATATCTCATCTCTTCTTCAAAACAACGGCTCTGCCATCGACCTCTGCAACAAAGTGCTACCCGCGACCCGCGACTGCGACGTCATTGCAAGCAGAACCCTCACTGTGCATGGTACTGCGCATCGCTCTTGCCCGTGTTCGAAGGAAGTGACCCATCGATCCATGCCTACGATGACTTTTAGGCATGCGTTGCCAAACACTCCTCATTGCTGTAATAGGCGTAGCGCCAAGCGACCAAGACAGGGAATGTGAGTGTGCCTGACGATGAGCCTGGGTCACTGGGTCGCCGCCAGCCTGGGTGATACGACCGTCATATCAGCCTGGCTGGCCTGGCTGCAGTGCAGGCTCCTGGCTGAGTACGGTGGGTATGCTGGGTGATATTTTGGTGAAGTCATGAGTGATTTGTCCCTGAACTCTGTGGATCATGTACACAATCTCTCACTGTAGTAATGAGATTTGGCTGCATGGCTGGGCGAGAGCTGCAAAACCACGCACGTGTGATCGACTTACTCCACTAACATGACTGCGTTTCTCACTATCCATCTAGACCAACCATCCATTCCTCGCCATCGCACTACTGCTACTCTTCTAACTTTTCTCTCCTCTACTCATCATCATCACCATCATCCGCATCCTCTCTCCGTCTTTTTTTTAAACCTCTCTTCCCTATCGCTCTCCCGTTAACGTCGGCCTCATCAGCAGCGTCAACAAATCCACACGTTCTCTGTTCTCCACCCCGCATTCCGCAACTTCCCAACAACAATGTCCACTCAGCCTCTTCTCCAGCGCACCGCCAAGAAGGTACGTGAACCATACACCCCCGTCCTCCTTGGTCCTCTTGGCAGGCTCGGAATGGTCGTGTGCATGGAGCTGAATGCTTACATGGTGTTGTTCACCGTACTGACCACATTCCTAACGCCTTCCTTCGTACTGTAACATTTCGATCCTTGTCTCGTGACCTCCCACCAACTCTGGCCATTTCTTCTCCCAACAGCGCATCGCTCTTCCCGTCCGTGTCGAGCCCAAGGTCTTCTTCGCCAATGAGTGGGTAGCAAGGTAGAATTATCACCCACTAACGACCAGGCGTACCTTCCTCTCGTGGCTCCACTTTGCCGTCGTCCTCGGCGGTCTCGCCGTTGGTCTTCTCAACTTTGGTGACAAGGTGTGTTGCGCACTCGGGTAGCGTCAGAGTCACTGCCCGTTGCTCTAGGCGCAGTTTCTGGTTTAGGTTGGCAGACTAACATTATTTAGGTCGGCAAGATCTCCGCCGCCATGTACACGGTCATTGGTGAGTGACCATACGCTCAGACCGCATCTTGCCCGAGTGCTAACTTTCTCCCAGCCGTCGGTGTCATGATCTACGCCCTTACCGTCTACCAGAAGCGTGCAAAGGCAATTCGCGAACGTACCGGTGCCCCCTACGACGACCGACTTGGTCCTGTAAGTTGGACAGCTAACGTGATTCGTGCTGAGCTGTATCGCTGACTCTACCAGACCATCCTCTGTGTCACCCTCCTGGGTAAGTACGATTGCAGATACGCTCCATACCATACGGCCGTCGGCCGCCGTCACGTGGTGTAGGCTGTTACAAGCCATCGGCGGTCATCGGGAAAGCTCAGACTGAAGAGCCGACAGACGGACCGGTGGAGGACATCTCACGATTCACCAAGACCTCGACTGACACCTACAGCTGCCATCGCAACCAACTTCATCCTCCGCGCCGTCGAGCCCGAGAAGTAAACACCTTTCCCCGTGTAATTCGGCCAGTGCTTGGCGTTTGGCATCGGTCTAGACCGAACCCCACCCCGTTTCTATTCCCGGAGGAGAAGAGCAACCCCATGTTCAGCAGACAGGACCACAGCATACATATAGGTATGGCGAGAGTGAGCGGAAGGAGGACGACAGCCACGCAGCAGATGGCCACACTATAGCGACAACTTCTTTCTTTTTGTTTTTCTGCACATGTTCACCCTATGAGTGTGCTATGAGTGTGCAGAGGTGGATCCGCGTCTGAGGCTTTGCGGACTTACTACACTGATAGACCGCAAATACTGACCGTGGTTTGGAGCCGTGCTGACAAGGAGCCCCCTACCCTCATCCTGTTCACCGAGCTTCATGGGCATCCGAACACATCCACCGTCACAGGCTACCGAGGTTCTCTCATCCTCCTGTTCTCGAGTGATCTCGCATTCGCGCCGTCTTGGTCTCGACACCGCTAGTGCGCAATGCTCCGCACCACCCCGATGCCGCCATCGTTCAAAAAGGAAACGCTCGCACTCTCGTGCTCGCGCTCTTCTCCGCCAGGGAGTCGAACCCTGCTCTACCGCGATCCTTGGAGGACTCTCTATTGAGAGGCGGTTATACTAACCGATATACTAGCGAAGAGGACATGACGGACCTCCGGGGGGGCTCTCGCGGCTCTTCGGGACTGATAACTTCGATTCCGGCGACCGAGGCGGCAGATGGGAGCGAGTAATGGGGACGTGAGGAAGGTCAAGGAAGACCGCCGCCGGTAGACTACGAAGGGTTCTGCTGAGGCGCGTGTACGTAGACGTACAGCTCTCGAGGAGTGTGAGAGCTTGGAGCAGCTCTTCGGAGTGCTCCGAGCGCAGAGCATTGGCCGAGGGCGCTGGTCAGAATAGCAAGTCAGAATGTTCGAACCTTCATCGTGATGAAGAGCAGAGACAGTCCAAGGAGGGAGAGGGCCACCATTATCAAAGGTTCAAGAGTGAGGTATAGGAATCGCATATGCAGAGCGATGTGCACCGGCTGTTCTCAGCTGCAGGAGCTCAGAAAGTCGGTAGAGAACTCGGTGGCTAGTGCCACCGAGGCCGCCGCCGAGAGACGGTGATAAGACGCATAGTTCCCACAATTAGCACCCAGAGTCACCTACCTCCCTAAACCACTGCATCGCACTTCTCCTGAGCATACTCAGAACATGGTACTTGGTCTATGCATGCGGAATGTCTGCACCGCAACTGAGTGGCATGGGAGCAATGACGACAGCCACCTCCACCATGATCCAGCCCAGTGCCACAACCCGCGGCCAAAAACTATGACGTGTCTTAGTCTCAGGGACGATACCCACCGCACCCACACACGCACTGACGACTGACTGCAGCATCAGCGTACGGGCGTGATTGTTACGTCGTTACTGTTCTCAACATCGCACACTTCTCCACTCTCCTCTTTACCACTTTCTACGAATACATCATGTCCTGGCAGGGTGAGTACACAACACGGGAGAAGGAGCCGGCGCCGAGACACACCAAGGAGAGGAGGGATGGGGTAGCGAGGTAGCGAGGGAGCGAAGGCAGGAGGCGAGGTTGGGAGGCGCAAGCGAGAAGGCGAACGTTCGCACGGCGCACTGTGTTGCCTCCTTCCTCCCATATAAGGCCAATGAACGACGGACGGTGTTGCCCAAGTGAAGTAGCACACGGATCTCAGATCTGTGGTCGCGACCCGTTGTGATTGCAGCGATCCGGGATCGGGCGGTCTCGTCGGGGCGTGGTTGGGCGCCAGCCTCCTCGCTGTGCCTCCCTCGGTGTTGCTCTGCTTAAGCCCGTTATGTGCCTCCGTGTTCTCAGATATCGGAGATGGATGCTGCCGTCGTTCCCTCCGTGCCTTCCTCGCCTTCATACCTTCCTGGCCTTCTCGCATCCCTGCCTTCCTTGCGCTTCTCACGCTCCCTCCGCCTCTGAGGACCTCCATTTCTACCTCCCCTCTTTCTCGGCTACCCTTTTGAGCAGAGCAGCTGACACCCAGCGTACGTTGACGACCAGCTCATTGCCACTGGCAAGATCTGCAAGGCGGCCATTATCGGCAAGCAGGGCGGTATCTGGGCCCAGTCGACCGGCTACAACGTGAGTACAGGCGTGAGGTGGACTGCAGTGGAGGTGTTGTGGACTCGGTGGGAAGCTGGCTGTGGTCGGCTTCGCACACGGGCCGGGGTGACGCGGCAGAGCGTGTCGAATATCAATATGCTAACAGTACAGCTCTCGCAGGCCGAGCAGGACTTTGTCACCAAGACCGCCTTTGCTGACCCCGACGCCGTCCGTGGTGAGTACTGAGTGCGAGGTTGTGTCCTGCGCGAAGCGCGTCGCAGCGATCCGTCAGGGATGGCGGAGTGATTGTGCCATCCGTCCGACCTGCAGCTGGTATTACACTGTTGGAGCTGCGACTCGGTGCACGATGGACATTCTGCAGACAAGCCTCTGATCTACTCCTGCTAGCTCGAGCTAACGCGCAGCCAACGGTATCACTCTCGGCGGCTTCAAGTTCATGGCCATCCAGGCCAACCCCGACGAGGTCATTGGCCGGAAAGGCGTGAGTACATGTGCAGAGGGCGGCGCATCCAGATTCTGTAAACCCTTTGCCGGTAGCGGTTACTGCTCGGCACTGCCCTCTCCGCACGATGAACTCGACTGACATCCTCAGGAGCGCGGCGTCTTCATCATCCCCACTACTCAGGCCATCCTGATTGGCGAGGTAAGTTAACGTGTTACCGTAGTCAACTTGCAGACACTAACAATACAGTATGACGGCACCGCCGCCGGCGACGGCAACGTTGTTGTCTCCAAGCTCGCCGACTACCTCAAGTCTGTCGGCTACTAGACTAGACGTCCCGGACTGAACAATGAAGCGGCGACTAGTAATGATGAATCTGATGAAATGAAGCGCATCTGCAGACCTGTGACTGGTGCAAACACATATAATGGTATCACAATCCTATAAGCGGCTACTAACAAGACTCGACTTTGTCTTGCTGCGCGCCTTCTTGGCCGCGCGCTCCTCCTTGGCCTCCGCCCGCCTCTCGGCGCGGTTACCGCCCTCGGGCGCCTCCTCCCGCTCGCGCTTCTTTGCGCGCTGCGCCTCGCGCCGCGCCGCGGCAGCCGACTTCTTCGTCCCTTTCGTCTCCTCGGGCACGGGCTTGCCCGCCGCCGCCCGCTCCGCCGCCCGGCGTTCGCGGCGGTTCATCTTCCCCTCGGGCTTTGCCTTGGCCTCGGCCTCCTTGGGCTTCTCCTCCTCGTCGCTCTCCTCGTCAGACTCGGCTTTCCTCCGCGCCGCCTTGCGCTTCTCGAGCTTGCGCTCCACCTTCTCCGAGAACACGGGCAGGGCCTGCACGATCTCGGCGACGACGTCGCGCGCGTCCTCGGAGGGGAGCGGCACGTCCGAGGCCAGACGCGTGTTCCACCGCTTGAGCGCGCGCTTGTGCGACTGCGTGTGAGCATAAGTGGGTGGAGGAGCCGGTCATGGAGGTAGTGGGAGCGGCTGCTCTACGCCGCAGCGCTCCCCTCGCTCCGCTCGGGACTCACAGTGCTGCCGAGATGCGCCTGCGCATCGAAGTCGTTCTTGAAGAAACGGTCGGGGCAGAGCACACAGCCCTGGGGATACACGCCGGGGGGATAGAGAGGGTTGGCCGCGACCTCGGGGATGGTGAGGGAGAAGTCTGGCGTTAGCAGACACTTGCAAAGGGTACTCACCGTCGTCCTCGTCGCTCTCCATCTCCTCCTCCGAACCCATGTCGTCGTCGAGCTCGGACACTGCCGTCAGCTACATACAGCCACACATTACTCACGCTCCGCGTCGCCGTCCACCTCGCCGTCCTCGCCCTCCGAGTCGGACGACAGCTCGTCCTCATCGCTCAGTGCCGAGCCGTCGTCGCTGTCGCTGTCGTCGTCGTCGCTATCGCTCTCGTCGCTGTCCGTGTCCACGTCCTCGCCCATCTCGCGCATCTTGGCCTTGAGCGCCGACACGCCGTTCGCGTCCTCGCGCTCCTTGCGGGCGACGCGCTTCGCGGCAATCTTGAATACGGGCATTGTTTGGGTTGGAGGGTGGGGTTGGGATGGAGCGGCAAGATAGCTATGGACGGGCGGGGCTGTAGTGGTAATGGGAAAAATGTTGTGACAAGGTGGAGGTGCACGTGGTGAATGTCACCCCCAGGACATTGGTATTTCTCAGCCTCGACGACCTTGATGGCGTTCAGCTGCTTCTGCAATGTATGACCTCGGTGGCGCTCATCGGCAGCAATTTTATTGTGCAAGCTGCTGACAGAGGTGGTCACCATCGAGCTGCTGTTGAGTTGTTCTCTTAGTTCTCACCAATCCGAACGGACAGTGACGGACTGACACATCGATCGTAAGAAGAGAACTGTGACGCACATCGAGAATGAAACACCCCGTCTCAAAGTACTTGTCACTTGGCACAGCCTGCCGATTCATATACTGTAGCTTGCACAGAGGCGCTCAGAAGAGTGAATGGGCGGTGCGCTATTGAGACAGACCCGATCGTAGCTCCGTCAGTCCAGAGCCTAGCCAGCTCCGCCAGAGGAATCATGCATGCCTCGCGCTGTAATTTATTAGCAGCGAGCGAACCTGGCACCACAGACCGAGCCGAAAGCGAATAACCGTTGTGGTCCGAAGGAGTCTCAAGAACTCGTCATCCCGTGCACTGCCTCCACTGTCGAAGAAACGACATGCACAACATTGCCCCTGCCTGCCTGCCCGCCCGCCCGCTCCTGCACTGCACGAAACAAGCAGATGCAGCTCCTGGTGCGCCAGAGTGCACTAACTTGCCGCGGTTACGAGACGCCCCTGGTGCTTCTGCGTGCGTACTCCCGTCAAAGTCTGTGCACGAGTGCACGAGTGTCCAGCACCAAGCACCAGGCAGTCGCCGCGTCGAGCACTCACATTCATTCGCATGTAATGCTCCGAGACGAGTATCTATTTCTCTCCATTGTCCATTGTCCATTCTCTGTTCTCTGTTCTCCGTCGTCTCTTTACATCCTCATCACAATCGCATTCAGGACGCGGCCGGGGGCGAGATTAAGAGATCAGATCGACAGAGATAGAGATCGACAATTCGAATAAAATCACTCAACCTCTACCTGACCGAAATTTGTGATCGTCGAAATCAAAACCCAGAACCAGAACCCAGAAACCTAGATCATTTCAGGTCGAACAATGACAAAACAACCAACGCCGACGGACCGCCGCCGCAGCTCGGCGGGCCCGCTGGGCCTCGGCGCCCTCGGCCAGCTCCAGCAGGCCATGGAGAAGCCCAACATCCTCTCAAAGGGCAGCAGGCTCATACATGTCCAGACGGGGCTGCTCGCGCTCGCACTCGTGCTCTCGCTGGTCGTCACGCGTGAGTCTATCTCGTGTAGAGGGGAGATAAGGTTGTGAGATGGTGCCCCGGCGTGCATGTCTCTGTCGCCTGCAGTGGCCTCAACACGCGCTGGTGGCAACACTGCGAAGCACAATTCTTCACCCCAAGCGATCCCCGCACCCTCCACCCCAAGCACTGACACCCAGTCTCCGCGCCGTACTCCAAGACGCAGTACCTGATGCAGATGAAGACGAGCAGCGAGCAGACGTACCGCTTCGGCCCGATGGGGTGGTGCGTGCTCTACCCGCCGGGCAGGGAGCACGTCAAGGGCATGTCGGCCTGCACGCGGGCGACGGGGTACAACATCACGGCCGTGCTTGTCGAGGCGACGAGCTACCGCGGGATCCCGCACTCGTATGCCGAGCAGACGGGGCAGCTGGTGTTGATCCCCGCCACTGTTGGTGAGTGCTCAAGTGGTGGGGTGCGGCAGTCGCGACGCAGCACGCACGCTGTGCAGCTTGCGTTACCCCGTACCCTGGAGATGCGGACCGGAGACATGCGGCCAGCTGCCTTGACCCGCCCCTCCAATGCTTCCCACTCAAAAGTCTCCGCTAACCCCAGGCGTAACACTCCTCGCTCTACTCGTCACCGCGCTCTCGACGCTCCTGCCGCTACTGGACATTGCCGTCGTGCTCGGCCTCGTCTCCTTTCTGCTCTCGGTCGCGGCGCTCGGGTGCGAGTGGGCGCTCTTCGGCCCGCTGCAAAAGACGCTGCACGACCACGTCGCCGGCAGCGCGCGCTGGGGGCCCGCACACTGGATCCTGCTCATTACTACCGTCCTCCTCGCGCTGTGTCCGATCGTCGGCACCGTCGAGTGGATCCGCAGCAGACGGCGGAGGAGGGATACGGGCGTGTACGCGCCGCTGAAGAGCATGAAGAACGCGGGGTACCAGTTCTAGGCGATAGGTGTTGTTATCAGAGTATCATAGATGTATAGTAATGTGCGTATCAAGTGGGTGTCGGTCATGTTGTGCAGCTCGCTCCGTCCACTCAAGTAAATGGCTGAATCAGCCGTCCTCGACATGACATCCCCAATCTCCATGACCCCTGATATTGCCATCCCTGGTCGCGATGAGATCGGTGGACGGCCAACCCTCGGTTCTCACAATCAACGCCTCGAAGCGCTGGGCGGGGCCGCGCACGATCGAATCAAGCTGCACCTCCGTGATTCCAGCAAAGTGGGCATTTGATTGCCCGAGTGAAAGGGTGGGAAGGGTAGATGGTGTCTGCCTCCGGCGCGGCCATGGGCCCGTGGACCCGATGCCAAGAGGACAATGGGCGGGGTGTACGTACACTCGCAGCACGATGTTGTGTCCTGCAGTCACTGTGGAAGATGCAGGTCTGGCGGCTGGCACATTGTGAAATCGAACGTTCGCAGCCAGGGATCAGATAATCTGGGCCAACGGCCACCGATCCCGAAGTATTCTCAATGTTCTCAGTGTTCTTCGCCGCCACATCGGGGGCGATGCAGTGCCAGTTCTCGTGACTGTGATTGCCACTGTATTCAGATTTGGGCCAGGCAGTGCATGTGAATGCATGAGTGACTGGGGAAGACATGCATGCCGCACGCTGTCTGCCCGCAGGAGATATGGACGTACTTGCGTGAGAACCGATCAACTGGCGGGAAGATATACGATCAGGCGATAATAGAGCAACGACTGCGGCGTCGGCGCAGCGCGCTCGGCAGGTGCAGGTGCGGCCGCAGCGGCCGTCGCCGGCGCGCTACTGCGTCTGCACGGCAGAAGCAGCGAAATCAGTGTCCTGTCCAGACCCGATCATGCGTGGTCCCATGTGCCCATGTGCCGGCACACCACCTGTTCCTGGCACGGACGGGTGGCAGCAAGATTTCTGCGATTAAAGATTTCAAAGGACACTGGCACGGGCACGGCTGCGCAAGATCTTGTTCTCTTCTGCCCCTGCACGCGCTGCCGCATGCATGCATGTACGGTTCACCCATCGCACCTCGCACTATCTAGTGTTCGTTCACCCAGACGCAGAACAGCCCACACGCAAGGCCTGGAGCAGCTGCTGCGCGCAGCGCTGTCGACCAACGTGCCCGCGTGCCGCGTGCCGCGTGCGGATATCGCGCGATCTCATGCTGTTTCTCGTGCTTTCAGGCTTGTACTAATTCTACTTAGGTAGCCGGTGATAAGTCGGTGGCCGTGGGGGTCGGGCCCAGCTCTCGGTTCTCGGTTCTCGGTTCTCGGTTCTCGGTGTGCCGTGGGTGCCGTGGGCCGTGGATGTCGGTTGCGTCTATATGATATTGATCGCGTTGTGATTGTGCCATGTTCCTGTACTATCCTTCCTGCCCCTGCATTGTGCATATCTGGCCGCATCGGTGATCTAGTGAATGCATGAACGTGCTCGTGCCCGCCGCAGCTGCTCGAGTGTGTCACTATGCAATCGGACCAAATCACACGAACAGTCCACGGACAATCAGGCTGCAAGTATATAACGCTGCGGCTCACCTTCTCCTTCCCCTCAACCCACACTCGTTTCTACAATGACCCGTCTCCTCACTCTTGTCCTCCTGGCAGCCGTCGCTGCCGCACCCATGCCCGCGCCGGCCGCGGCGCACGCGCAGATGAAGCGCGATGCCGAGGACCCCGTGCTGGCCGCGTACGTCGCGGCCAACCCGCGCCTTGCCGCGCTGATGGACCCCTCCCCGCGCGAGGTGGAGCACTACGCCGCCCTCGCTGGCCGGGGGCAGCTCCCGAGCCTCATGCCGAGCCTGTGCGACGCGAACGGCACCGACTATAACGACATCAAGCAGAGTAAGTCTTGTGTCTTCAACGCCGCTGACGCCAGCGACACTCAACGACTGCTGGCTCGCGTCGACCATGCTCACCATGGCGTACGTCAACCCGTGGTGGCCCATCTCGCGCTTCACCGACGTGGACCGCAACAAGCTCGCCGTGCCCAACGCGACCGTCAAGCTGACGCCCCCGGCGGGCGGCGAGTTTACGCACACGTTCGCCGTTGCGTCGCTGCACTCTGCGGGCGTGGCGTTCTCGACCGCCGACGAGCACTGGTGGCCCGCGGCGATCGAGGACGCGGTGCTCGCGTACGGCAGGTCGATCGGCAAGCCGGGCATCCTCGTCGACGGCGGCAAGGCGAGCGAGGGCATGACGCTGCTCACGGGCATCAAGCCGACCTTTACGCCCGAGGGCACGCCGCAGGACGAGGTCTTCCTGCGCCTCCAGAACCCCGGCTCATCCCCTATTCTCCTCACCAGCAAGGCCGCCACGCCCAAGATCCTCCAGCAGTGGCACACATACGCCGTCCTCGGCTCCGCAGCAGACAAGGACGGCAAACAGCGCGTCCTCCTCCGCAACCCCCTCGGATTCGCCCTGTGGTACTACCTCAACGACATTTACGGCGAAATCGCAAACGTCGTCTACCTCCCCAACGGCGAGCACGGCCCCGACTAGTGCACATGGGTTTCTGTCCTTTTGTCTCTTGTTCTTGACATTCTTTCATTCTAGTGCTACAATCCCCTCCATGTATTCTTACCAAATTTAAAGCGGGTTTTGGGCGATTTTTCTTCATTTTGTGGATTATTCCAGTCTTTGCTGTACCACGGGACCCGGTTTTGTCAAGCAGTTGGTGCATCTAGGACGGAAGGCATATGGCGGAGGCTGTCCGCTGCTTCGTGTTGATTGAGGACCTGGCATGTTTGTGCAAGGCATATGTTGTCGTTGGCAGTTGGGGTTGGGCAGTTGGGGGGTACGCCACGGTGGTCTGGCTCTTACCAAAAGCTCGCAGCAGACTTACGAGCAGCGAGAGATGCGAAGCGGCAGGACGAGCAGACACCCAACATTGCAAGACGCCGCGGGGGCGAAGCAAATGCAACTCCGAACGAGTCCCGCCTGCACCACAAGTCTGCGGACGACTGACCTCTCCCTCGCGATACGCAGTACCGATGGCAAGAGTCCACTCCCCCGACGCTCGCAGGCCGAGTGGGCTTGAACCCAGATACTTTTTGGGGCGTAGAGGGACACCAAGAGCAGACGGAGGGAGGAAGAGAAGGACACTTGCCTCATTGGACACAGATGAGATGTGCCCGTCAACGGCGTGTCTGCTGTGCATCTGTGACTGGGTAACCGTTGTAAGCTCCCCCCAGTACGCTCACCCTTCCAGCAGATAAGTTCCTGTCCAGAGAGTGTGGAACAGGCTGCCTCCTGAGGCCCACCTGATCTCCCTCGACAACCTGCAGTTAGCATCGCTCCCCACGACCCCGTCTAAATGAGAGTAGAGTGCATGCGATAGAGTACAAGGCGGTCTACAAGGATGTCTCCGGTGTTTTGGTGGCGGCGTGCGGCTGCGCCGCCGTGCGTCGCCGTGCTAGTCGACTATTAGATGATAGTCTTGATGAACGACCAGGTGCCCATGCCGAGGGTACCGAGGGCGGCTCCGACGGCCATGGGGCGGATGCCGGCTAGAGAGTCAGCTTAGGACAGGAGCAAGAGAGAGGCACTGCTACGCACCAGTCGACTTGAAGATGCCGCCAGCAAGGGCGCCGGCGGCCATGCTGTTCCACTCGTCGTGCTTGTTGCGGAGCGCGTCGAGGCTCGAGTTGATGACGTTGTAGTAGATGGCTGGGGGTTAGGTGCTGGCACTCAAGATCCGGCTACGCACCAATGACACCGAGCGAGTTGCCGGTGAACGATCCTCTCCTCGTGCACGAGTTGAGGACGCTGTTGAGGCGGAGACGGAACGACGCGCTGTCGCCAAGTGGCCTCGAGACGCCCTCCTTGAATCCCCACGCGCCACCGATGATCAGTCCTGAATGTTAGTCGGGAGGCATTCTGCTACTGCACTCCACTACGCACCAGAGAGGTAGGTGGTGCCGGTGCCGACACAGAGGTCATCTGTCCATCCACGCGAGGGGAGGACGGTGGCGGCGCCGTCAATGTCCGTGAGCTTGTCCTCCTCGAGCGCGAGGAAGTCGAGGTTGTCACCGAGCTTGGCCATGGGGTGGAGCGCGGCGGGGTCGTACGCGCCCCGGAGCATAGCGAGGGACGACGGCGCCTCGGGCCCCGGCGCAGACACGGGCGTCGCGGGCGGCGCCGCGGGCTGCTTGGGCGCCGTGTTGTCGCCGTCAGCGAGGAATTCGCTCGACGCAGGCGCGGAAGGGGTCACGGTCGAGCGGAAGCTCGTCTGGCCAAACAGCTCCGCGGAGGCCGAGGCCTCGGGCTGCTTCTCGGGCTGGGGCGTGGAAAGGCCAAAGAGACCGCCGAGGAACGACATGGCTGGTAGGATGACGGAGATGGAGAAGTGTGGAGATTGACTTTTCTGCAAAAGTTGGATATTTCATCGTTGGCGGGCGGCGGCGAGTCGGAGCGGTCCTTTTCGGCTTCGGTTAGATTGTCATTCAACTTGTTTTTTTAAACGGGGAGGAGGGAATAAAGTCAGAGAGGTGTCTTCTAGAGCGGGGTATGTGTGGGTTTCAGCCCGTGGACATGTGGATCTCACGTGGCCATTTTAGGACCGGTTGAAGGCTCAGGCCTAAGAGAAGTTAATAGGCTCCTCCCGTCAGCATCGGACATCGGCCAAGTGACAGTTGTGGCCTGCCGAACGATGACCCAACCGCGCCGGCCGTGCGGTAACCCTTCACTGTGTGTGGCGCTGACTGCCGAGCGACTTCGCCATGCCGACACTCACAAGTTGTCTGACATCCTCACGCTTGCTATCATCCTCGGCATGCAGATACACAGCCGTCGGGCACTGACCACTGCAATGATATATATATATCACAGAGCACTGACTCGTACTGACCATCCAACCAGCCAACACCACCAGCTACCAGAACCAGCCAACCCAACCACCAACACAACCAACACAGCCCACCAGCACCAGCACCACCCCAGCCCACCCCGCACCATGTCCCACCCCGCCTACCCCCACGTGCACCACTACTCGTACCGCCGCTTCGGCCTCCGCCGTTTCTGGTGGTTCGCCATCGGCGCCGGCACCGCCACGCTCTGGATGAGGCACCACGACGATAGACGCGTCGGCGGCGCGGGCGACCAGCGGCGTCACTGCGGATGGGCGCGGCACCGCCAGCCCGCCCCCGTCGAGGCTCAGCCGCCGGCGTACGGGTATGATTGGGCATCTCACCGTCCGGGGCTTAGGAGCGAGGCCATGCCTCCTGCCCCTCCTGCCACTCCTGTCCCCGAGCTTGCCGCCACGCCTGCCCCCGCACCACCTACGCCC